>KZ061850.1:119197-156237 GCA_002091835.1 Anopheles maculatus
ACGACGCTAACACTTAAACTCAAGCACCTGGGTCAATTGGATCATTGTTTGGTGCAGACTACATCCTTGTGGTCTCAGAATTGATGAAAGTTCACCTATCCTTTACGGACAAAGGCAATCTTCATGGCAAATCGGTATTTCAGACCAGTAGCTAATCTATTCCAGAAGTTCTACTCTAATTTCTTGAGCAAATAATGTGAGCTTTAAAACTATCAAACACAACTGACCTTAGTTTAAGAAATTTCTTGTAGACTTCCAAGAATGTCCAAGGCGAAGTGTTGCTATTAGAATGAATAAGAAGCTATTTAAATTATATCGTTTCCATGCATTCAGACATTGCGAATAAATAAGTTAAATAGAATATAATCTTGTAGCTGTTTTGTCAGATACTGCACCAAATTTAATGCCTGTAACAAATGATTACTTAAGAATATAGCAAACAAAATCAACCTGAAGGCAAATTCCTTGGCAAAAAAACAATTCCTTCAAATATGTATAAACAAGACATTGAACTATTCTTTTTCATATTTCATACAACACGATCCTCTCCAAAGATCACCATTCAAATGAATCTCTTCCTTCTGTGCTGCTGCTGCAGCTTCTGGTTTTACCCAGATTTACTGTTCACCCATAAAACATAATTTAACGTTTTATTTGCATACTGTCCCGTTTATGGGCCAGAGCACGCACAAATGCAAGCAATAAGATAATAAATTTTACGATCTGCTTCAATGCCACTTGCCCCCAAACCCAAAAAAGTGCGTTGCTGTTATTTCGTGTTTGCTTCTATTGCTTCTTTCTGGCAAATCAATGAGGCTTTCAAATTTCATCAGACGCACAAATTGTGGTGGAAATCCTATGCAAAAATTCAACCAAAACAAATGCTGCCACCGTGCAAAGACGTTCTGGCACAGCCAAGATGTTGATATTTCGGGCTGGTAATGGGTATGGACGAAACTATAAAAGAATTTCACACACCAACAAAAAAAAAAATCCGCATTCTCTCATCTCGTTATGGAAAATAGTTTTTTCACGCGTGCAATGATGAAGGAAACTTTTTCACCTCCACCGTTCCAACGATAAGAAAACAAACATCGATGAAATATTCACCGCATAATCATTTGTCGTGGTTTTGTCGCGGAAAAGTTTTCCACAAACTCGATCGGTGTAACCTGCTCACATTGGTTGGAAATTCATCTTGTAATAGAAAATTTTTCCTAACAAGATTGGATGGTGGAAAAAGAAGTTTTATAACTTTGTAAAGTTCCTTCATTTCCTACAATCAATAGCAAGCCACTCAACACTTCCGGTGCCAATAGTTCGGGTTACGATTTGGTCGATTAAAGTTTGGAAAAACATTTTCTCTACCACTACGGTTTGGGCCACCGTTTTCCCTGTTAGCTTTTCAAATTTAAATTTAATAAAGCAATACTTTGCCAATGAAAACGACCGACTTTAGTTGGTTTTGGTATTCAAGACTTCTTCACACACTCGCACACATTGACGCAGAAATACACGAGTCAGCAAACCAAAGGCTCCAAAGTGGTTCACACTGCAAAGAATATATTTCTTTCTTTCGCCATTCGTCCCCTTCTCACAGAAAGAAGTGTAATTTACGGGCAATCAATGCCGAATCGACAGCCGAAACGATGAATAATGCTTTTTATGCTGCGTTCTCGGGTACGCTTGAGGACGCTGATTTTCATTACCAGTGGATTGTGAAATTTGATTAGTGTTGCACAGTGTTCTTTTTTAACGACGAGTCAGATCGTTTGCGGGATTACGTGGTGTGTGGTGGAACAGTTTTCCTCGTGCCACTTTAGTGCTGTGTCAGTTTAGGGTTGCATTTGGGCGATGAACTAGAAAAGACTATTTCACGTTACACTAACAACGTTATATGGGATTGTACAAAACTCTTTAATTAAATTAGTATTATCGTAAAGTAAAGCTTGCTTGCATAAAAATACGAAACTACCCCTTTTTCAAGTTCCAATAAGGGTTACAAGGTTGTTGTGTGTATAGTGTAATGCAGATTGCATAAGCTGAGGAGTTTTTTTTTTCATTTGAATTTGTTTGGCTCAATGCGTACTTCCCATTGCGGCTTGAAAAAATTAACAATTTTATTTGCAACACGCAAAAAAACTCTTTGTGACGATAAACTTCAAGTTACTCTAAACAAACGTATCCTTCTTATCTTCAGTCGCTTTATCCAATAGAATCAATACGATTTATATCCAGTTCCTAAGTTGAACTAAACCCACTTAAATCATTTTTTTTCTTTGCATCACCTCTCACACAGATGGTCACCACCTTTCGGTTAGGTTCTTGAGACAAACGATTCTACTCGCGCGGACCATCGTTCCCTCGAAATCGACCAACATTCTGAAGAGTTAAAGCCAAACAGTGCTTCTTAGTATTCCACACGCAAACCGAACACACCGATCAATTCTCCGTCACTTTTCCATCATTCCAGACGGCCCCGGGGAAACTTCGGCTGGGCGACAGTTTGATTAATGTCTTTTCGATTGACTTGTCCACCTCGGCGCACTCAAACTGGAGTCCCACCCGTCCTGGAATTCTTACGCCAGTGTCTTGCCTTTCTTCCGGTTACCCTTCAGGGCTAAAAACTATTTTCATGGTAGCGTGCTTTTCCACACCACGAGTCGATGGAGTCGATAGTTTTGGGACGAAATAAATCGGAACATAATTTCCCAAACCGTCTACATCATCATCATTCTTGCTGTAATGGGAGTAGCCCTGGTTTTTGCTTCTTTCCTAGTGTGCGTTGTGAAAGATGTAAGGAGGATTCGATGTCGTTTCGGTTGTAATAACGATACGGAAGTACAAAAGCAAGGAACACAAAAAAAAACAATTAAACATTTCCAATTGGCAAATCGTAACGAGCAATGTGTCCCATGAGAGTGAACCGTCTCGCATGTCAGCCGTGAAAGACAGAAACAGTGATTGCTCAATCAAAGATGGCCATGTGAGAAGGGTTTAACGGAATGATGCTCCTGTTGCTTGGTTGTCATTATTGATATAAGTGAAAGGAATTGTCTTTGCTTTTTTGTTGTTGTTTTTCCGTTAGGCTTTTCTAGTTATCTTTTAAATTCTTGTAAAATGATTTTAATTTTTTTAGTAATTTTTTCATTATTTTAACGGTTATTTTTCATTGTTAAATATTTCTTCCTTCATATTTTATCACATTATATGTTGTTAGAATTAAATTGCGATAAGATTGAATGCTATAGCCGTTACATGTTTTTTGTTAAAATTGCCAATTCTTATCTCTTATTTTCTATAGCTTTTATATTATTTTAAAGTGCTCTTTGGTTTTGATATTCTTTGTTTTGACGTTTCTTATAACTCTCGTTTTTTAAATAGTGAGACAGTAAACCTTTGATTCTTAACTTTACTTTCACATTCGAACATTATTATAAACAAAATATGATTGATATTAGGCAATTTTAAGTTAATCATCGTTATCATTGTTTTGTGTGTTTCCGTTAACATTTTCATTCCTGTTTTTCTTCTTCAATTTTTTTAAATATAATAAATAAGTGGCGCAAAGAAATACTCTTCCAATTATTAGTTTGTTATTAATGATATAATTAAGAAGATTTTGCTTGTTTTCTACCTTGTTTATCTAATTTTGTTGTTTCTGTTATCTGTTTCAACTATCTATTTTACTTTAAACAGTTCTAATTTAATTTTGTTTAACGTTTTCTTTATTTTAATTCTCATTTTTATGTCGTTTTTTGTACTTATCTGCCAAATACAATTGCTGTTTTTTTTTAATTTACATTTTTCTTCTGTTAAAACAAAGATATATTTGGTTAGTTTATAGTTACATACATAAGCGGTAAATTAACGAATATAATTGTAAATCAACAACATGTGAACTTAACTTCTCCTGCCACAACCAATTTGTAAGCTTATTGGTAAAATCTATGATCTATAACACCGCCGGCCGATCCGGCTCGTGATGATCCATCAATTAGCGATCCAAACAATCTCACTATTTACAAAATACACACAACGCAACAACATCAACAACGGCCCGCGACACGGTCGATGCCAGCAGATCGATTACAAATCACCCACAACAAGCAACACACATCCGACGGCGTGCGTGTAAGAATGGTGCGCCCGGGTGCTTTGTTTGATCCTGTTTTCATACACCAGCACACAAACGCATGCATCGCAACCACCAACAAACAACCGGGTATCGATTATCGGCTCAGAATGTGCGTGCGTGCGTGCGTGCGTGTGCGTTGTTTGCTACTTATCGAATTACAATAAAAACGGCTAATCTGTTTATCGGACCCGAACCGGGCGCGGACTCCCGCCGACACCAAAACCATCCCACAAACATAAGCGCAAAGGTGTCAAGCCGCGCGCGGAACGTCATCCCTTGAGCCCGTTTTTTTTTTCCTGAGGTCAATATAGAGACATCACTTCACACCATCATCCGGCAACCGATCGGGTGGGCGAGTGGGGTGGCGTGTGCGTGTACGCCATCATAAATTACTCAATCTGGTACTTCCGGTTGAGCTCGAGCACGTGTCCTTTTCGGCGGTGCAGACAAAGCGCAAAGAAACCCCCCGACCACCCGGGTTCGGGATCGGGCTGTGGCCACGTGCCGTCAATTTACGGTGGATTATAAACCGACACTTCCGCTGACTGCGAGATTCGATTTGCTGCTCGTAAACGGCCGCCGCACTTGGCCGCTTTCGGCTTTGTGGCATTCGGCCGGGCACCCCGTTTGTCGGCGCTGGCTCGAGAGTCCGTGCCGGATGATTATGCTTCATTAATATCAATAAACGGGAAGATGCTTTGGCGATGATGCACGATGAGTTCTCGAGCGAGCGAAATGACCCTTGTTCGTCCAACCCGATGTCTTGTCTTCTAGTGACACCCCCAGAACCGTACGGCATTAATATGTTCGGCTATTATTTATGCTAATTTGATTATGCCAAACGTAATACACACACGTACACCCGGCCTGTGTCGTCACTGAGCTATGGCGAAACGGCCGTCATCACCGTCAGTGGACCATAGAAAGGGGGGAAAAGAATTGGATTAACAGAAGTTTCTCGCTGCCAAACGATTGGTGCGAATGTGGGTGCTAACTTTGGAGATAAATCTCACCAGAAACAATAACACAAAGTTTGCTCCGTTTTTTTTGCGATTGTTTTGCATTGTTCCCGGATACGGTTTGCTACAGGAAACCCTCGCTACAGGATGCGAGAATACAGGGAATAATTTAACGTAAGAAAAAAATCCTTGACTCTCTCACACACCGAACGGAAGCGATGTGTCCTGGTTGTGGGATGTAAGATGTTTCGGGAAAAACGTAACCACCAACAGACTTCAGCAACGGTTTGGAGAGCGAAATTGCGATTAAAACTTCCTGCCAAGGCGGAAATGGTGATGGTATGTACATGTACAGGGAAACTGTCATGGTACCAAAACCATCCGGTGAATTTCCGAACGCGTGGTTACAATCATTGTCTCCCCGTGCGTGGTCCAATAGTATGGCAAACTGGGATCGTAAGAAAATGTGCAAGATAACAAATTTATTTAAATTGGTATTTGTAATCTGTAATTTATTGTATTCTGATAAAAAGTAAGCATAACACATATTGCAAAACATGTTAAAATTGGTAAAGGATTTTATAACTATAGAATTCCTTAAAAAATCATTAACAGTAAACATGGTAATATTTATATTGTAAATTATAATTCAAAATTTAAAAATATTAGCCAATAAAGTTATAAAATTAATTACTTCTTAAAAAGTTAAATCTATCGAATGAACAAAAACAGAACAGAGGTTTAATCAATATTGCAGATTGTGTAACAAGTAAAATATTGATTTCTATTTCATTTTGGGATTCTTCCTTCTCTTTATATTCGTAATTTCCTTTACATGAGATGAGATAAAAACATAACAAATAAATTTACAAAAGCTTACTAAATGGAATTATAATAATTTATTTTCAACCAATTGTACATACCTAATATTTAATACTAAATATTTAATACTAGTAATATTTAATACTAAATAACATCATTGTCAGGAGATGAACTTAAGCAAGAAGCGATCAATGTGCAACACAAATGAAATAAAGATTTTTGAACACTTTAAAAAAAGGTTCATTTTCATTTTCACATTTACACAAAAGTGTAATAATGTAAAATAAGAAAAAAAAGCTTAAAAAAATATAAAAGAATGCAGACCTACACATTTCACTACGAAAGATTATGTTGTAACACAAAGCAAATTGTTTTCGCATGTTTGCATTCTTGTTTATGCTTTGTTTAACAGTTTTTTCTTGAATAATTATTTTTTTCATCTTTTAATCATGATCCAACATTCTTGCGATTATATTTTGCTTTTTTTACTATAATGTAGTTTAGATTTTCTGTGCTACGAATAGAGTAATCGTTTACAAACATTCTTTTATTAATTATATTCTACAACATTTTTTTTAGAAAAATGTAAAAACAGCATCCAAAATGTCACACAACTATTGATTTGTGTCATTTGTTTGTGAAACCAAACATGCATCATTATTTACATGCAACTCACCCATTGTTCTTATATCCCCCACAATGGACACCCATTCGCACAGATTTCTGCTGCTGTGTCCGTACGGAAGTGAATCGCTTGCATCCTTTACATTATTATTTAAATTCCTCCCCACGAATTCCAGTGCAAGCATCGTGTAATGAAAGCTCCATTTTCCAACCAACGGAAGCCACCGAACGCACAAACGAACGAACGAGGTGGCACAATGTAAACCGACAAAGAAAGGCAGGTCGGATAAATCTGCCGGAAAACTCTCTCCACCCGTCGTCGTGGTGCGTGACCTCGTGTGTGGTTTTTCCTCACTAACACACACACGCACACAGCGAGAACTGTATGAACATAAAACATTTTCCATTTAATTGTAGTACAAATTTATTCCACCAAACAAAGGTAATGGGACACTCGGTACACAACAACACAATCGGCGTAACATGGTGGATGCAAATACTCCAAAATAATCTTCCCTTCAGCCTCCTCTGCTTCTGGTGGTGTTTTCCCGACCGTACACATTTCCTTCCGGGTCCATATTGTCCGCGTGGGTCGTTTTCTATCGCGCCGGTTAAAACAAACGGCCCACGAACAAACGGAACGGACTACAGAATTTGATTTATTAGCAGCGGTAGTACAGCAGTCGGTACGGGTATACCCGGTGTTTGGCGCCCAGCACTCACTGTATGTGTGAGACTGCCTGCATCCGTACCGGTGCGCTGATATCGAAAGGATAAGGTCAACACAGGGCTGGAACCACCCGGTCGGGATGGGGATTAAAATTTGAATGAGGATTACTGTCAAAATCTTTCCTTCCCACTGTGTAGATGCACATGCCTGATGCTGCCCCGGAACTGGTACCAGATTTATGGAACTTTCTCTCTAAGCTCTCTCGTTTTTCGGGTTTTCGAACTGTTTTGCTGAGCTGGTGCAGAAAAGGTTTCTATCGTGTCGGAACAACGATGCTTGAGTTTGAAGCATTTACGCACTACTAATCTGATCATTACTTCGTCAGCTGAAATTCATTTGTTTCTGTTGGAACTGTGATGGTGCTCCAGTTATTCTTTATTATTTCCATCAAGCGTTTGAAAGGCAGTTCTCTTTAGAATATACATTATTCAAAGAAATATTCTTATCTGTAGACAGATGTGGAAACATTTAGTTATACCAATCTTGCTGTTTATCTGTGCAATAAGCCACATATGATCAAAAGTTAAGTTAAAACCGACCAGAAAAGCCAAGACAAAAAATTTGTAAGAGATTGAAATGTATGTTATGCGATAAAATTATTGTATTTTTAATATTCTGAATCATGAAAGCTTCTTTTAAGTGTCTTTTACATTAATTGCTTGTGCTTATGTTTCGAATTAGGAAAATCTTAAATAGAACCTGAATTGAGTAAGCTATTAGTAACTCATTTGTAGTAGTTAGTGTCTTTTCAATATACCTACGAGTTACTAAATATTATACATTGTCCGATTTGTTTATAGTCCAGTTTTAATATTCTTATTAAAATACATAAGAAATCCTTTTCCTTTAACAAACTTTAAATATATTAACCGAAACTAATATGAATATAAAAGAATATGTAAAAGCAAGTTCTGATCTTGCTCTTAATTATAGATCAATTCTCATTGGACCTCAGGACTCCTGTAAGGATGGCAGGAAATATTTTCCTCGTTTTGTAACATTCGTCTATATTATGGTTGTATTTTAGTAATTTATTTCACTTATTTCTGCTGCATAACTGAGCATATATTATTTTCATTATCCTTGCAACCACACAATTGAGTCTAGATGAAATTCGACTCAAAAAAGTTGATGTATACAACAAAATGGTGTTACACTATACCTTAAGGACATCTTAATTTTCTTCTTCTCTGGCACTACAACTTCTGTAGGTCTTGGCCTGCTATTGCTAGCTTTCTGTGACTACAGGCTCAAGAGAAAATGTCTAATAAGCTCTTAAATACAAGATTGAACATCATCAACAGTCTTACATATCATTTAAATTTAAAGAACACATATTGAAGTAATCAAAACTTGAAGATTGTGAAGAATGAATATTAAAAGAGCAAAATTCCAGTACGTATCAATACGTACGTTCAACAATAAATACGACAAAAAAAGATACGAAAAAATAGCAACAGGAAAAGCAATATCTACTATATAGCTACAAGCAATTCGTTTCTTCATCAAAACTCCACAACGTTTTCTATTCTATACTAACACGTTACTCAATCCAAGATTGTGGTTATCCCGTAATGGCTGTTTGATTACTGACCGCAAGGAAAACCCATTATCCGACCAAAATATGACAAACTACATTTTGCATCTCGAACCAAACAGAAGCAAAAAAAAAAAACAACCACACTAAAACAAGAAGCATACATCCAGAAACATACTGACCAGCGGATGGAATGAAATTCATCCTTTTTATGCTAATAACCTGGTGCCCACTGTGTGCCGCGAGGCAGCGTAGTTCAATTACTATTCATTCATACTATTCCGTGATTTTGTTGCTCCATCGCAGCCAATCTCGGACACAAGCGCAACGGAACGGAACACGTCCGTCCACTGCCTGATTGTTCGGATGCCACAGGATACAAACAGAAAAAATAAACGACCACCCACACCACGCCACAGTAGCGCATAAAGTTATGTAAATAACAATATGATTCTCGCCACTGGTACTGCCGTCGTCGTGATCGTGCAGAAAGCGACAGACTCCCAACCTGAGGAACGCGTTCTCAAGCGGAGCAGCAATCGCCATATCCGAAACCGAGATTCCTTCTATGTACTACGGAGCAAACATTTCGAAAAGGGCGGAGTTTCGTCGATGATAAGAGAACGCAAAAGGGACGACAGTCCTGCAACGTGTCTGATAACCACACAGGCGCACTGGAATGTTTTCAGTCCGATGGTGGTCGACGTAACACACCAACACCATCGCAGTAGCTCGTACTTTAACCGTTTTCCTCCCAAAAAATCATCGCCTGCCTGGATGTGAAGCATACAATTTAACGCGTCCATATTTGCACGCTCACAAACTCACAACAAAACGCTACAGCAGAAGCATATCGTGGAGCATAAGTTGCTGGAAAATATTAGCGAAAAGCGCTGACAAAAAGTAAAACAAGAAAAAAAAAATGAAGCAAAACATACAGTACGCGGAGTAGTGGATGGAAAATATAAGGGCGGAGGCAGTTTTATGTCATGTTTCATATTTTTCTCTCACCCAGCCACACAAAGAACTCACCCAGCACACGGTTTTTCCTCCCGGAGCACGTTCGTGCCCACTAAGCCCCCCTCCCCTGCGCTTGGGTCGCTGTTGGGCCAGCGTTCGTCAGCAACACCGAAATCTGCTTCTCATGTGAAGAACATCGGTGGAAAGCTTTTCCGTGCTTCTGTCCTATTCTTTAGCCGCTTTATCGGTTCGTTATTATGGGTTTGCGAAACACATTTTGCTGAGCTGATGGGGAAGTGTGTGTGTGTGTTTTTTTTGTTTGTTTACTCTGCATGTATCACATGCACCTTAAGATCGTCCGCATTTGGAACTTTTGAGGGAACGACAGCCAAAAGAAACAGACGAAAGAAATCATTGCATGGTGGTACTTGGAAGGACCTCCCTAAGTTCGTCCAAAAAGCCGCAAACGACAAACCACCCTGATGCTTGCCGGGATGTTATTATTTTTTATGGAACGCTTTATGGAAATTGAGAATATTGCAGTGGTGGTATTATTTCTGCTAGTCCTGCTAGTGCTATACTTTATATGGCTATGGATCTCTGTGTACGGTGTGGCGTGTGAGAAATGGAACGAATTCATGCATAAAACGGGGTCAAGCTGGAAGCGATCCCAGTGTTCGGGTGCTTTTGAACCGTACGGCTGCGTCATGTAAAAAAGACGCTTTTTTGATGTATGAATATCATTATTTAAATTGTGAAAAGTGTTGCGCAATGGAAACATTTTTTTTTGCTAGGAGCGCAAAATTGTGCAACGTATGAATTCATCAAATACAGTACAGTACAAGATAGACTGTCTTTAAAATAAGGTCCCTCAGAATATTGCACTACTTATTGAAGATCGTCAACACAGGAAATATATGAGATTTTGTTTCGAAGAAATATTTGTATGAGCTGGACTGGTGAAATATTAGGTAGCGCTACCGATTGCCCAAGAAATCGGTATCAAATTCCACCAGGAGTCAAGACAGACTATTTTTATCCTTCTTGTTTTGTAGCTCTACATACTCAAGTGATCTGCCATTTATCGGGATTCAACTTCAATGCAACAATGTAAACTAGAGGAAAACAAAACAATTGAATATTTTTTTCTAGTTATTAAACCACAACAATTGAGATCACACATCCCAAAAATGAACTGAGACTTTTTAGAGATTAAAGAGCTAATCTTGAAAGTGCAGACTCAAGAGCTAATCTTGAAAGTTCAGAAAATCATTTCTCATATCACCTTGTCAATGACAACTACTTATTAGTTATGGTAGTTCATTTAAAGCCATGTCTAGGTAATTCTTAGTTATTATAAAGTTAATAATAGGATATTATTTATTTCAATGTAAATGATAACCTCGTTTGGCATCAAGAGTCATCTCTTGAACTTTAGAAAATGAATTACATTCTTAACGTCGTCCAAAACTTTACCTATCTACAACATAGATCGATAGACTTATCCACTCAAAATAACTATCTCGACGGGTGTTGCTAAACTTGCCTCTGGGACATGGATTCACAAAATTGACGAACTCTTCTTAGCCGCGCTTGAGAGGAAGATGCTCAGAAGAATCTTTGGTGTCGTATGTGTTGTGAAACAATGTGCTGTACGAGCTGTACGGTGATCTCTCCATTCTGCAGCGAATTAGACAGTTTCTAGTGGGCTAATCATGTCATAAAAATGGGTAGATTGTTTCGTTGTTTAAGGGCACCTAGCGTGCTCCGTGTTTCATTAACACTTAATTTTTTTTTTTTCTAAAAGTTATGGTGAAAATCATTGCTTTTCTTCGTAGTCATCATACGTAGTCGTCTTTTATTTTTAGAGAGGCGCAATAAGTTTTGTTAGTGAGATATTCGTCTTGTATCTGCCAGACGCTGGATTTTCTTCAAAGTTCTTCTTCTAAGAACTTCACTATGCATGAGCCTACTTCCGAAGTTCATGACTATATGAAGAAGATCGTGCTTTTCCAACCCTTCTCTTGAGACTGAACTCTTCCTATATGCAGCCCTGGTGTAACATGCTATTCTTTGGGGAAAAAAAATCCATCTCTCCCAAGCCGTAATCGTCGAAACGATAAACTTCACAAAAGTTTATCTTTATGTCGTTTAGTCTGTCAAGCCCCCGGTATGTACCGGTATGTACCTTTACGTACCTTAGCTCTATCACCTGCAAAAACCCTGGGAAAGAAATCGATCACACAATACGGTAAAGCTTTTCCCGCAGCAAACAACAACAGACCTATCCCGTTTTTCCTTATGGCGTTCGGAATGCATTTCCATACATTTTATCTACATCAGCCGTAAGATTCACCCTCCCCAAACACACAACCACAATCAAGGAGCAACTTTCCAATGCAATTTTCCTGCACCGTACCTAAGAAAACCGGGCAACGGAGCATATTTTTCTCTCTCCCTGTCTGCCTGCCCTTGGGAAAATCTGTTCCATTTTGTTTCGAAAGGCTTCTTCTCCGTCCGAGGAAGAAAGGCTTCGGTGCCATTTAAATATCAAAACAAACGACCTCCTCCCATCCATAAATAAGTGTGGCATAAACAGTACCAACTGTGTGTGTGTGCACAGGCAGATCCATGCGGTCGAGCATATTGTTTTGCGTTGCGCATAGGTTTTCTGTTTACAGTTCCTGTTTGTCGAGGTTTTTCGCTTTCGTTCTTGTTTCTAGTACACTGGGGATCTAGTTTGCATTTACCCCTCTCTGCGTGTGTATGAGTTTGTAGTGCTGCTCATTATTTTCCTACTGTATTGGAGACACACATACATACAAGTGCACAATGAAAATGGGAAAAACTCACTACCATACGGCAGCAGCAGCAGTAAAATGCACCAAATTTATGTGCATAATCAGACGGACTGTGTCAGTGCAAAATGGAGAGCAACACACACACACACACATTCTCAGCTGCTTTTTACCAAACCGAACTCGGCCATTTGTTTTTCCGCTTTGTGCATATGCATTTCGGAATGACTGCCCGACTGGGGCCGTATGCGGTGGTACGAGTCCAGTATGCTAGTGAGCCTTTTTGTGTGTTCAATTGTTTGCCTGCATTTTTCAACTAGGTCCACTGTCTGCGCTGATTATCTATTGCAGCAATTTAGGCGCCAGCGGCATATTTTTGCTTTATCGTTAAAATCTGCTTTGTGAAGAGAAATTGCAGAACGAAAAGTTTATATTTAGTGAAATATTATGTGTCATAGAAGAACTTTCACAAATTGGCAGCTAAAACACGAATTTGATTTATGTTGCCGCTTGTTGTACGATACCTGCTACTTGTTTCCAATTTTTCCTGCAGCCGATTGCCACAAACTTCAACACCCAAACCCGCATAACTGTTTCACCCCGGGTAACTATTGCACTCTAGTTCCTAGCTCATTAACGTATGCTTCCCGCACAACCCCTACGAGACCAACATTATGCTAGCATTTTTATGCTCTGCTTGTCAAGCTCTCGCGTATCTCCCGCACCTACCGCGAAAAACATGAACTGTAAACAGAAAACCTATGCGCAACGCAAAACAATATGCTCGACCGCATGGATCTGCCTGTGCACACACACACAGTTGGTACTGTTTATGCCACACTTATTTATGGATGGGAGGAGGTCGTTTGTTTTGATATTTAAATGGCACCGAAGCCTTTCTTCCTCGGACGGAGAAGAGCGATAGGCCAACAATGATGAGGAAAGGGGAAGAAAAAAAGAATACAGAAAGCCTGTCCCCTTCTGGCACACTCCTAACCTCCACAGCTGCAGCAACAGAGAAAGGGAGAGAGAGCGATTCGTCCTTGTAGGGGATGAGATCGAGTAGGACCGTCGGCCGCATGCAGGTTGATTTTGAGTTAGATTTTTATAGCATTGTAATGGACTCGCACGGACTTCGGTGTGTGCGTGTGTGTGTGTGTGTCGCCCCGGAACGATGATTACTGTTATTACTGCCTTTAAGGGTGGCATATGGTACCGAAACCGCGGCGCTACATTAAAAGGATCTCTTCATCAGTGCCGACCGTACCGGTTCTCGGTGTCTTAGCTGGCGGGAAGGAGGAAGGTCTGTACCTTTCCGGGAAAGCGAGAGGGAAGAAGGGAAGTGTGGGATGAAATCGGAACTACCACCGAGCAAGTGTGGTGACCCGTGGGCATAATGTCGAGAAAAAATGGTATTGTGAAGTGAAAAGTTGTTGGAACCGTAATTCGCTTTGTTTTCGTATAATAGGGGCAATAGAATTGTATTCTAAATAAATCTGAATAATTTTTTTTTCATTAAGTTTAAGGGTGGCATATGGTACCGAAACCGCGGCGCTACATTAAAAGGATCTCTTCATCAGTGCCGACCGTACCGGTTCTCGGTGTCTTAGCCGGCGGGAAGGAGGAAGGTCTGTACCTTTCCGGGAAGGCAAGAGGGAAGAAGGGAAGTGTGGGATGAAATCGGAACCACCACCGAGCAAGTGTGGTGACCCGTGGGCATAATGTCGAGAAAAAATGGTATTGTGAAGTGAAAAGTTGTTGGAACCGTAATTCGCTTTGTTTTCGTATAATAGGGGCAATAGAATTGTATTCTAAATAAATCTGAATAATTTTTTTTTCATTAAGTTAAAATACATTTAGAAAAGAAACAAAATTTCGTACCAAAAACTAAATATACTCTGCGATCATTCACAATTTATACGATGTGTAATGCGCATTGCCTAACTAGCAGGCGCTAACAATGTTTGACAGCCAAACGAGAAATTCAAATTCAAAATTATTTATCGTATGCCTAGTAATAAATACATATACTGCACCAACTTATCCATCTATCCATCTATCCACATCCTAGGCCTCGTTAAATACACCCAAAACTTCCAATTGACAGAGGTGTACTGTTTGAACACTTGTTACACACAGCCTAACCTAAAATCTAGCCCTAAAGCAAACCCGGTGGGCCTGTGTGTTCAGTTTCCCATCCCAGTCGCGGGTATTCCAGTCTCGCGTTCCCGTAGCAAAAAGTACACCGTAATGATGAAGTCATTTCTGATGAAGTGAAGTGCAGCGCCTGAAGGATGTGTGTGTGGTGCTGGTCCCGAGGTGCCACATCATCTGTCACATTTCATTACGCTACCCTGCTCGATGCGACGTTTTTCCCCCCGTTGTCCGTCCGGGTTGGTTGTCGCTGGAAGGCAACATATTTTTTTCATCCACCGTCACTGGTGACATTCACGGAGGTCATGCTAGCGTTACCAATACGATCGGTCCCGGGAGGGATGGTCGTGTACGGTACGGTATTCCCGTGCTCCAGGGGTTCGTTTGAATGGGATGTTGTTAATTGGTTTTATACGATTGCTACAATCGTAAAGTGTGCGGTTTGAAACATATTTGCGACGGTGTATGTAAAGAGCGCACTAGAAATGGGAGCAGCTTGTAATGTTAGACATTAGGTTTTTATGTACGGTGGGACATTATCAATCAACCAGCAAGATTGCAAGATGTTTTGGCTTGATTTACGGGATTTTCGAACAGCACCACAATATGGAGCATTGATTTGCATATTTTGAAATATTTTGAAGTAAATTTAATAACTTCTGGTAAGTTTTATAATTTTTTCACTTATGTCCTGGAACACGAATGCTTTACTAAGCTTCTTTATCAGTTCAAATTACCTATAACAACCATTTCTGGGCCCAACTAAAGTTTCACCAATGAAAACACTCTTCCCTAGAACACCAGCATCTCGACAGCTGAGAAATTGCAACGCCCCAACAATTCGATGGCCCGGAACAGCAAGATAGCAATTGTCAGAAAATCCGAACTCCATCCAAAACCGGGCCCTCCTTTTAGAGGCAGGTGAATCGTAAACTTAAAAATCGATTGTCTGTAAGGCATTCCATGAAGGTGGACAAAGAAAGGATATAAACGTAGGTTTCCATTGGAATGTCTTTCACGGGGCGCGCAAGTTATACTGGGATTCGAGACTCTCTCTTGATCGGACCCAAAAAACCCGATTTCCCGGTACCAAGCAGAGCCTCTACATAGCACCGAACCGGTCGAAAATTCAATCAGAAAATGTTTTACAGTTTTACTGCCGGTGCCGTACTCTTTGGAGTGGCCCAGGACGTTGGTGTCCCTTATCTGTTGCCTCACGGCTGACTTAACTCGTTTCATTGTTTAACGCTCTGAAATATCGAAATAATATTTTGTCCCTCATAACCCTATCTAGGGAGTGCCCTGGTTGGTAGTGAAGTGTGAATGTCGAAAGGAGCGAGGCGACACTTTTGGTGGCGGTCGATGGAGCTCGATGGGAATTGAGTTTTGCTTGCTAGAACAAGACTAAACAGTGGAAAAGAAGATGGCACATGATGGTTGATAGAATTTTTGGCCAGTGCTAAAGAGTTGTTAATCGTTCGAAATGAACAACTTAGTAGAATGTTAGGAAAAGTTTGAGTAGGATAAAGCATTTTGTTGAGGTGATAATAACAAGTGTACCAATAGTATAAAGCTCCTTCAGTTACGCTAAGAACAACCGTGTAAGTTGAGGTTTTAGAAGTTATAAATAATATTAGTTTGAGTAGTAGTATGGGGCGGCCCAGTGGTATTTACGATAGCGGTACCGGTCTTCACACGGTAGGACCGAGGTTCGAATCCCGTCTGGACCGCCTCTCCGTACGCAGGACTGACTATCCAGCTACGGGTAAAACTAAGTCACAGAAAGCTAGCAATAACAGGCCAAGACCTCACGAGGTTGTAGTGCCAAGGAAGAAGAAGTAGTAGTAGTATTTTACATATTCAAGTAGTACATACCTAGGTCTTATTAATTTTGATTGGTCCTCTATGTCTTTATTCTTTCTGATTAAGCCAGCTAAACCAGCTGAAGTTCAAAGACAAGTTTATACTCAAGTAATCTTAGCTATGTGTGTGTGGAGTTTTTGAAATTTGTCGTAATATGTTTTTTGTTTGTAGTTTGTGTATTCTAATTATACTACTTATCCTACATCACATTGGGAGTTTCTTGATTGGATTGAATTATTTTTTTTATGTAGCTATCAGAACAGAACAATTTATTAGTACATCAGATCTCGTTTCATTGTTTAACGCTCTGAAATATCGAAATAATATTTTGTCCCTCATAACCCTATCTAGGGAGTGCCCTGGTTGGTAGTGAAGTGTGAATGTCGAAAGGAGCGAGGCGACACTTTTGGTGGCGGTCGATGGAGCTCGATGGGAATTGAGTTTTGCTTGCTAGAACAAGACTAAACAGTGGAAAAGAAGATGGCACATGATGGTTGATAGAATTTTTGGCCAGTGCTAAAGAGTTGTTAATCGTTCGAAATGAACAACTTAGTAGAATGTTAGGAAAAGTTTGAGTAGGATAAAGCATTTTGTTGAGGTGATAATAACAAGTGTACCAATAGTATAAAGCTCCTTCAGTTACGCTAAGAACAACCGTGTAAGTTGAGGTTTTAGAAGTTATAAATAATATTAGTTTGAGTAGTAGTATGGGGCGGCCCAGTGGTATTTACGATAGCGGTACCGGTCTTCACACGGTAGGACCGAGGTTCGAATCCCGTCTGGACCGCCTCTCCGTACGCAGGACTGACTATCCAGCTACGGGTAAAACTAAGTCACAGAAAGCTAGCAATAACAGGCCAAGACCTCACGAGGTTGTAGTGCCAAGGAAGAAGAAGTAGTAGTAGTATTTTACATATTCAAGTAGTACATACCTAGGTCTTATTAATTTTGATTGGTCCTCTATGTCTTTATTCTTTCTGATTAAGCCAGCTAAACCAGCTGAAGTTCAAAGACAAGTTTATACTCAAGTAATCTTAGCTATGTGTGTGTGGAGTTTTTGAAATTTGTCGTAATATGTTTTTTGTTTGTAGTTTGTGTATTCTAATTATACTACTTATCCTACATCACATTGGGAGTTTCTTGATTGGATTGAATTATTTTTTTTATGTAGCTATCAGAACAGAACAATTTATTAGTACATCAGATAAGTATGGATTAAATGATTTGATTACAGTTTTTCAAATAACTGGCTTATTCTTTAGAAGAAGTTTAGATTTATATTAAATTATCATCTCTTTTAGGTAAACTAACATCATGGTCATAGTGGTTTTTCTTGGCGTTTTGAAGTCCGAGATAACAATGACAGGAACGGATACCGAATCCCGTTCTGATCGTCTTTCCAAACACCGGATTGACTAATCAGCTAGCAGTAAACTAAGTCAAGAAGGTCAACAATGGCAGGACGAAACCTACCGAGGGTTTTTAGAGCCAAAGAAGAAGATGGTGGTTTTCAACAGATTTTAAATAGGATCCACAATAGGATTCTATGAATTTCTTACAAATATTAGCAGAATTTTTTACCTTCTTCTCTTCTTTCTTGGCCTAACGACCTCTTAAGGTCTTCTTCTTCTTCTTTGTTGGCCTAACGACCACTTAGGTCATGCCTGCCATTTCTGGCTTACTAGACTTATTGTTACCGCATAATTGGATAGTCAGTCCTCACTATGGGGGAACGGCCCAGATGAGATTTGAACTCCGGTCCTGCCGTGTGAAGACCGGCGCCGCTGTCGCATCTACCACCGGGCCGCCCTATATTTTTTTACCTATATACTTTGGATATTTTCGCATACATATATTTTAAAAGAGTGCAAAACACAGCTAAACAATTCGTTTATTCAAAACCAGCTTTCAATATATCAATTACTGTTTTTGATAATGCAAAAAAACTATATCCTTCTTGCTCACTTTAACCCACCAGATCTCGAGCAAAGCAAACTAACCTCCTAAACGAAACTCCGCGTGCTTGCTTGGTTGCGGCGATTGATAAGAATTGTAAAACCGCCACGGTACCTCATTAGCATAATTTGATCGTAATCCCGAAACAGAGCGCAATACACCATCGGGTGATTTTTATACATTCGCAACCGTTTACCAACAACACTCCGTTTCCACCCGACCGTTTTGCTTTTCTAACAAACCGTAACAACCCGTCCCACTACTCCGTTCAGCTCGCGCGCGCTCTCACTCTCCGTTAGCTGCAAATTGATAAAACCCTCGTAAATCACGAGCCCTACGACGAACGGCAAAAGGCTTCGATGATAAGGATCGTTTACGACGTTTAAGTCGAAGGGAGTCAAACGGCAGCATCCCAACACGGCCACACCGCGATCGACAAGCAGCAGGTTATGTAGATTTTCCGGCGCTCGTCGGGAGCGCTTTCTCACCGAAACAATCTTTTCGCGCACTCGCCGAACGTGACGTTGTATCCTGGCGGGCGATGCTGTACCTGGGTGCGAGCACCACCATCGCACGTTCAACAATCAAAGAATCGCGAACCGCCCGACCTGTGCTCGGCACCCGTAAATGGGATCGTTTTACGCTACTCAAAAATCACTTTGAAGCTACCGAAAGAAG
This sequence comes from Anopheles maculatus, assembly GCA_002091835.1. Lineage (NCBI taxonomy): Eukaryota > Metazoa > Arthropoda > Insecta > Diptera > Culicidae > Anopheles > Anopheles maculatus. Next base: position 138,417 of record KZ061850.1, read on the forward strand.
GCTCCCGGGGAGGGGTGGAAGTTACTGGTGAGAAGATGGGTGAGATGTTTTTGTGTGTGCCAAGTTGTGCTTAAGGCCACGCGAAAGCACGCGAATCGCGTCACGGAACGAACGTCTCGTGGCTGATGGCGGTTACGTACGTATGTACGTCATAATTTATTATGCTAATTTCCACCGAATACAAATGACTGCTCTTTTATCAACTGGTGCTTATCTGCGCGCAGTTAATTCTTCTTTTCCGCTTGTTGGTGGCGTGACCGAGTGACGGCGGGCAGCACCGTCCGGGAGTAAGGGGGAGTGTCGTTCTATTGTTCCTACCGCTGGTACAACTGTTGGTTACACATTGGTTGAACACACTTTTTCACGTCTCGTGTCGCTTTGTGTAATCAGTCCGATTTTGTAGCTCTACGATACGTTTTAGAGAGTGATTGTGTAATAGTTGAAATTTGCCTTTCTTTTGTCAGCTTAAGCATGGTTCTCTTTTCTTTTTGCTGTTTTCTCTTTTTTTTGTATTTTTGTTTGTTTTTTTTTCATTTGAAGATATTTTATCTTTGATATTTTTGTTATTGTATTTTAAAAGATTTTAATTTAACCTATTATTGTTTTACTTATTAGTTTGCTTATTTTAGTTACTTTATGTTTATTTTTTAATTGTCATATTTTCCTACATGATTTGCGTACTTTTTTATCACTTATCTTGTTTTTATTCAAACATTTTTTTTGTGTTCGTTACTACCTTTTGTATACTTTTCTATAATTCAGAGATTTTTTTTAAGGAACACAACAAATAAGTAAAACATGCTTACCGATACAGAAATTTTGTGCTGAAAGTGTGACAAAAACTTAACTAAACAATGCTCAAAATATATTTAATAATAAAAGATTGCAGGGGAGTGTTAAAATTTAAAAATTATACAGTTAGTAACAAAGAACTATGAATAACTTCTAACAAAATAGAGAAAGTGTAATATTTAGTTACAATTTTTATCATACATCAAGTTTTTAGAAATTTTTGAAAAAAAATACTAAAAAACTAAAAGCTACAAAAATTAAAATAGCATAATTAAAATTAATTTCAAGAAAGTTTAACAAGTCTTGAACTTAAGGTCTTTAGTAGTAGAGACATCGTACTTAAACTGTTTGGTTAGTTGGTTTACAGAGGCTTCGAGCCATTAGCCTTATCTCGACTCCTAAACATTGCTTAGTACACAGAGCAAAAATATATAGAAAACATTTTTCTGTTCGTTTATCTACCACTAATCGCGTTCGGGAAAAGGTCTTGATTTTTTTAATTGATTTCATTTAAGAACCGTCAATTAACCGAACAATCATGACCCGTCGGTGCCGGAAAAAAGCAATTTGCTGAGGGGTGAAAAACAAAGAAAAGATATGCAAAACACTTGTACTGCTCTACTGTGCAACGAAAACCCGCTTCAAGTTAAACACATTTCCCGACAGGAACAACCTTTCGGGTAAGTGAAACAACACCGTGTCAGCCCAACCCAACCGACGGAACGCACCACGAGAGAAGCTGTCTCGCAACAACTCCAAACTCCCACCCCAACACAGGAGTATAATATCCTCACGCAAAGAAGTTTTTCCCAGTGTGCTTGTTCCGGGGAACAGGAGAACCGGATGATGGAGGCAAAGTTTTCCCCGAGTGAAATTGAGAGATCGCTATCGTCGGCGGTATCGCGCATCACCGCAAATCACGTTGGCCGCACCAACGGCTGGCCTGGGTGGAAATTTAATTTGTAATCAACTGCTCAAATGATGCCGAACTGGGTAAAATGAAATCACTGTCGTCGGCGTTTGTCTTGTACGCGGTTTGTGTCACGCGAGTTCTTGTCCTTGTTTTTCGCTTGAGTACGAAAAAAGCGAACTGGTTTGGAAGAAAATGAGCCTTGTATCTCCCTGCGCTCTTGCTTTGTCCCCAAAAGACAGTTGGAAGAACTCATTACGGTTATATGATTATGGCAAACAATAAAAGCGGCATCATATTTTCCGCGGCCAGGCACAAAATGCCCGCCCGCGTTTATTTATTATTGTTTTTCTCCGCCGAGCCTTTTGGGTCCGCCTTTTATTTTGGAGTAGAGAAGGAAATGAGCAATTTCCGATTGTCACTGGTATCGGTGTCGCAACAAGAAGCGCTCAAACAACAGCATGAAGTTTGCTCGCGAGCCGTAAAACCATTAGAATGTTGCTGACCGAAAATTTCCAATGAATGTTTCGTACGAAAATTGCTTTATTGCACCGCGAAAAGCGTTGCGGATGTGTTGGGCAGTTTAGGTTTCGAACTTTCGCGCGATAACAATCGCTCAGGGTTTTGTGATTTGTGGGGATGTTCGATGGAATGATTTCTAGGTTCTATTTGACCGACATTTTTTCCTTGAGCAAACGTTGTATAATGACCGGGGCGAAGTTAAGCATTATTATACAAATGTGTTTTCGGTTTTGTTTTAATGGCAACGCAAACAAACCGAACGATGGTAACAGGAACGCATCAAAAACTCAGTTTAATTAAGAAAACTGCTTAGAAAATGGGTTGGGTCATCATAGACCCCATTATTAATAAATTTTACATATTTTTAAATGTTTCATACAATTTGAAATGTTCAAACAGGCGTGGACCAAATTTTTGCTGAAATTCTTTTAGTGCTAATGAAACTTTTGTACCAGTTTATTATTACTAAACATATTAATTATCTTAATTGAACTCACAACAAGATTAAAATAATTGTGAAAAATAATTAAAGTGAAATGTTATATTTGCTTATTTATAACAAACATAAACATGTTTCGTAACATAAAAAAAGATTATCAGTTCATCAAAAATTAGAAGCAGACAAACGCAAATAAATAAAATTATCAAAGACAGGAACAAAAATAAAAACAAAATAAAATAAAAAAGCATATGAGACTAAGGAAACCTTTTAATGGATAGAACACGACACTGATAAATAAAAGAAAAACACAAAAATCTAAAATAAAAAACAAAAAACATAAAATTAACAAATCAAAACAGCATTGTCGAGCAGTTACTACAAATGGTTAAATCAATTTTAACGCTCGTTTCAACTATACATATTTTCAACTGTTTCGTTTTGTTCTGTTCTTCATCTTTGTGATCTAATCAAGTCTACATTTAAGTTTTGCTTTGATTTATAAATTTTCTTTTATAAGACATGTTTGTTTTATAGAAATACTTAATTATTTTAAAGATGTTATCGGTTATCTTTAACTCATTATTTTCTTTTTTAAATAAAGATGAATATTGTTTCGTAAAAGCCACCATCATCTTTTCAACGGCATAATTTACATTAACCACAACTTTTTGGCCAAGTTCTTGCAACACTTTAAAATAATTGTGTACACCTATTTTCATTATTGAACTTTGGATTTCAAATTGGAGTTCTACTCTCTACTGAAACGTTCGCTTAAAAACGTCGCTAATCGTTTTATTACGACACTCGAATGGTTTCATTGCTTGCACAAATCCCAGTGGAAAAATTAGCCTGTCTTTCGCTACTTGACTGTCATAAAATATGTGTGATTTCTTGCCAGCTGCCCCGCCATATGGGAACCTTTGCCGGATCCTGTCACAAACCTACAAACCCTTGGCAAATTATTAACTTCCATCTCATATTGTCGGATTAAGCGTTGCAATCAGTGGAAGAGAATATTATTTATATTTTCTAGCAAACCAAACCGCACGCTAGAGCAAAAACGAATGGGGGAAAAACCGAATGGTATCTTCCCAGGAACGAAGGGAAAACCTCAACGAAAAGGGACAGTTCTTGAGCATCTTCACACAACGGTAACCTGGTAGCCTTGCAGTTAAAAATCGGCTTTACTTGATTGCCGTCGCAAAAGGGCTAAAGGTTTAAGCTGTTTCAGTTTCGGAAGTCCAACCACAGGGCCAAAAACCATACTGGTCCTTAAGATTCTTGCCTAGCGTGTTTGTGTGCGTGTGTGTGAAATCCCACCGGGGGGTCACCCGCTTCCCCATCGACTGTGCGATGGATGAAAAGAAGATAAATTTTATTGGCCTAATTTGGTGGTGCACACGGTAGTGTCCTTTGATCCCCTTCGCGTCACGTGTAGTTTTGTTGATGGCGGTCATATTTATTGTCGCTATCATCAACACAACCCGTAGCAAAAGCCGTCGGGAAAAGCGATCCCACAACGTTGTCAACAAGCGATGCAAATCGGCTTATTTTCTTATTTCCTGTGATTATTATTATGTGTGTGTGTGTGTGTTTTTCCTGGTCAGATCAAATCCGGGACGAGTTATGATAGATCCTGTGGCGAAGGACCGTTTTCGATAGTGTAAAGTACCAATCGAGAGGGCGAGATAGGGAGAGACTGTGTGAGATGATGCAGTTTGACCTACGGGCCAAGTGGATGTGTCTTTTTTTATTCGTCCTTAACGAACCAATAACAACCTGGGCAGTGTCTTGTTGATGATGACATTGATGTGATTTCGATGTGTCTTCCTTTATGTTACGATGACCTCATCAACACTTCTTCCTTTACCATTTCTTATACTTTGTCGCCTCTTCTTATGAATACCTGTTTTATTTCCCTTTATGTTCAAGAGCTCTTAGACATTCAACTTTGATAGAATAGCATGTTTGTAAGTAGCTAGGTAAAAATAAGTGTAGAATGTCTTCAGAAGGAAGTAGAAAATGGAATTCAAATGAATATTTTCAATACAATAAAGAACAAACAATCAGAGTAAAACAATTACAAGTTTAGGAACATTGGCTTTTTTGTCAAATTTCAAGAGCTTAAAGTTCGTTAAATTTTCCATAAATCTAGTAATTTAGATAGATAGACATCAGACATCATTTTTTTCCAATCTTCCTATGTTATTTTTTTATCTGTGTCCAAAATTGTAACCAACATGCAGTGAACCAATTTATTGCGTGATGATTCTTCGTGCACTAAATTTTCCTTTTCCAGTCACCCAATTCAATCATCGCAAGCTAGTTAAGGGTCAATCACTTTTACATGTAGTTGAATTTTCCGAAACTAAACAGAAAATATATCTCACTTTACCAAAACTTTTGCTCCTGCTGTCCTCCCGTTTATGATCCGCCTGTTCCGAAGGTGACAGAAAAGAAATTGCCCATCAATAAGTAACAACTGCAGAACATAAAAAACAACCGTACCACTATCTGCTTCTGTGAACCTTCTCACGCTACAAGGTAGGAGTGGAAAACAATCTTTATTACCAGCATCTTCGTAAGGAGGTTTGGAAACACCTCGAAGCAGCAAAAACGGCGATTGGTCAACGGCGCAGTAATGATAGGGTGGCAAAAGAATCACTTTTCCCTGTGCACTCTTCTAGAGAATAAGGTTGTATGATTCGCGGATACGGGAGAGTGTCATAAAAAATGATAAATATTGAATTACTGTTCGGTGACCCTTGTGAATGGACAATGGCGAAAGCAGAAGACGCATAGACGCATTTTCCAAAACGCACTAGAATTCAATTTCTATAATTTCGTAAAGTTAGATGGCTCGACACTTTTGCGCTCACTTATGATTCGAACCGGAACACCCCTGTGTTTTAGTTTGAGGGTGAGGTTTTCCTCTTCTTGGGAAATTGGGTTTTGTGTTTTTTTTTTGGGAAATCGATATGTCTCGCTATGATTACAACCACTCTGAATATGAGGACAATGCAAAACGAAAAATAAGATCAGTAGAGTATTGTTTCTGCAGATAATTATGAAAGCAAATATTGAAACAAGACAAAAGTTGCCAGAAGTATCACAAGATGGGAATCATATCCAGAATCTTGGAATACTACACAACCCATCCAGAATCTTGAAGTCTTCTAACCGATGTTAAATGTCTTGAGCGCGTATGCCAATATCTGGATTAACTTGAAGAAGTTAGTTCAAACATCTATGCACTATTCTCAATGATTTTAACATCCCTAACAAGTCTATGGTAAGATCGCTTAAGTTTTTGCATTATCCTTGCTTGCTGGAACACTATGCAGTCCATCCTATCACAAATAGTTAGCAATCACGCGTTACCTCGGTTGTGTGTTATCAAGTATCAAATCGGGATAAACGCTTGAGGAGTAACTTCAAACAATTATTCTATGGTTTCCAATCCAGAGAAATTGAAAAGAACATTATAAATCAACAAAGAACTTGATAAAACTCTTCTCTCTTTACTAAAGGATAGGATTCAGGATTCAGTTGTAAGATAAGCGACATGGTTATGGTTATTCTTTGAAGATTTTAAGTGCAAAATGCTTTACTATCTCCTACCCTGGAGATGGTACTAGCCAGAATGCTGCAAAAGGCCTTTCCCAACATATATATGTACTAGAGAGTTTAAAAAAAATCCAACAACAAGAAGAAATGCAGGATCAATTGAACAATTCAATAACAAAAATCCACCTACCTTTTACTGCCCATCAAACGGGAAAATCACACCACTGCAGGAGAAAACTTTTCACCAAACAATCCGCAATCACCTGTATCGTCGATTCACACCAGCACACTACGCACCGGTCTCGCATAGTTACTTCACTCTGCACTTACTACTTCTTTGCCGCAAGACAGCTAGGTACTGGGGATTATTACCTGCAAAGAGTGCTAGATAAGCGAACCAGGTACGAATGCAGTAGCTTTCACATCTGGCGTGCTGTAAACTACTGATTCATCACAGTGCTGTACATTAAAAAACCGGTCACTTTACTAACATCATGATTCATATCCGCGAGATCTTATCTGAGGACCGTTTGTCTAGGGCAAGTTCAGGGTGCTCGCAAGATTTATGTTCACAGCTTCAGTTCTTCCGCAACAACTGCACTATACCAGCTGTTGACCGATAGGGCAGACGTGCAACTTAGTATCTCTAAGCGGCTGTCACTAACATGCAACGAATGGCTGCGAAATGACTGACAACAAGCATATCATGATTTGCATTTTATGTTGGGAACAGTATCTCTAGCTTGACAGCTAATTAATAGTTTCTTAACTGGAAAAAAACGGACTTTACTTTTCGAAAACAACCCAACCATTACTTTATGAGACAAATTTATTAAACTTCAATATATCATATACATCCACTTCAATTCAATATATTTATAAAATACATCTATATATATCTTTTTTTTCAACCTGACTAAACTAAACGTACAAATTGTGATGGAATGTCGTCGCTACACTACGCGGTCATAAATATTTGCAATCGTTTCCTTATCCGCTTTCTTCCAAACGCATATTTCTGTAGTTTCATCATCGTCATCTTACAATACTTTCAACAAATACTAAAAACACATTTCTTGTTCATACACTACCATAGATACTGTTTTCTCGCCCGACCTTCTTCACACTTTGATAATACATTCTCTTCCTTTCCAGACGGGAGGAAGTGGGTGACATAACAAACCGTGGGGAAGATATCATCATACGGGAGAACTGATCTACGGTTATCAGTACGCTTGGTAAAAGCGGGAAAAGGGGTGAGGGTGAAAGGGGGGAACAAGACGAGGGGTGTATGATATACATGCTTGGCTGATGTCATTTGTCCTCCCCCTCCCATAGGGGGGTTTCATAGGTGCGATGATCGTACGATCGATGATCATCGTTGGTGTTCTTGTTGTTCAGGGTTTTAACGTCATAACAAACCCATGATTTTGTCAATTTAAGTACAGCACATATTATACAGACCACACTTAAGCGATTCTAAAAAACAGTGTTGTAAGTGTTGTAATACTTTAAGGGAATGTTCAGTTTTTTGTCAAGAATACTTTGTTAAATTGATTCAAGAGAATAGTAAGTAACACGTTCATGTTTTCATCTGCTCTTACACACATTAAGATTGCCCATTGAAGTCGGGATATTGGAATGTAAATTCCAGAACTAGCTATAAAGTGGGCAGGGAGCAAAGTCTAATGGAAAAATTAAGCTTGATCTTCGGCTATGACATGAAACGTAAACACATACACAAGTTAACAGAGATACTCCAACGTCTTCAGTAGATAAGATCGAGAGTAGCGTCTGCTGCGTTCCATGATAAGAACACCCGCAGCACGGTTTGCCGTTGCTTTGCTCCGTCCCGATCTTCGTCCTATCTACAATAGCTAAGTGATTGTTGCTAGAGTAGAAGTAGCGTGTATGGGGATGCGTGACTTAAACCATGATCACTGCCTAATCTACCGCCAACGTGGTCCGAGTACCCGGGTAAACTACACACAGAGACAAACATCTTGTAGTACACGTACCTATTCTGTTCTAAGCCTTCCAAAAGGACAAGGACGACCTACCCATTATCCCTATCAAGTTCCAAATGAGATTCTCATTCCACGCAGTGAACTCAGTGTTCCTTCGGGTCTGATTACTTCTGTTGGTTTCACTTGCAGCGCACAACATTCATTCGTATTCTAGTTACGTTTAGTCTTCTATTCTGTTCTACGTTCTATCCCCGGTGTCAGTTCATCACCCCATTGCTAGTTCATTTCTTCCAAATGTATTATGTTTTTGTTATGTTTTGTTTTTTCCTATGCTTTGCATGCTTTGCTCTAGAGCTCATCTATGTATTCACTTGCTACTTGTCTATTTTTCGCTATTTTTTGTTAGCTCGATTTAGCTTCTCTTTTTCCATGTTTCTTTGCGATTGTTCGTGTTATCGCATTTTTTTTCTAGTGCTGTTTTTCTCTCTCTCTTTCGTTCTCGTTCATATTTTGTTTTTCATCCAATTAACGTCATAAGTCAGAAATCAATAATCCACCATTGGCTTTTCTGTGCTGCTTTCTGTTTGTTGAGGTTGTTGCTTCTTGTTTTGTTGTGTCCTCTCTGGTGTTTGCGTAAGATCGCGCGCGCGTACGAGCGAGAAGATTGTTTAGTGTTCGTTTAGGAGAAGAAAGTAAAGAAGTGTTTTTTTAAAAAGGACACATGTTTTCTTTTTAAAAAAAAAAGTTTCAAATTAATGTATGTTAGTTAATACCTCAAGCACAAGCCAGACGCACGCTTGAAGCTTAATGTAGCATAAGAAAACTCATAATTTTAGGTAAAAACACGTTAACTAGGTGTGTGAGTGTGAGAGTATGCACTTTTTAGAGTAAGAAAATAAAAGATGAAAAGATGAATTATTCGACGTTTCTACACACTAGTTTGATATGAGAATATGTGTGGAGTGCAGGTGCCGCGAAGTAGTTGTGTGTGGTGTGGTAGCCGTGCGGTGGTTGGGTGATACATTCATTTGCTTTGCCAAGAGGTGCATTTGTATATGTGTGCACATGAGTATCAGTTGCAGTTGCGTGTAAAACCAGACCAGATAGTATAGTAATTTTGCTTGTGTCTTAACAATTATTCCTTGCTTATATTGAGAGAAGCAAACAAACACTCAGTCATACATAAAACGAATTGCAAACATTGAACTAAAACAATTAAGCTAACTAAATTCGGTTACACACACACCCGTCTAGGCACGTCCATATTTTACTAAAACAATTAACTAAATCTGAAGATAAAAACCTCCTTGAAGATAGAATGCTCTGCGTAAAGATGGCATCTGGTTAAAAAAAAGATAGAGACATTATAGAATTTTCCTTTTTTTTCCTATTTCGAGTGCAAAGTGCGCAACGTCAAGAACAAACGACCAAAATTGTTAGGTTAGTTGTGCTCCTTAGTGTGTAAAAAGTTCCTTAGATTTGGTTTAAGTACGTCGTAAATACCTTTTACTTCTCTTTCACTTCTGCTTTCTTTTACTAGTGTGGTGCTTCTTTTTTTTCTTGTATATATCACTCTTTCTGTGCAATTGCAGACGTGTTTGTGTGTGTGAGAAAAAGATGATTAACAACAGTGTTTGCTTATGATTTGTTTTGTGTGTGTGTTTTTGTTACATTGAAGAATGTACTATCTTAACAGCGTTTGAATACTATATGCCATTATCTCTCTTATTATATGCCTTGTATGGGTGGCTATTGGATTTGTTCGAAAGAAACCTTTTTGGGGTGCAATGTGCAATGTATTTTCGGGGATGGAGGATGTTTTATTCATAATGAATGGAATGAAACTATTGAATGATAATACAATGGGTGTGAAAGTATAAGAGAGCAATGAATGGAAGACAGATACTTAACGTTTAAAGGCGAAACATAACAACAACAAAAAAGCTGCAAGGGACCGGCGGCTGGTACACAAACCCAACGAAAGCGCGTCATTGAAAATGTAACACATTCCGTAAAGGCCAAGCGCATACATAGGAGAAGGGATTCATTTTAGTAGAAAAGGCTCTCGTTTGCTTTGTTCGGGGAAAGGTGGTGCACGAGCGGTCTTTTGCTTCGTGTTTCGCTTTTTCGCCTTTGTTGAAAGGTTGGTTGCTTAGCGATTTGCAGTGGTGGTGGTGGTGTTGATTGGTATTGGTTTGTTTTGGTTGGGCAGGCAGACGACGCGAACCGTACCGTAACTAAACGACAAACCGTTCGGCATTGGTCGCACCGTCAATCAACTCAAGCAGGGCGTCCAGCCGGAGGTACAGCTCCGAAAAGCGCTCATATTCATTTCTGCTTATGACTAAACATCCTCATTCCATTATTATGTCCGGCTTCGCTAGTGACAGCATCTTACCACTGCCGGAACCGATCATCGAACCGTTTGCCGCACCTTCCACCACACTTTTCTCATCGAACGGTGGCCCGGCAAGGGATGAATCCTGCATCGGCAACGGTTTAGCGACACCGATACGTACCACACCCTTGGCGGCACCCTTCAGCGCCTGTACCGCTTGATCGAGCGAAGCATTCTCGAGGATCGTATCGTTTACGAACAGCAAACGATCGCCGGGTATGAGTCGGCCATCGAGCTGGGCCACACCGCCCGGCACAAGCGAACGGATAACGATCAGCGTATCGTTCGGATCGAGCGGATCTTGGTAATCGAGGATGGAAAAGCCCAAGCCACGCTCTCCCTTGATTAGTTCGATAATCTGTGGCTCGGAGCTCCACATGGCTAGCCCCGTTAGTGGTTCGAGGCTGCGGGATTTAATTTTGGAAAATCCATCCCCGACGCCGACACCACCAGCACCGCCACCAATTCCGGTACCGTTCGTAGTGGCTAAACTACCGTCCGATTTCGCTTTAACCAAACGCTCCGAAGGTGTTAGACTGCCGTGCAGCTGCGGATGATGATGCTGCGTGTTGCGCTTGGCGATGTCTTGCTCAAGCGAACTGATGAGCTGCTCCTCGGTAAAGCGCAACAGATCCGGATCACCCCGCGCGCACACCATACACACATCCTGTGGTAGCTCCTTCAGGATGGACACCACCTTTAGATGGTTCATACCGAGCAGCCGCTGTCCATTAACCTCTGAAAGGGGGAAAGAATAATTAAATACCGGGAGAAAAGCCTGTTGAACAAACATTCCTTACCGAGCAATTCATCACCCGAACGCAACAGCCCATTCTGTCCTACCGGTCCCTCCGGCAGGATCGACCGGATGTAGTGATGTGGACGCACCTCCTTGCCACCCTCCACATCGACCGTACCCTCGAGCGAAATGCCCAACCCGCTCGATGCAGCAAACTTGCGAATGTTTGCCACTATGATCTGCACCTCCGGGCCCAAAATGTTGGTCCACTTCTTCACGATGTACGCACTGTCCGGGTCCTGGTCTGGGGCAGCTTCCTCCACCGTGGTTGTGCCCTTCAGCGAGCTACGCAGCTTCACACCAGCATTCTGATGATGTCGTGCGATTGCCACCGGATTCGTAGCATCCATAAGCACGTTCGTTTCTTCCAACGCGCCACCAGCATCACCGATGATCGTTGCTTCCTTAATCTTTTCCCGATACTCTTGCGTGTCGATTGAATCTTTCGCACGGGATAGCTTTTTGTGGCCTGCCATAAGCACGGCGGCAGTGTCACCGCCCATACCGATGATTTCGGTCTCGTCTAGGTCTTCCTCGGTCTCGTCCTGCAGCTCGTGCTCCATTCCCTGAGTGCGTTGCAGCGCTTGCGGTGGCAATATGTCGAGGATGTTGCTACCGTACTTGGACAGATCGGTTGGAACGAGGGGTGGTGGTGGGGTGGCCGGAGTCGGAGGTTTCATCTCATTCGCGGCGATCGCTTGCTGCAGCTGATCGTACTTCGGACCACGCAGATAACGCTCGAGACACAGCTTTACCACGTGACCGCTCTGTTTCAGCACGTCCACCGCCTGATGGTTGGAGAAACCGTGCAGCGACTGACCGTCCACCTCGATAATGCGATCGTTCACCTGTATCTTGCCACTCAAATCGGCCGCACTGCCCGGCGAGACGCTCTTCACGAAAATGCCGGACAGTTCCTCCTTCTCGCACACGTACCCCGCAATCGTGATGCCCAACCCGTTCTGATCCTTGCGCAATTCCACCGTAAACACCTCGGTCTCGGGGAAGTCGGGCAGTGGGCTTTCCTTGCCGAACGGATTGTCCAACCCGGGGCTGTCTAGGTTTGTGATGGAGTACACGCCATAAATATCGCCGAATCCAGAATCGGCTAGATATTGTTTCAGTTTAAGCGGATTGGCCAGCAGCACCGTTGGCACGATAGCGGAATGATCGTACTCGGTGCTTCCTACCGTTGCCGGATCGATTGGCCGCGCTACGACGAGCTGCACGTGCGTGCCGGACTGGCGCAGCACGGAGGCCACCTGTTCCGAGACCATCTCGTGCAGATTAACATCACCGATCTGCAGGATCTGATCGCCACTCTTGAGCCTTCCGTCGCGATCTGCCACACCACCGGCCAGTATCGTTTTGACGGTGACACCTGTTGCCCGGGCGCCAATAATACCGAACCCTAGCCCGGTGCCGTCGTTCACCAGCTCGATATCGAGTATGCGGGACCAATCGGCTGGCGTAACGCCAGCAACGATCGTTTCCGGTACGGATTTCGGTGAATCGGCAAACGGTCCGCCGAGCGGATGCTGATCAGTTTGCTCGGGGTGAAGTTTGTGATGGTGGTCCTGGAAGATGAACGAAGAAGATATTTGCAAAAGGAAGCTTAGTTGTGTTTAATACACGCTTGCACTTGTCATCGGTGGGGTTCTGAAGCAACTTTTGGGGGATCTTGTACAGGGATTCTTTTAACACAAAATGCTGTGGTTAACAAATAACAAATGCGTGGTTCTGTGGCTTAGGCCAGTCCCAAAGCTTAGGTTCAAAGGGTAAAGAAGATCCTGAATATGAAGGCCCGTCGATTCAAGAATCGAAGCCAGATTAAGCCGTCCGTGTATGAGCAGAAGCCACAAAAAGAACAGTTGAGTGACATAAAGACCTATAGAATCACTTTTCTACGACGCATCAACGCCATCACCTATGTCCATGTGGACGGCCTACCACGCCTCCCCTGTCCATGTAAACGGCCTAAAAGGACGTTACGAGATAGCTCGTCCGGTGTCATTCTCATGACATGAACAGCCCACAGGACCCTGGTGAGCCTTATTCGCTGTACGATGGTGAGATTGCCGTAAAGCTCATAGAGCTCGTCGTTGTAGCGGCACATATGGAGCTAAAAACCTTTCTGAGCATCTTCCTTTCGAACGCGGCTAAGAGGGTTTCGTCAATTTTGAACAAAGTCCATGTCTCAGAGGGGTATATGAGTCTTCTTCTTCTTTCTTGGCCTAACGACCTCTTAGGTCATGCCTGCCATTTCTGGCTTACTAGACTTATTGTTACCGCATAGAATGATAGTCAGCCCTCACTATGGGGGAACGGCTCAGATGAGACTTGAACCACGGTCCTGCCGTGTGAAAACCGGCGCCGCTGTCGCATCTACCACCGGGCCGCCCCCGGGGTATGTGAGTACTGGGACTATAAAGGTTCTGTACAGTCCCAGCTTCGTCCGTCGCGACAGGTATTTTGAGTGGAGAAGTTTCCCCAGGCAGTGGAGTATGACCGCTTGGCAGCCAGCACCCTTGCGTGCAACTCAACGTCTATGTTGATATCGGTGCTGACTTTTGACCCCAGATAGGTGAAGTTTTGGACGACTTGGATGTCTATGTCATCAGCGTATTCCAAGATCTGGAGTGACTTATAGAAAATGGTCCCCGAAGTTTCCATCTCCGAGTCGCAGATGCCCCTTTCTAGCGCCAGATTGAGTAGGAGAGACAAGCAAGCCCATCTCCCTGGCGCAGGCCCTTGGTGGTATCTAACGTATAGAATTAACCTGTCGTTTAAAAATGCAGGAAAAATGTCCTGGCCAAACAAATATCTTTCTTTACTGCAGTAGACATTGTCCTCATAGCAGAACAAAAACTTCTGTAACATTTTGTTAAACGGTCTCTTCACAACATCCAAACGATACTTTTAAAAACAATTTTGTTCTGGTGAAATGTTCCAAAGCTAGGGATTCATGTCCAATTCCTCCGATGATTGATAAGGGTCAACCCGATAATGAGGAAAGCGATTATCTGCTTCAATAATTCCCATCATTCTAAAGGTGCTCGTTCGCTCGCTCGCTAAAATTAGAAAATCGATTATCGACACCCCAGTGACAAGTGCATGGGTGTGTGCGTGTGTTGTGCCCTTGAAAAGACATGGAAAAAATAAAACAGTAAAATACTTGAACAATCGAAGGCACCTCGAACAGCGACGGTTCGTTGGTCAGCTTCATCGATGCATTCAGCAACTGTTGCGCATCCAGCGGCTGTTGCTGTAGCGTTGCTGCCTGTCCCATTGATCCACCACCAGCGACGGCCAGCTGGGAATGGTCGAGTAGGTTCAGCTTTGGCTGCGTAACCACCAGCATACCACCCGGACCCGGACTTCCGGGTGAAATCTGGGCCGATGGTACACGCTGCTCATCCTGATAGTCCGCCTCAAACAGATCCGTCCCGGGCGGAACACTCAGCACCAGTTCGCCACTGTTCGCTATGTCAAAGTCTCCGGGCAGTATCGATGGGTGCTGCGTGATCTGATGGTTCAGTTCGGCCAACGAGTCCTGAATCTGCACGATGTTCCGAAACACGGGATCCTGCAGCAGATCGAGCACCAGCTTCAGGTCGTCGCTAACGTTGAGCTGAAGCTTGTTGGGCTCCATCTCCTCGACCGTCTGCTTGATGATTTCGATGTGCTTGAGCGCGTTCGAGACATCGCTGGAGAGATGCATCTTGGCGTTCGCATGCATGCACTACACACTACGGCCACTAGAAACACACACACAACACACTCACTCACACGCTACCGAAAGATAGAAATGCAGTCGTGCATCAAACGGGACACAGTTTAAGAATGTTTTTCCTGCAAGAATTTCTTTTGTCTCGTCGTTACAGCAGATACGCCTCTTTTCGCACTTTTTTTCATACGCACAGGTAAAAATTCCTTTCCAATTATGTGTTTACGTGGGGAGAGAAAAAAAAAACACACACAAACAGATGTCAACTGTGGTGACGTTGACAGCTGTTGTTTGGGTGTTGAATTTGATCTAGAGCAATGCAGGGTTCGCACGTCTTGAAATGCGTAGAGGTGTATCGTTTTAATTTGCTTTTTTTTAGTATTTCGTGAAATTTACAATTATTCGTCTTAATTATTTAACTTAATAACATATGCAAGCGTAAAAAACGCAAAAAGGCTAAAACATTCAAACAAATTACACACTATTTGTTTTTTGTTAAATCGAAGCTTAAATTGCCCATAGAGAAGTTTACGCGTCCGTTCATAAAAATAAGAGCAGTAAAAGAAACGGCAAGAAATGCAACCGAAATACTTTTTTTTCTAATTCCTTGGCATTATAACATCAGGAGGACATATTTTCCTTGTAACTTGATAGTCAGTCAGTTGAAAGTCTACGTTTAAAAAGACGGGACCGGATGGGATTTGATACCCGACTGTTCGTGTTAGCAAGAGCTGTTGGTTTTATTTTTGGTATAGAATTGGTCTCCATCTAACATGGAACCTTATCCGAGTTGAATCTATGCAATACGTAGACTTTACTGACAGCAACAACATTTCATGATAAGAAACAATTTAATTTCATCACTTTCGTTATCTATCTGCTACGCTGGATGTGTTGCATAGAGAGCTCTTTTTTGAGTTGTTTATTGCTAAAAATAGAAATGACTAGCTGGTGCTGGAAGTTTTCGAAACGCTAGCTAACTGAACACGGGCAAAGTACGCTTCGTATCTACTACTTTCACCTACATGAGAACGACGTTCCACATTCTAGACAAGCTACGTTCTAGGACAACAGCAATAAATTATCATGATCGCAAACCAATTCCAACCAGCAGTTTCGCACCCGTGGGGACGGCACGTGCCTTTTGTGACGCGTGTCCCTTTTTTGCTAGCTCGTATCACACTACCCTCGTAATGCTCAATCGAGCCTTCCCGAACAACGTGATCCGGCAGGGTAGTTTCTGCGCCACTCCAACACATACAATGCGACCAACTATCGAACACGCCCCAACACTAACAGCAACCCCAAATACCACCACCAGCTGATGGCGTAATCGACCGTGTTCTTCTCATTGTCTATCATACACGCTCCGTTCCCCTTTTCGTCTGCTGAAAACGGTACATTTATTTTAATCTCATAAAGAAGAAGAGGAAGAAGAAACCGAAACCAAAACATTCCCATCCCGTGCACCCCAAAAACCCGCTTGATAAACCTGTGGAAATTCGGTGGAAAAAAGTTGCATGATTAAATGCCACAAACGGTGTCGTTCGCTTGCGAACAGCTGACCGGACCGAACTCTACTGGCTGGCGACGTCTCTCGAACGTTGTCGTCGAACCTCGATTACTCGCGGTCATCACGGTCGGTGTAAACAAAAGGACGCCCCGCAAAAGCCACACCAACAAATGCGAACTTACCCTTTTATTTTCCCCAAATTCGACTTTTCTTTCGTATCGGATACACAACCAAAAGATTTTAAACGGGAGAGTTTTAAGTTTTTCTTACATTTTCTCACAAGCTTTAGAGTGATTTTATTTAACATTAAAATAGAGTAAGCTTAACAACTTTCACAAAAAAAAATCGATCTCAATTTGAGTTAATTTAATAAAATCATACATGAAATGGTACACAGCTTCATAGCGGGGAGGGAAGGGAGGATAGATAGCGGGGAGATTGCGGGGCTGGAAAAACTAAATATCCCTCCCTACTTTCCAATCCTCTTCTGTTATCAGTATTCTTTGACGTGTTGTTTTTTGCGTGTACTAGAACGTACCCAATAATATTATTAATCCATTTAAAACAACCCTTCATGTATCTTCGCCTTCGCCTTGCGGTTTTGCAACCTACACCACACACAAACAAACACACACACGAATGTGGTTGGGGAGCTTCTTTGTCCTGCCTGTCTGTCCGCTGCTGCTACGATTACGGAAAGCAATTGCTCGCTGCTAATGTTTTCCCTTTAATCTGTGTTATTCTGTTTTAATACCATTTTGTTTTCTTTTCAACTGCTGCAAATGTTAATTCAGTCTTTCTACTGTACACAGGGGATGCATCCCGCTGCAGCATCAATAATAATCGCCCCCAAATAAGCCACCCTCGGATACGTGTTGTGTCTGTGTGTATGTGGTGTGTCTGCTAATAGAGACGGCAAAGTATTGATCTAGCTTCCGCGTTTTGGTGGTGTGATGGTTGTTTTCCTATTCTTTTTCGAAAACATTAACTAAAAAGTAAACTTTTTTCTTAAATAACAAATATTTTCCCTCCCTTTTTTTTAATAGTTCCCTCGCACATACACATTACTCATCACTATCCTTTTATATATACACACACACAAAAAAACGTTTTGTTCCTTTCCTCTCGTCCAGCGTAGGGAATCAATCCACAGATTAGTTTTTCTCTTGCTACTTCGATTTGAA
>KZ061850.1:171210-205572 GCA_002091835.1 Anopheles maculatus
ACGACGCACACAACGACGGTGGTGGTGTCCTCTCTGGGGACAGGATTGCGATCGATGTACCCCGTGAAACGGTGGTGTGTTGTGACAAGACCGGGTTCTGTCGTTTCGTGTACGCAATTTCGAATCGTCACCACTAAATGGTGTCTTTCGCTTTTTGCTTTCTTGCGGGGACCCCGGTGGTAACGTTTTAACACGCAAATGTCATTCTGTTCATCCTTTAGATCTCTTCTTGAGCGTATGATGGGCGCGCGGGCGTTTTCTTTTCGGGAAACGCACTCACGATCGAATGTCTGGCGAAGTTTGTCTCCTGCTCTCGAGCTAATCGGTCGCATCGTGGTGCGTTACGGTCGCGTGTGCTCTGTTAAAGTGGTGAAAATATTACACGAACGTACGTACATATTGCGAAGCAGTAATATATCGGTAAGCTGCTTTCCTTTTGGGCAGAAAACACGGGACACCACCGACCCATTAAAGCGCGCGCAATGTCGCCGGCAAAGTTGTCTTCCTGCTTCGCGTGCGTCGCTACCTACCACGGGGGGACGACGACGGTTGGTATCGTATGGATGTTAAAAATATCCTCATCCAAAAACACACAACGACGGTGGTGGTGTCCTCTCTGGGGACAGGATTGCGATCGATGTACCCCGTGAAACGGTGGTGTGTTGTGACAAGACCGGGTTCTGTCGTTTCGTGTACGCAATTTCGAATCGTCACCACTAAATGGTGTCTTTCGCTTTTTGCTTTCTTGCGGGGACCCCGGTGGTAACGTTTTAACACGCAAATGTCATTCTGTTCATCCTTTAGATCTCTTCTTGAGCGTATGATGGGCGCGCGGGCGTTTTCTTTTCGGGAAACGCACTCACGATCGAATGTCTGGCGAAGTTTGTCTCCTGCTCTCGAGCTAATCGGTCGCATCGTGGTGCGTTACGGTCGCGTGTGCTCTGTTAAAGTGGTGGAGTTCATCCCGAGGAGATGATTCTAGTGGAGATTGACGAACAAGGCCTTACGGTCCTGTTATCGGTGGTGTTTGCCTGATCATTTAGTGGATGCAAGAAAACCGATCGTGTGTGTGCTAATTGATTTCGATGATCGTAGATCATTGTGCAGTGCCAAGAGCAGCTAACTGAGTGATACGAGTGCCGGTGTGTAATAGTTCTGCTGCACTCTTCTACACATCCGGTGTGTTACGTGCGTGTGCTCTAATTGACAGATAGAGGTGGCCCAATCCACCTGGGATTACGACATCCAAACGCACGCACCCTCTTCCCCGCGCTTAGTGGCGTGTAGGCGTTTTTTTTGTCTTAGCGAGACTGCTGCAGCAGGTAGATTTTCATCTTCAACTACCGTGGGTCCACACCATCATCATAATCGTCGGTACGCTTGTGACGTAAAACATTGTAACATTTTTCTTGTTTTGGGGCGTTGGGTGCGCTGTTCTCTCTTCCATCATCAATCGGTTCGATGGTGAATCATTCGGCACGAGCACGAGCTATTCTCAGTTGCAACTGAGAAACGACACATGGACACAGAACGGCGGCTGCAATTGGAACAAAACAACAGCATATGTGTGGCGCAAGTGGATCAACCGGGAAACTAAATATAGTTCCCCCGCCCGGTAGTGCGAACACCCGAGGAGTGAGGCACTGAAACGGCACTGGGACACCAATGCAAAACGTCTGGGTGCGTGCTCGGGTGTGTGTGTGTATATGTGTTCCCGTTTTGGAGACGGCTGTATGGATACATCGAGGGCTTGCACAGTTCTCCCTAAAAGCTTATGTATTGCATTTTTTTTGCCTGCTACACGCGTTTCGCATTAGACTCTACTGGGCGTGGATTGGATTGTAGCAGTGGTAGTAGTAGGAGGCATGCGCACACAACTTGACTGCAATCGGAAAGGACAGGAACACGCGCCGACGAATGTTGCACTTGCTTGGGCTAGTGGAGCAACTTGATCGTAGAGTGCAAGCAGAGATCGTTCTAATGAATAACTTTTCTCGGATTGTGAGTGTTTTTTGTTGTTGTTACACGATCTCATTAGCGGTTGAAGAATGATTGTTTGTTGCCTACCCAGACACGTGGGTGTTTGTGAGGTGTGGGTTACATTTCATTCAATAATTTCTATCCCACACACTCGAGAAGAAATAGATTCTCGGGTTGTGTTTTTATTCGATTTTCGGAACACATTTTATTATCTTTTTTCATAAATTTATAGAAGACGGATTATGAACAACTCATTTATGATATAAATGTAAAACAATGAGTTGGTAATAGATTCTAGATCTTAAGAGAGATTGAAAGGCGAGGTCAATAATGGATTGGATTGAGGATCAAAGCGACGAAGACAAAGTAGCTGGTTGCCGGAGGCTCTGACGGTGATAGAGCAAGACTCGGAAGCAGAGTATTGGTTGGAGTATTGGCACGATCGTAGGGAAATCGGAAGGCGCATTGTTCAGGGGAATCGAGACTACTACGGGCTCCACAAACTCGTAAGATCCAGAAGACTCCAACAACGCATGAAATGCGTAATATATCGCACACTGTTACGGCCGGCAATCCTCTACGGGCACGAGTCCTGGACTGTGCTGGCAGAGGATGCCGATAATTGGCGGTGTGTGCGAATGAACCATACACCCTGACGGTTGCCAAAGCCGGAAGGAGACGCTGGTTGGGGCACGTGATGAGGATGCCGAACTCATGCCCAGCCAGGAAGCTGCTCGTCAGCGACCCGTTCGGCACGAGTCAAACCTGAGGGATAACGGATGCAGCCGGGTGTGGGGAGAAGTGCAGCCATGGACCTTGTGTTCTGGAGAACGATGGGACACCAGGCCAAGTTTTTATTAGACGTGCTCCTTAGGAGCAGGCCAAGAAAGAAGATAATTAGCCGGTGCCACAACCAAACTTAATAGTCCAGTTGTATTACAGGAGTCCTTCTTCTGAAGTCCTTCCCCCGTAAAGCATTTCGCCATAATCTGGGATTAATGAGTTATTGCTATGATCGCGCTGGCACTGTCAAGCTAAACTGATGCTGTCGTAAAACGTTGTCTATGGTGTTGGGGTATTTTCCACGGTTGCACAGCTCAACGATGAAGTCATGTTCCTGGACTACATTTCCTCGTTCAATCCTAAGAATGTTAGGAGGGATGATCGATCTATTCAGTCGTAGTGGTGATGTAGATCGAGTTTGTTATCAAGTTTTAGTGCAATTTAAACCATACAAATATTTAAAGTGATCACCTGATCGTCTTCTTGTGGAACACTTTTTATTTAAGAATTCAAATCTCAAAGTTGTGCTCAAGATATAATGTGTGGGGTGGCCACTCAGATCGACAGTTGTTACCTTCAAACCCTTCTGTTTACAGCTTAATTGCAGACACTCCTCAGAACTCGTAAACTGTGTTTTTCACATTTGTTTGTGCATATTTGTGTACCTCGTCGTATCGCGCCCTTCTCTCAACATTCCTTTAACTTCCGAATTGTTTCCGTCTCCACCTCGATTTTTTTCACTTTGTTTTTATTGAATCTCCTACGTTTCGTGTTACACCCTGATAGATTACATATTTTGCAGACGAAACTCAACCTCCTTCCACCAGCTCGGAAGCAGTTTAGTGTATACTAACTACATCCCTCATATCGATCGCGAGCGATCGTCGTGTTAGTGTTGTGTGCGGTTGGTCAAATTCTTCAATTTCACTGTAATCGTGAACCGGCTGGGTGGAAAACACACAGTTTTTCCCTGCCCTCATACACATGATATCGTGCCTAAAAATAGTACCGCGAGTATATTTCGCCCGGTTTCTTCTACTGCCACGACGGAACCGTGGGTTTTTGGGGTGATTTCGGCGTGAAAAACTCCTTCACGTGCGTTGTTTCCTTCGGCTGCCGCAAGAGTGCTCTGCTCCGTTCGTTGGGGAGCACACAACACACACACAACACGACGATGCGAAAGTGAATGTTTTTGCAGTTTTGGGGTGTGAAAAGCAACCAGATTGCGTGGATGCACTCGCGTCCGCCACCTTTTCTTGGGGCGGGTGACCTGCGCATCGCGATAGAAGCGACCGATCGTGTTTTCGTTTTTTTTTTCGGGAGAATCTGTGGTTAATGTAAGACGACCATCGGGAGGATGTATATAAAAACGATCTTGTCGGTGGTGTTGCGTTCCGAAACATCTCGGGGTGAGTTGGGGTAGATTATCCAGCACGATCATTCTCATCGTGTGTGTGTGTGTTGCACCGTGTACTCTCACGGGATGTTTGCACGATTTCTCACCACTCTCAGCTTTTCTGTCGTTGCTGATCGGGGTAAGATTTTTTGGCACGCATCATCACCATCATCATCATCCCTGCAGATAGACAACACACATAGACCCTTACGAGACGCGAGAGAAAGAGAGAGAGAGAAAGTATAGCGAACGGAGATGAAAAAAGAGCGACCACCGATCCTAGAGTCCACCGATTCTGACCGTAGAGGACGCAGCACCACAACCGTAGAGAATGCTCGCAGTTGTTGGCAGATTGTTTCAGTCCCGGATTGCTACCGGGGCCAGTTTCCGATCGGATGCTGGCGGGCGCGAATCACAAACCACCATCGTTCGCCGGTTTTTTGTGTGATTTTTTGCTTCTTTACTATTTGCCAAGCGAGAAGCAGCTGGGCAAACTGTGTGCGTGTGGATTACTTTCTCTTTCGCACTTGATCGCGACACCAAAAACACCAATAAAATACTCCTACGTACGATAATAGTTTGTTCTCGCGCGTGTGCAGTTGCTCGAAATCCTTCAAAATTCTAACTTTAATTTTCGTTTTTGCCTAAAAAAACGTTCAGAGAGAAAAGAACCCACCGTCCGTATGGAAATTCCACTCGGAAAATTAATCAACAACACCGCAACGAAGGTGTCTGTGTACGTGTGCGCAGTGATCTAGGTCCAGTGGATTCTCTCAGAAGACATCGGACTAGTGACACGTAATATTAAACCCAGAAAGGAGAGGAGTGTAGCCACGAGTGTCTCGTTCTTCTTGACCTACCAAAAACGGAAAATAGACATTCAACAACAAAAAAACACTTTTCCCTGGGAAAACATCCTATCCTCTTCGTGGTGTGTTGTGTAGTGTGATGACGCATTAATCGCGTGTCAAATAGATTTCCAAGAAGTTGCATTAGCAAAAGAACCAAAAAAGGACATCTTGGCTCCGCAATAGTTGCGTTCATTCGTTTGTGTTGTTCCATCGAAGCGGATATTACGTCAAGTTCGTCCGTTTCCCCCCGTTAGTGTCGTAGTGAGGTTTCTTGCTCAAGAATTTTCCATCCAAACGCAAGTGTGTGCTTGTGGGGTCGATTGTGACGGCACACGACCTCATCCAGAGCCGGGGCCGTCAACATGTGTTCGGTGTGTATATATTAGTGGTTGGTGTTCACATTTGGGAGCAAAGTTTAGCTTTCGCCATTCAATAATTCTATTTTAATTACCTACTGCTCATCATTTATAGGCGTTTAGTTGGGAAGAGTCCGTTGAAAGATGGGTTTTTATTTTTTGCTTAGCAAGTGAAATGTGCCATCGATCTCATTACACTCCCAGTTCAATGTTATTGATCAGCATGCGAATCCTATTTGGTCGCCGCTGTAACGAGGTCAACGGTGATAATTATTTTGTGTAACAAAAACATTAACGAACACGGGTTTTCCTTCGCTCTGGTATCGCACGGAAAGCTAAATTATTAATAAGAAATGTGAAAGTTGTCCCGGGAAAGCCGATACCGATACGCTTGTTTTTGTCGAAACAACCATCATCAAACTCATCAGTCTTCGTGTAACGTACCGTAACATTTCCCACCCGTTTTTCATCATCGTAAATAATTGGTAACGATAATAAACAAACGGAAGGAACGATTTTGTTGCCTAGCCCTTTTGAATGCCGGATTTGTTAATTCTTTTTTGTGTAAAAGAATTTTAATACTGTGTCAAAAGTATTCTTACTCTTCTAATAAAACCAAACCGATGGAAGAATGCTTTGTGATAGAAGAAAATTGTATTTCCGCCTGAAAAGAAAATCAGTAAAATCAAATTAATGTCTGTAAACTGTAATACAACACACAGATGCGGCAAAAAAAAACCAAAACTCTGGTTATTTAATTTGCCACCACCCTGCTCGGGGCCCTCCTTTTCATCGCCGCACCAGCAACAACATATGTGTGTGCGTTGCCCTCCTATCAGAGCGCGGTGGCCGCGTGAATGTGTTTTTGGGGGATTTTATTTTTAAAATTCACGTTCCTTTTTACCGCCAACTCACTCACCCACTCACCGTTATCTACCTTGGCGGATGACACCCTTCGTCGTGGACGCAGCACCACAACCGTAGAGAATGCTCGCAGTTGTTGGCAGATTGTTTCAGTCCCGGATTGCTACCGGGGCCAGTTTCCGATCGGATGCTGGCGGGCGCGAATCACAAACCACCATCGTTCGCCGGTTTTTTGTGTGATTTTTTGCTTCTTTACTATTTGCCAAGCGAGAAGCAGCTGGGCAAACTGTGTGCGTGTGGATTACTTTCTCTTTCGCACTTGATCGCGACACCAAAAACACCAATAAAATACTCCTACGTACGATAATAGTTTGTTCTCGCGCGTGTGCAGTTGCTCGAAATCCTTCAAAATTCTAACTTTAATTTTCGTTTTTGCCTAAAAAAACGTTCAGAGAGAAAAGAACCCACCGTCCGTATGGAAATTCCACTCGGAAAATTAATCAACAACACCGCAACGAAGGTGTCTGTGTACGTGTGCGCAGTGATCTAGGTCCAGTGGATTCTCTCAGAAGACATCGGACTAGTGACACGTAATATTAAACCCAGAAAGGAGAGGAGTGTAGCCACGAGTGTCTCGTTCTTCTTGACCTACCAAAAACGGAAAATAGACATTCAACAACAAAAAAACACTTTTCCCTGGGAAAACATCCTATCCTCTTCGTGGTGTGTTGTGTAGTGTGATGACGCATTAATCGCGTGTCAAATAGATTTCCAAGAAGTTGCATTAGCAAAAGAACCAAAAAAGGACATCTTGGCTCCGCAATAGTTGCGTTCATTCGTTTGTGTTGTTCCATCGAAGCGGATATTACGTCAAGTTCGTCCGTTTCCCCCCGTTAGTGTCGTAGTGAGGTTTCTTGCTCAAGAATTTTCCATCCAAACGCAAGTGTGTGCTTGTGGGGTCGATTGTGACGGCACACGACCTCATCCAGAGCCGGGGCCGTCAACATGTGTTCGGTGTGTATATATTAGTGGTTGGTGTTCACATTTGGGAGCAAAGTTTAGCTTTCGCCATTCAATAATTCTATTTTAATTACCTACTGCTCATCATTTATAGGCGTTTAGTTGGGAAGAGTCCGTTGAAAGATGGGTTTTTATTTTTTGCTTAGCAAGTGAAATGTGCCATCGATCTCATTACACTCCCAGTTCAATGTTATTGATCAGCATGCGAATCCTATTTGGTCGCCGCTGTAACGAGGTCAACGGTGATAATTATTTTGTGTAACAAAAACATTAACGAACACGGGTTTTCCTTCGCTCTGGCATCGCACGGAAAGCTAAATTATTAATAAGAAATGTGAAAGTTGTCCCGGGAAAGCCGATACCGATACGCTTGTTTTTGTCGAAACAACCATCATCAAACTCATCAGTCTTCGTGTAACGTACCGTAACATTTCCCACCCGTTTTTCATCATCGTAAATAATTGGTAACGATAATAAACAATCGGGAGGAACGATTCTGTTGCCTAGCCCTTTTGAATGCCGGATTTGTTAATTCTTTTTTGTGTAAAAGAATTTTAATACTGTGTCAAAAGTATTCTTACTCTTCTAATAAAACCAAACCGATGGAAGAATGCTTTGTGATAGAAGAAAATTGTATTTCCGCCTGAAAAGAAAATCAGTAAAATCAAATTAATGTCTGTAAACTGTAATACAACACACAGATGCGGCAAAAAAAAAACCAAAACTCTGGTTATTTAATTTGCCACCACCCTGCTCGGGGCCCTCCTTTTCATCGCCGCACCAGCAACAACATATGTGTGTGCGTTGCCCTCCTATCAGAGCGCGGTGGCCGCGTGAATGTGTTTTTGGGGGATTTTATTTTTAAAATTCACGTTCCTTTTTACCGCCAACTCACTCACCCACTCACCGTTATCTACCTTGGCGGATGACACCCTTCGTCAAAAAAAAACTTCGTCGTGTACGCCTGTTTTTTGTGCACTTTACTTAACTTTTTGGCGTCGCGAATCTTTGACTGTTTCGCCGCTCGGCGCTTACAAACTGTCGCCGTTTCATTCTTGAACTCTCCAACCTGCCTATAGACGCATTGGTGGAATGGGCGTAAGGTTGGGGCCACAGTTTTTCGTAAACCACCTTAACAAACAGAGCCACAGCACACACACACATACACCAGGGAGGAGCATTATGGTGGTTTTTCTTTTGGTTTTTCCCCCCCGGTGATGGTCAATCAGGGGTTGTTGTACGAAAACAGAGAGAGAGGGTCAGAAGTTCGCGAGTAGCCTGGTCGGGCTGTTTGTTATTTGGTTCATGGGCTAAATCTTGTAACGCACAAAATGTGCTAGTATTTAGCATGCCAGAGCGAGGGAAAACGCAGTACTACACAAAGTTGACGACCATTGTGAGAGGAGTTGTGTTTTGTTGTAGAATTGTTAGCGTTGGAGTGGTGTCAATTAATAGCCAAAAAGTTAACGCCCTAACCGGCACACGTTGATGAAATGAACCCCTGCAAGTGAAGCTGTTGTCCGGCTTGGATGTGGCCTGGAATGGGTAAATCACGTGCGGTTCACACGTGAACTTCTCGGAGCCGTTTGATTTATAACCTGCAGCATTGTGGAGAAACTGTGGTTCTGTTTTATGCTTACTATTATGAGATGCTTTTAGTACTTGTTATGGTTATGAAACTGAAACGAATGTTCGATAAAATGTTGCAAAATTAATAGTTTTTTGAACAAGTCACAATGAAACAGTTTAAGTTTGATGGTAGCAAATGCTAAATTTCACTCAAACATGCATTTTTATTCTATTTATCACCCCTTTAATAACATTTCTTGTGTTCATTTCTTCCATTTCATGTTTTCTTGGCGATGTTACTTACACTGCTGACCACACAACACCCCGATGCTGCTGCTCCACGGATGGTACCCCTTTCTCGACTGCGCTTCCTGCCCGATCGCCGAACGAACCGCGGCCCCAATACGAATGAAAACAAATTCATTCGACACGCACAAAAACGACCACGACGCACACACGGGGTTCGGGGGTTTTAGGCACACCGAAAATAACATGGTATGCGCCAAGGACGACCAAACGCTCTGCACCATCAGAGACGTCCGGCCAGACGCAGTACAGAAAAAGTTTTCCGTAACCGTCCGTCCGCACTATACCGTCGCGACGCTGTACGAGGATGTAAGGCTACAGACGGCATTCAGTGACTTCGAGCTAAATCTAATCGGTACCGAAACAGATGAACAGGTAAAGGGAACGATCGCCCGGCACAAGTGGTCCTCGTCATTTAAGATTCTTCCATGATCCTTGTTTTGCTTGCAAATTGATAGATTATTGCTGCGTACAAACCAGCGAAACTGCATTCTATACATTTGTTTCTAATGATCATCCTTATCAACTCACCCTTATGCAATAGTACGGAGGAGTGTGGCAATGTCAAGTACACGAACGATCGCTTTCCGGGGGTGTGTGAGTGTGTGTGTGTGTGGACTTAGAATTCCCTTCCCTTTCGTTTAGTGCGTAGTCGTGTATGTTTGTAAACATAACGATTTTGTTTAGGTGCGGTTGACCTTAGTCGAACTCTAGCCGTTTAGTACTTCTTGCCTCAACTCGATCGTTAAGAACTTCATTCATTCGTCAACCATTGCCATTCTCGGCGTCGTCCACTATCAGCGCATGGTTTGAATGTGGTTAGACCGGTAAAATGGCTGATATTATTAGCAATTGCATTTCTTGAAGTATAGACGAGCATTCATTCTTTTCTTTCTTCTTCTTTCTTGGCCTAACGACCTCTGAGGACATGCCTGCCATTTCTGGCTTACTAGACTTATTGTTACCGCATAGTTGGATAGTCAGTCCTCACTATGGGGGAACGGCCCAGATGAGACTTGAACCCCGGTCCTGCCTTGTGAAGACCGGCGCCACTATCGCATCTACCACCGGGCCGCCCCTAAATTAGATTCGTACAGCTAATTAATCAGTGATTTTGTTAGGTATTAATTTTAGAATCGAATTCTTTAGAATTCTTATCTTTTCTTTTCCTAGTCTTGCTCAATATCATGGAAATTACAGGTTTCACTTTGCAGGTTGAGCTTATCTCGATTAGCAGTCCGAATGTGGCGTATTTCTCCTTAAAGGATTTGCCCTGTAAAGAGCACCTTTGCTACAAAGCTGGTCTTCCTGGTTTTTATGTGATTCATCCACCCGACTGGATGAACATAATTAAAATGTTGACTTAGTTCAAATAAATCAGGTCAAAAACCTTTCTCTCTTTATAAATAAATGCGCCTCGTGGTTACCTACCTGGCGCCAGTATCCCCAAAGTACGCGTTTTTGCATTATTGTCCTTTTTTCAACCCTTAGTCACAAGAGAAAAGGAAAATCACCAAATATTCGTCACTTGTCATTATACTTCGCGTTCTAATAGGTAACACACTCTGTCTTGGGGATTGCTTCTCGATTCCGGCGAGTGTTGACAAAAATTTCAGCCAACACCACGAGGTCAAAGTTATTTTTGGGTTAGTGTGGATGTGATACGCTTTTCGCACCCGGATGAAGATGATTTATGGATGCTGAACAATTTGCTTTAAACACAGCGTTCAAGCACACGGGTGGGGTTATTTGTGTGTGATTAATTCATAGAATCACTAGTAGTAGATGGATAATCCTTGGCTCCTAATGGTACAATTTACGTTTAATATCTGTTAACTGGTGTTGTGTGTGTGTGTTTTTTTTTACTTCCTTGCAGGTTCCCTTACACGAAAGGCAACAAGAGAAGCTTTCCGATGTCGGTATAAAGTTTGGAACCGTGAACAACCTGCTCTTTGTACCGCGGATTACTAATCTACCTTACTTGGTGAGTAATGCGGTTCTCTGTATATTCTGTGGTTCTTTCATAACAATTTCTTCACCTTCACCATTCTGCTTTCAGCAGACAGTTGATGATATGTACTCCGATGACGACCTGGCTCTTGGTGCATCGGCAAGCCCGGTAGAGTCCGGTAACTACAACATCCCAGAACCGTCACAAATTCAGCCACCCATGCTACAGCGCTTTAACAACGACCTCGAAGTGCAACATTCTGTCAAGAGTAACAGCTTACCGGCGATTGCAGCCCCACCAGTGAACAGCATGAGCGGCGGAAGCATTATCAGTAATGGGTTCCACCATGGCGATGGTGGTGGTGGTGAGGGAGGAGGTGGCGGTGTTGGTAGGGGTAGAAGAATTGGTGGTGATGGGGAGAGTGAACGGGCGCCACACTTTCGTGGGCTCGTCAATCAGGCGATGACCTGCTATCTGAACAGTCTGCTGCAGGGACTGTACATGACGCCCGAGTTCCGTAACGCACTGTACAACTGGGAGTTTGACGGTGAGGATGAGGCCAAATCGATCCCGTACCAGCTGCAGAAGTTGTTCGTTAATTTGCAAACGTCCCCAAAGTCGGCCGTCGAAACAACGGATCTGACGCGTAGTTTCGGTTGGGATTCGGCCGAAGGTTGGCAGCAGCACGACATCCAGGAACTTTGCCGCGTAATGTTCGATGCGCTCGAGCACAAGTTCAAGCGCACGGAACAGGCGGATCTTATTAATCGGCTGTACCAGGGCCATATGATTGATTACGTCAAGTGTCTCGAATGTAACACGGAGAAGCAGAGAGAGGACAAGTTCCTCGACATACCGTTGCCGGTGCGTCCGTTCGGCAGTACCGTGGCGAACGAGTGTGTCGAGGATGCGTTGCAGGGCTTTGTGAAGCCGGAAATTCTGAACGAAAGCAACCAGTACTTCTGCGACACCTGCAACAAGAAGTGCGATGCGCACAAGGGGCTCAAATTCACCAAGTTCCCGTACATCTTGACGTTGCATCTGAAGCGTTTCGATTTCGATTACCAATCGTTTCATCGAATCAAGCTGAACGATAAGTAAGTTGTTCGGAATATTTAGAATATTGGAAGGCCGATTGTGATTTGTTTTGTAACTTCTGCTTCCAGAGTAACCTTTCCCGAGCTGCTGAATCTGAACCACTTTGTTAGCTCGACGCCTTCGTCCGATTACAAGCTCACGACCAGCACTATTGCAGCTGCGGCCGCTGCTGCCGCTGCCGAATCATCGACCACCAACGGAACGGTTAATGGTAATGGACCGATCATGATGGAGACGGCCGAAAACTTTATGAAATCGGACGAATGCAGCACGACAGACAGTGGTTCGGCACTCGAGGAAGACTCGTTCCAGAATGGCGGTACTTCCGTATCGTCGACGACTACCACACCGAATGACCAGTTTATGGCACAGGTAAGTGCCTCGGAAACTGGAATATGCATTAAACAGACACTCATCTACACTGATTGTCTACACTTTCTGCACAGGATGACGACGAAGGTATCGATATGGATTTGACAACCAATGGCGATAGTCACAGCAAATCGTCGCCGTTGAACAGCAGCTTCAACGCACCGGGCCCGTACAAGTATGAGCTGTTTGCCATCATGATACACGCTGGCAGTGCCTCCGGTGGCCATTATTATGCATACATCAAGGACTTTAAGAGTGGCCGTTGGTTCTCGTTTAACGATCAAACTGTTTTGCCGGTATGGAGAGCTTTTCTTATTGGGGTTTTTTTTAAAGATGATTAAAGAAATTGTTCCCTTTTTGACATAACTAGATCACGCAAGAGGACATTCACAAATCGTTCGGAGGTGGATCGTACAAAACGTCCTACACCGGCGCGTACACGTCCAGCACTAATGCCTATATGCTGATGTACCGGCAAATCGATAGCGAGAAGAATGCTCTACCGATCTCGGAGGAACTATTTCCCGAGCATATTAAGGTAAGGGTTTAAACATATTATTTTACAAAGCAAATGCATAATTAAGAAAATTGTGTTGACGATATATATATTTCGCTTTTCCTTCTTTTCTACAGCGCTTGGTAATGAAAATTCGCGCCAATGAAGGCAATCACAGCCGAGACCATCTTGACATGACTCGAATCACGGTGGCGTATGCAAATCCACGGACCCGCACCGTTAAAGGCCAACGGATGGCAGTGTTTACCAGCTCGACACTAGCCGAAACGGTACAGGAAGCCATTCGAGTGCTGCATCTGAAGGGTACGGTGCCGGTAGAACGCTGCCGCCTGGTCGGTTACGATAGCAATGCGCATACCATTGAGCGTAGCTTCGAAGGACATGAGGACAAATCGGTATGCAATTGAAACGAAGCTAATCAGAGGGAAGCGGTTTGTATTAAATTTCAAAACAATTCCAATTTTCCTTAGATTGACGAGGTGATGAGAATGCTGAAACGCTGCGACGCACTACTGTTGGAGGTACGGGAAGAAGGAGAAACGTTCGAGGAATACTTAGTGCAAGGCGTCATGACTAAGGTATAGCAAGGTGTAGTGATGTTGGAGATGTTTGGGAAGGTTTTTTTTAACATCTACCATTGATCCACAGGTGTACAAAGTGGACGTGAATGGCCGTGACGTGGAGGGTCCACTGTCGATACGCGTGAACCTGTCGCACACGGTAGCACAATACAGGGCTGTGATCGCGCGCAAGCTGAAGCTCAACCCGAAAACGATACTAATCGGCATGACGGTGCACAAGGACAGTGCGAAGCTGCTGCAGAACGACGACGCAACACTGGAGGACGAACATTTCATCGAATACTGCAAGGTGTTTGTGACGACGGTACCGCAGCAGACGGGCGATGATCCCGAGCAGTACTATGCACGGTTCCGCTCGTTTATGCAGCGCCTGGATCACCTGGTGTCGCTATACATACTGCTGCCGAACATGGAGCCAGGTATGGAAGGATTCCGTGCGAGTAATGACGTCGCGAAATGGTTGAAATGAACCATCTATCTCTTTGCAGACACGCTGGAAAGCCTCTCCATTCCTCGCCTATCCAAAGAGACGCTGGCTACGATCGCTGCAGCGGACAACCCGATGGCGGCGGCCGCCGGCGACAGTAACAGCGAGGACAGCAGCCTGAGTGATAATGACCGCACGCTGGTCGAAGATGACTTTGTCCACATTAAGCTGAACGGCGATTTGCATTTGACCAACGGAAGCAACGGAGCGCTGAGCAATGGTGTGAAGAGCACCACCGCAACCACTCCGACCACCAACGGGGGTTTCAAAAACGACGATGACAACGACGATGACGACGATGAAGATGCGAAGCTGGCAGAAATGCTGCAAGAGTGCCGGGCACAGGAGTACTACTTTAAGGTGACACCACTGGACACAACGACGACCGGTAGCAGTAGTAACAATGGTTCGTCAAACACCACCAACGGCAGCACGGCGGACGACAGCAGCACCCGCAGCCACAGCACGGACAGCCAAAAGCTCATACAGGTGCTGATAGACAAGCGGTCGTGTAATGCGTACTTGAAGTATCGGCTCCAGCCGTACCTGCAAATATCGATGGATTACTTCAAAGTGTTTTCCTCGGACGTGCTCTGTCCAACGAACGATAGCGCCAACCTGCTAAAAGAACTGGATTACAAGTAAGTGGGGTCGAACGGTGGATAAAACGGTTTGATGTTTACAATTTGATCGTTTTTTTTTGCAGAGATGATGATCGTCTTGCGCTCGTGCTGGGTCGTGTACTGCGCAAGGGCGAATATAAGCTAAACGTGAGCTACGTTAACGTGAACGACATGACGGAAGAGATGGACAACACGGCGTTCCTGTGCAGTACGATCGTCAAGAACGGGGATTTGATCGGCCAGATAAAGGCGGACATTCTCGCCAGCCTACCGACAACGCTTGGCGAGGCGGCTAAAAAGTATGCCCATCTGCACTCCAACAACTGTCGATTGCGCCGCAAAGGCATCAAGTATCTGTCGAACGTGTACAAGGATGACGAGCGTATCGGCAAGGACATTACGATGCTATCGAGTGTGGATGTAAGGGAAACCGTCGTAACCGTCGCCCTGGGTTGGATCTGAAATTTTAATGAGTGTTATTGTCTTATGTTAGGTATTTTTGCAAGAAGTTGATGATCTCGCCAGCCTCACACCGATCGACATTAACGATGTAGTACTGTTGGTGAGAAGATGGTATCCATCGGAAATGAAACTAGGCAAATTCCAGGAAATCCTATTCACCGGTAAGTAATGGAGAGTTTTGTGCGGCCCAGTGGTGATGCGACAGCGGCGCCGGTCTTCACACGGCAGGACCGGGGTTCAAGTCTCATCTGGGCCGTTCCCCCATAGTGAGGATTGACTAACGGTACGGTATCAAATAGTCTAGTTATCCAGAAATGGCAGGCATGACCTTAAGAGGTCGTTAGGCCAAGAAAGAAGAAGTAATGGAGAGTTTTACCAGGTCATATGTTGCAAAAAAAACTGCGTGATATAAGATACAAACCAATCGCTAGATCGCTTGACGTTAAATTCGAATAATTGATTCTCTATCGTTTCGCAACCGGTAGACAAACTCGAGCTGACAAAGCACTTGTCCCGCATCAGTGGCATCCCGGAGGAAAACGTTGAGTACGTGAAGATCCCGCAGACGACTCTGCACCGCGACAGTGTCCTAAACATACAGAATGGTTTACAGTGGACGTCCACGCCACAGCACGCAGACGACTGTCAGATTTACTGCGTCGGCACACTGCTTTACTATCGGTAAGGATCTCCTTTTGTACCTCTCGAAATAGTGTACCAAGTAACTTAAATCATGTTCTATTTGTAATTTGGACGTTTTGTAGTGATAGCAAAGAACCACTAAAGGAACTAACGCCGGAAGAGCGCAAAGAACTGACGAAGAAGGACGGCCGGACCAGCTCGACTTACTCACCCCGCAAGGAACGTGCGCTTAAAATCTATCTGGATGCATCGCCCAAGAAGGCCGACGACTGATCATCATCACCCTCGGACGATGGCGAAGTTGTCGTTAGCAAGCGGAAGAAAATCTGTCCTTCCAGCAGCCGCCAGCAGAGCAGTTGCAATAAATAGCAGAGCGCGCGCTGGGTATGGGATATGAAAACACACGCGGGAGGATAAGAGGAGGAAAGCGAGAGAGCGAGAGAAAAACGCGTTTGGACTGTGAGTTTTCCTTCTGACGCAGATCAGCACTCATTCATTCAGTCGCCATTTACTTTAAATCTGGTGGATGTGTTAGATGGTGACGAACATTGGAAGTAGAAAGGTTTAGTTTTGGTGAGGGGCCAGTACATGTTTGTGTCTGTGTTCGTTGAATGTGGGGGGGAAGGGGGAACATGTGAGGGTTATATTACTTTACTGCTGTACCTTTACTCTTTTGAGCTTCCCAAACACTTGCGCATTCATCATGAGCCGATCTCGATTGCTGCAGCGCACCCCCATATTGTGTCGTATTACCACCAGGGTCAGTTATGTTTATTTATCTTTTTACACACACATACACACAGCTTCAATAGTTTGTCCGATGCAAATTACAATTTAGTGAATAGGAAAGGTTTTTCTTTTTAATTTTTTCGATCTGTCCCCCTTTTCTCTCTCTCTCTCTCTCTCTCTCTCTCTCTCTCTCTCACGCTGTGTCTCCCTCTAATCGCCTGCCAGCAGGAAGAACATTTATTATTACTTACTTATGTATAGAATGTTAATGAAACCAGGAAGGAAAGCAGAAGTAAGGTGACCCATATATGCTGGAACGAGCGGGGTGATGATTTTTTTGTTTTGGTATAAAAAGCTAGCTTAATTCTATGATTTTCATGTGTTTATTGTTCACGGGCAGTTATGGCGGTACAGCATTAATTATCATCCTTTTTTTTTGTTCTTTTTCGTCTTGTTCTTCCTATCCGATTCTTTTGCAGCAATTTGTGCTTGGAACAATTTTCCCGTGTCTTCAAGTGAAACTGGTTTGATTTATTTCGTTTGCTTCCGTTCATGCTGGAACGTTTGGAAAAGAAATTGTGACACTTAAGGACGCTTTATATGCTTACGCTGTTCCTGAATGTGGAGGCAACGTTGCAACGGAAAAAAAATCAACACACACATACCTTAGATAAATGCTAAAGAATATGATCGTATAATGTGCTTGTGCGCCAGAGGGGTTGGCAGAGCTCTGAGCAACGTGAGTCGTGTGATAAAACGAAACCGACATCTAAGCTTTGCGGAATGAAAGAAAACAAAAAGATGAAAAGAAGAGCGCGGCAAAAGAGCAAGAATAAATCCGTAAGTAATAAAACTGTACAGAAGGGCTAGTGGTTCATGGGGTACTAAGTCAGTTATATCCGAATAACAAGCCTGTTAATGAGCAGAGTAACTGAAGATGATCTGCCAGCAGATATCCTTGCCGACGAGCTGATTGATTGACAGTGGTCAAAGCCGGAAGACTACGGTGATACAGTCAATACGAAACCTCCATTTGTGCCCAATCAGTAAGTAAACACACTAACGATGCAATTTATCATTTTACATATTTATTATACCACAAAGAACTCACGTTATATGGTGAACTTGTGTCATATTGTATCGACAATATTATTTTCTAAAAAAAGACTAGCAATTTTATCCGACACCGTCTAAGGCTTCAGCTGAGACGTAATGAACGAAACCATCAACGTTTCGTGTACGGACAGCTTGGCGCTCTCCTGAAACTCCCACCGCTGGCACACCTGCAGCCAAGCCTTCTCCACACTCATCGACATGGGCGTTTGGAACCACTTGGTATAGTCAATGTCCAGCCCACCACTAAGCAACTGATCGAACGATCGATGTCCGATATGAAACATCAGATCGATCAACGTTTGCCGCTCCTCGCGAATGCTTTGGCCCGGATTCGGTTGAAGCGGATTGTGCTCAATGTCACTGACACCCAACTGCTGCAAAATCCAGTCAAAATTCTTCCGAATGTACTGGTAAAGCATCTTCATGCTAAGCTTCCCGACGCTTGTCACCAGCACGTCGCTTACCAACATTTCGGCGATATACTCCGCATTCTCCACATCGAACTCTTCCTCCGACCGTACACTCGGTGTTGTTTGACGCAGAAACGCTTCCACATCATCCACGCGTGATGTGCTGGCAAAGCTGGCCAATCCAACCGCATCGTCGATATCGTTCTCCAGCTGACCCATCGAACGCTGACTTTCCCGTGCCTGACTGATCAGCGAGTTGATCTGCTCCGTGTGTTTGTTGTCCTCATCGATGAAGCAAATCGCTTCGGCCAAAGTTTGACAAATGACCGATTTTGGTTTCATGTTTATGGTCGAAACCGGAGCAGTGGATACGTCCGGGGAAGCCGCACTACTACCACCTGACTGCTCCTTCGCTTCTGCCTCGGCTTCAGTTTCGGCAACCTCCAACAGTTTCGAGTAGAGCGCAATGTAGAGCAGCTGAATCAACACCGAATCACCGAGTGGACGTATCTCGGCTGGCAGTATCTCGGTGAGACAGTTGGTGACGGTGTACAGACAATCCGGAATGCAGTCCCACATCTCCGAAAAACAGGACAACGATAAGGACATCGCTTGATACATGCTGGCCGTTGTTTGGACCGCGGATACGAGCATGTGGACTACCGGCCCAAGGATCGGATAGATCAGATGCAGGATGGCTTCGAGCCATGGAGGGCGCTTCTGGTTCCACACCTGACGCCGATCAAGGCAGGACGCCCAATCGTTCATTTTGCTCTTCTCCAGGGCTGAGATGAGTGTTTTGTTAATGTCGGATGTCTTGCCGGCCATGATGACGATGTAGGTAAGACCCATTAGCACCTGATAGTTGGACTGGCCGATCGGATCTGCGTGGATAAGATAAAGGATATATCATTCATGGTCTGTTAAGAGAACATTTTAGCTTACCATTCTGTTCCAACGCCCACTGTACGATATCGTTACACTCCAGTCCGCACAGGAATCCCTCACACTTCTTCGACAGACAGTCCCGGTTAACCGACGGTTGCCGAGCGCTCGGGATGAAGTTATCGCACGATGGCAAATTACGGATCAGATGATGAAAGATCAACGAGGACAGGTGGGCTTCACGCATCAGCAGTACCTTGAGCAGTAGCCACCAGTTAGCTTGTGGTGCAGCCAGCAGTACCTTCAGCTCCAGTGTGAGTGCCGTACTGGTCGGCAGCTCCGAACAACGGGCGGCCCAGTGTGCGTTCAGATTCGGTGGAAAAAGCTTCGGCATTGTGAAGATAGTCCACGGCACAATCAATCCCTGCCGTTGGCCAAACATTGCAATGCCTCCCTGAACGCCCTTTTTCGCGACCTTGTAGAGTGCGCCAAGTGGAATGCCACGGAGCAGCAGACAACAGAACAGCTCCTGACACTTGGCGTGAATATCGCGAATTATCTTGCTCTGGCTGGGTAAGTTCAGTCCAACGAAGGCTTCACCATTTGCACAGATTGCTGGCAGTAGTTCACCGACACACAGAAGAACGTTGGAGACGTCGACTAGGAGTAATGGTGATCGTGCCCGGCTTGGTACGGTCTGCGTGTAGCGTACCGTAAGCACGGTTAAAGTTTCGTTCAACATGCCGGCAAAAACACGCTGGGCCATGGTTGGTGGTACCGAGTTCCAGAGATCCTGCTTCGTTCCCTGCATGTACAGCCACCACATCTGGATGGTGTAGGAACCGCGTTCCGACTCAAAGAACGGATGGGGACTTTCCCAGTGCAAACAGTCCGCATCCTGGGTGATGTACAGCGTCAACAGACGGCAATGCAGATCGAGCAAACGTTCGGCCAATGCTTCCGTCATCTCCGAGTATTGCTTGTAGCTGAGCTTTAGTGAGCCACCCTTTTCGTCTCCTTTCGGAGGACACACGTTCTTGGTGACACATTGCAGCCAAACGAATAGGCTGTTTTTTACCAACGCTGCTGCACCGATGGTAGCCGTCAGCACGGTGAGATCCGCATGATCGAGCGCTTCCTGCGACAAGGTATGAATGTGTTCTGGAAGTAAATACAAAAAACCGCACACACACACAAAATGGACTTTAAATGCTCCTTATTACTCTTTTTTCCTCTAGGAATACCTAACAAATTGTCCACGGATTTCGAAACGAGAATGACAAACTTTTCCGGATCGGACGACTTTACAATTCCACCGCATCCGGCCGCCTCTTCCGGTTCCTTCCCTTGCTAATCTTGCAGCGCATCTGCTAGATGCAGTAAGCCCGAATTCTTACGATATGCCGCATAATATTCATCTTCCAACCTATAATGGAATAGGGGGGGGGGGGGGGCACTTAATAAGTGAAGTGAATGTTTTAAACGGTGCCAGAATTTCACCTACCAAATGACGATTTTAACCGACGCGAATGAAGCCGACCGGGGAAAGTCAAGTTTGCCACCTACCACACCGGCACAAATGTTCTCCTGGAGGACTTTCTGATTTGCCTGGTTGGAAACGGTGAAGCGTTTAAACAGGTAAGTGAAAGACATTTGCTCATTTTAGAAAGTATTGGCTGCAGCCAATACTGCTAGTTTACCTCGTAGTACTGCAAATCACGCTGGAGCAGAATCGGGATTCTGTCCATAAGATTTCCTTCTTCCATAACCTCCATGATGAAGCGGATGGTTTTAAGGGTGTCGGCGAAGGTTTAAACTTTACAAAAATTGGTTTTAAATGTTTTTAGTTAAGTTATTTGTGCGGAGAAAAGTGACACTGTGACCACTGTGTACCAAACTGCTGTAAAGGATGAAAAATTCCATCGATCAAACAAACAGTTTTCAGGTGTATTGATTTTAGCAATACGCTAAACTTGACCTACTTCTTGTAACGCGACGCGAATCTTGCCCTTCGCACAACAACCTGTTGATTGCCAAATGTGTATACTTGCGGGAAAATTTATAGGTCGGTAGGTTATGTGACGTCTAGTTGTGAAGTATGTTTGTGTGCTGGTATAGGATTATTATAGGTTCAGACTGAAAACCACACGAGATTTGATGCCGGACCGTAACGGTTAAGCCATCCCTAGAAGCTGTCTTTCTTGTTGAAGTTGAAAATATTGTATTAATCGTTTCTTTATTTTAAATGGTCAATTAATTTGATGACTGTTGTTAGTAAAGTTTAAAAATACTCTTCATTCATAACTAATTTGCGTACACAAAATTAAGTTCCTTAAAAGTATATAAACTTTTGTTATTATTGCTGAAAGAACATGTCTTTGGTATTGTAAAAAATTTAGGGATCAATGTCTACATGTAAAAGTATTATTAATGTTTTAGAAAATATTTAATGTTAGTATTCCTAATTTCCATTATCTATTATCAAGTCAAAACTTAAATAATTTGTCATCAATAGTCCGCTTTACTCTTATTCTACTTCTGCACCTAAATCATGCCCGTTCTTTCTACATCCTTACCTGAATACAAAATTCCCGGCTTACCAAACTGTCCGCAAGCCATTTTTAGCCAGTGTAAGCTAATCGTTCCACCTGTGCGCACCCCGTCGGAACATATGATTTCCTTGTACATAAGGATTCATCCCATTCATTGCAGCTAATGAATCTTTTACGCTGTTCCACAACAAAGGTTCATCCTCGCCATTCTGTTTCGTTTCCCCTTTTTCTCGTGCCAATAAATAAACAGACGAACAAACAAGGGAGTGTCTTTGTGTGCGTGTGCGTTGGGTCGGCGCACAGCATAGGAATGAATCCTGAGATTGCGTTTATCCGGCCAGATGCCTACGTGACTACATAACAGCATAGCAATGAGAACAGCAAATCAAGCGAAGCAGCAGCAACAGCGGCAGCATAGATATGGATATGGGGGATGGAAAATCCATCCATTAAAAATAAAAAAAACGAACGAACCAACCAGCAACGGATGCAAAATTATTGCCCTCTCCGGGGACCGATGGGAAAGGTAGAAAAAAGTGCAAAAAATATACTCTACCCTCAAACCATCGGTACAAACAGTAGTAAAATAGGTTTTGTTAGCTTTCTCTCCTCCCGCGTAATGCGATCAATCGAGAAACGATCGTTTGTGGTGTTTTTTTTTGTTTGGTTTTGCGGTAAATATTTGCTATGAATATTCTGCGTTTGGATTCGCACGATGATGTGATATTGATATTGCACTTATGCGATAATCGACTTATTTTGCATATTTCGATGCATTTTTGCAATAAAGAGGCTCGATTATCGGGCTATGTTGGGTGTGATGTGCGTAAGCAATCGTATTTACATTTGAAAAACGGTTGTAAATACGCTCCGGGTTGGCCGAAACAGTTGGCGTGTTTGGCGAGAGGCGAGACTGGAAGGCATTTAACCATATGATGTTCGTCTTTGCCTGTTTGTGTGGAGTGCAGCTATGTTGTAGTGAAAAATAAAATATTTGATAAAAGTGTATGCAGCAATATTTTATATTACAACAATATGCTTTATAAGAAAACATACAAAATTTGTTTGTTAAACCTCTGCCAGCCCCTGGGCTCATCTTCTTCACAAAAAAACATCTTTAGCACACGTTTTGCGACGTAAACAATGCACATAGAAATACGGTCTGGAGTTGAGCTTACTACATGTGTGTGCGTATGCTATTTTGGTATGGCTGTTTTCGCACGAATACTAATGCTCCGGATGAACTCAACAGTGGTGTGTGCGTTTCCATGACAGTATCGTAGCGAATGCAGGGGCTCGCACGTAATTTATTCCAAAGGTAAAAGTGTTATTTACACCGAAAAATACACTAATAATGTCGCTCTTTATAGAATTAATAGTACAAAATGCGATTTAAAAAATAGTTTAGAATATTAGATAGTGTCTGTTTGAGCACCAGCATCCACTACGCACAATTAAAGTTTATGTATAGCATATACCCTGCTTGAATGTGTGTGTGTGTGCGTACAAGCAGCCAGCCAGACAGGGGAGTTCATTTTGCGTTTTATTTTGATCCACCGTGTGTGCGAGATTGAAAAGCAGATGCGTCGAGGAAAACGTTCACATTTGTTTTCAAGTGCTTGAACGCAGCGGAGGTTGTGTGCTACTGTCATCCTGGCAAGAATCAAACCGTGGCTTCTTCTTTTTCTTCACACCAAAGAGCAAGTGTGTGGTTGATGTGTCGATCAAGTGATTGGTATTCCAGTGACAAAGTGAGAGCGTTGTGTAGAAAAGAAAGGTGCATCCGTGCAGTAGTAGAAAAAAAAACAAACTAAAAGATTCAATTAAAGTGGACAAATCTTTTCACTCTGACGTCAGCGCATAAGTTGTGAGTGTGTGTTTGTGTATGTATGTTTGTGTGGTGCGCGTGTTGTGTAAGTGTATCTCTTGCCTTTATTCAGCGAGACGACCCCAAAAATCCAGTGGCAGTGACAGCTAGCAAACATTCCAACCGGTTTTTAATGCTCGCGAGAAGTTGGTGATACCCGGGAATGTCGGAAAGTCAATAGTAAACCCAACGACAAACGACACACAAAGGTGGTGAAACACACCAAAGGGGAGAAATTAACATTTCGCGCTCTTCATCGATTACCGAAGGAAAGTAGTGTGCTGGTGACACGGAGCAAAAGAAGAACATAAATACAAAAAGAGCATCAACATTAACACCGATTTCGATTTGTGCGCACGGGTGAGAAGAGAAAAAAAACACGCGGCCATCACCATCGTAACCAGGGAGTGTGTGGTACAGTGAGAAACAAAAAAAAAGCTACACCGCTTCACCAAAATAACTTGCAAACTCCTCTCAACCTGGCGGCCGATTGTCGGTAGTTTGTCTGCTTGTGTGTCGTTTTGAGTTGCATCACGCCAACATACCCGGCTTTTGCACACAGTTCCTTACTTTAACCACCCGAAAGACACACACACACACGCAACCATGTTTTCCCCCCTGTTACGGTTGGGCGGCAGTGGTATGATGGCGCGAGCGGCAGCACCACAGGCCAACCTGTTTCCCCTCGGCTTCGTGCGCTCCATCTC
This sequence comes from Anopheles maculatus, assembly GCA_002091835.1. Taxonomy (NCBI): domain Eukaryota; kingdom Metazoa; phylum Arthropoda; class Insecta; order Diptera; family Culicidae; genus Anopheles; species Anopheles maculatus. The sequence continues at coordinate 195,335 of KZ061850.1, forward strand.
CAAGAGCAGCGAGGTGAACAATTCTGATTTTATGACGATCCGGACGGAGAACCAGAACCATCCGAAGACGACGGCGGCCAGCAGCCGTAACTGCGACAGCAAGCAACAGATAAGACTGAAGAAGGTGTCGAGGTAAGTTGCAGGCGCGCCCGTTAAAGACATTTCTTGTTTGTTTTGGTTTTTTTTGGAGGTGGTGCGCAGTTACGTAGCTCGAGACGGAAGTGTATACTCGCCCGAGTGCATTTCACTCTGTTCCGATGGGGAGGGTGGTGCCGGTATGTGAATGAACTCACGTCGTCGATTACATTGGCCAATGGTTGTGTCGAGAAAGACTTCACCACTTCACGAAGTTGGGGTTGGATTTTCGATGGTAACAAGGAAAATGGTCTGATTGATAGTTGGTCTGCCTGATGCTAGTGCTCTGATTAACTCCATTTAAAATGATATGGAATGAATTCCAATTTACGGCACGGAGTCAATTATTCAATCGTCCAAAAATCGTCGGGCGTGCCTCCACGGTCTCCGAAACCGGTATCTTCTCCGCGCGCACAGACGATATATCTCGCAGACGATGCCGACGGAAGGTAGAGGAGGACCCACGGTAGGGGAAGACACATGATGATGGAACCGAAACGGTCCAAAGTTCACCGAGTCTCTTTCGCTCGCAGATATGTGTGTTGGGTACGCTGCACCGTCGCTCTTGGTTGTGGTTTATCTAGGCGTCAAGAAGCCAACACGGTGCAATATCATCACCATCGTCACCTTCGTGGTGATGCGCTTGTTTTCAGCAGCCTGTAGAAAAGTGTCTTCTTTGTTTTCCCAACAGCGGGTAGCATGTTTTTTCTCGATGCTAAAAATAGAACCTGTACCGTGTAATGCGTCGTGTGAGTTTGACTTGCGTATGGAAGAAATGCATTCTTCTCATTGAGCCACTCACACGCGTAAAGAACGACGGCACACCAAATGCCCGTAGGTAGAGCGAGCTCCGTTTGTTTTTGTTGCTGTTCGTTTTTGCCCTATTTTCTTCTGCGCGTATTCTACACCATAATCAGCCGATTCCCTTTTCCGTATTACCGTGGTCATGTGGTGCGTGTACGCACACTTGCGCACCATCAAAAAAGAAAACGTACACTGTGGTGTGGCCGCCGCCTGCGTTTACGACGCATTTTACTCCGAGGTAAAATCACGTAGGCACCGTTTTGTTGTGATCCGTCAAAACACATCCTTCCCCTATTTACTTCCACAATTCCCTTTTTGGAGGGGAAGTAAGAAATGACAGCTAGAAGAAGTTCATGCTATTTATTTATGTGTTGGAGGGCGTCAAACTTTTATTTACCTTTGTTTTTGCTGGAGAACGTGTGATGTATGCTGGATCTTTGTTTCAGAAATTCTTCGATGCGGAAGACAAGGTTGAAATTAAATATCTACACAACGCAACGCAACAGTCTTTTAGGAGTGGCTATGTTTACATTGAAGAAGATGTATATTGTCACACTTGCCACACCAGCCGCGTGTGTGAGACCTTGAAGGCGAGAAGAAAGAAAACGCGCACCTCAGCAAAAGTCATCGGTCGCGCCTTCCACCCTTATTCGGTGACGCATCACGTGTGTGTGTGTGTTTTTCTGGTGGACCGATGATGACACGGCGATGATCATATCTCGCCGCCTCATGTGGTCATCCACATCTCACGTACGGCAACTTGGGCATCCCGCGCCTTCATCGGTAACTGTATTCCTTGCGATCGGTGTGAGACTTAATCCATGTCCAGTTGGCAAGTAACACGAAGCAAAACCGGCGTCATCCTGACATGGAGCGATGGGAAAAAGGAACAAAGAAATCCGAAAACCATACTGGCGTAACCTGGCGAGAGAAACAGCGGCACCACACACCGCGTAAAACTTGTTTCGCCGAGGGTGATTAGGTATTCAGAACTGTATCCAGCGCCTCCTCCAACGCAACTTTCTGTTGCGATGGTAACACCGATTGATCGTGTCCGAGTGCGTCGAGGAGAGAATGGCTCGTTCCATTTGTTCTAGAAGAATGTTTTGAACACTGAAAAACTTAATTGTCTAGACTAAAATTAGCAACCAAATTCAAAACAACTCCATTTTTTTTTTATAACCTGAAGTTGGATGCTCTACCGAAACCGAAAATGAACACTTGTGCGTGCTTTTTGGTGTGCGTGTCGTGAAGGGTTCCTGTTCATGCTGGATGGTGTACGCAATATCTACAACACACCCGCGGTTATCTTTCCCTTTTTCGAGTAAAACCACTCCATCAAACCGACAAGAAGGAGAGCGCGCTACACAGACCCCCAGCAGCAGCAGCAGCAGCAGGCTTGCTACACGCATAGGAATGTGCCACGAATGAAGCTGGACGTTGGTGGAACCCTCGCTGTGTGGGGTAGAGAGAAGAGGGGTGATGGAGGTGTGCGCGGTTTGTTTTCTTCCGCCACACACACAGGTTTTTGTTTTGCGATATTATAACTGCGCAGTTTTTGGAACTCGCGCCGCCAGCGTGGCGTCGATTGTAAGATACGAAAGCCGGTACCACGGTATGTTTCTCTGTCTCTGGTAATGCTCTGTATATTGGGAACAGATAAATGGAACAACATCGCTGTAGCATTTTGTGGCTTACAGACATTTGGAGAGAGTGAACTTAAAAAAAAAACGCGTCATCGAAGCAACACAGTGCTTTGTATAACTGTCAATGCCAATCCCTGTAAACAATCTGTTTATTCTCATCAGGTATCATGTAAACAGGTTCTGTTCAATGAGTAGGAGGTGCTGCTAAGGGATTAATGATCAAACACTCATTACCGGATCGCGTTCTAATGCCGCTTACGGTAGGCGCGCTTCAAAACCAAGGTCAAAAAGCCGGCCGGATGAATTAAATGCGCGCTCGATGCGAGAGCGAGAGACAGAGAAACACATACAGCACGGAACGCAACACACGCGCACACCCCGTGCCAGTCACGTCGATTCATTCTGTAGAGTGTTGTGGTCTCTGGAGTTACGACGCAAATGTAGCGCCACTTGAAATTGCGAACGTCGCGCCACGTCTCCCTGTTTGTGGGGCGGAAAACGGCTTACCTAATTCCTTCCCTATACCCCGATAAGTAAGAATCAGCTCAGAAGGGAAAGTTGCGCGTGTTTACATACTCTTATACTGGAAAATTGCATAATGATTGAGAACTCTCCACATAGGACAGGAGACCCCCACGGCGAACTCCTCCCCCTAGCGGATAGGGAAAGGTCATGTGTAACTGATTGGCTGATCGGAATGCTGCTTTAATACGTCGTCCTGATAAGCGGCGAGCCAACACATCTAGTAGTTTCACATACGGTGGGTTTGTGTTGATTCAACCGATAACTCTCCTTCCTTCATTTGTGACGCTTGTGAGTGACAGGACACAAAACATAAACACAATGCCTACTATACATTACTTGAAGCGGCAAAAATGAAATAAACATATTTGCTGTTGCTGCTGCTTACATCAAGATGTAAACATGATAGTGTTGTTGAAAGCGGAACATAGAGAAGAATGGCGCTTTGTTTGACCGGAGAAAAACTACTGTACCTAGTAGATGTTACAGTACCCAGTACCTTTTTATCACTTCCAGGTGGATCTAAATTTATTCCACTTATTGTGATCTTTTCACCAGACATGTGCGAAACGTGACTTCTATTTTCTAGCCCAAAATAAACAAATTCTACAGAGGCGAGTTGCTACCAGACGAGATGGAATTGACAAATGTGAAATCCTACATCTAGCAGCCATTGACATGGCGACACCTAGCCCAGCTTTCGCTTACCATCGTCTCCATTTAACGTTCTAATGTTAATAAGATCATTAAACAGCATACTAAAGGTGGGCTGTGTATCTGATTGGAGATAGGAAACGGTACTGAGCCTTCCTTCGAGTTTTTGGCTGGTGCGAAAATGGTGCTAAACATTACTTCATTTGCATCGAGTTATGACGCATTTGGGGCGTGTGTTTGTGTTTTGTGATGCGCATTTTTTTTCAATCTGATTGAGTGCACGTGCTGGTGGCACTCGAGTCTTCCCACAGTATCGGAATCGGCTAGCTTTATCCACGTTCACAATTTATGGCCACACACATCACACACACACGTGAAATGATTAATTCTTTTCCAGGAGGGTGTTCCATGTTGAAGGTAGTCTATTTTGGGATTGTTATTTGTTGTTACTGATGAAAGGCGCCTTTAATTATAAGCCCCACACAAGAGTTAGAGAACGATTAACCAGTAAATGTGATGTGTAATGATTTTTCCCAAGTGCTGAAGTTCATCGAAGGTTAGAGATAAAAAATCAAACGTCTGTTGGGCCTATCCGCAGTAGGATTAGGGTGATAACGCCTTAGTATCAATCAAGATTACTATTTGTTAAACATAAATAGAATTAATCGCCTTCAGAAAGGTAAATGTTTTGCAAGAACTCTTATTGTCAGATCTCATGAGGTAGTTTTTGAGCCACCCTTGCTAATTAGTGCAAATTGTTTAATTTTGGAATCTAAAAAAAGATATTCATCACTTTTTTGCTTGTTGTGGGTTATCATTAATTAGACACCATCTTAGGGATGCTAATTTAAAGTTAGATTCAGCAAAAAACCACTTACCGTGTTGTGTGAGCTCATGAAGTCACTCTCGCCAGACAGTTGCCGTTTTAATCATACCCTCAGGAGGGTGTTCTAATCAGTTTTAACTCAAATTTCGTTTACACCGAAACGTACCGCTTCCTGCTAATTATTTCAGTAATCAATCACTTCGGTACGAAAAAAAGCTGATCATATAAGCAAAACAACAAGCTTCAAATAGATAAAACTCTTAACAGTAGTCACCTTCCTTTTTTTCCATTTTCAGAACTCTATCGACGCTGAACTCATCTGTACCGGAAGCGGCCGCACATACCGCCGTACCGAAGAGCGAGAGCCGCGAATTTATGGCCGTCTTCCCCGATGTGGTCCGCGATCTGACCGCGTACGCCAGCAAGTACGACAAGAACGTGGCGACCAAATGGTTTGTAAAGGCGCTCCAGTACAATGTCCCGCAGGGCAAGAAGAATCGTGGATTGGCGTGCGTACTTGCGTACCGGATGCTGGCCCGCCCGGAAGAACTTACACCGGAAAACATTCGAAGGGCGCAGTACCTTGGATGGGCGATTGAGATGGTAAGCGGGAAGGGATGGTATAAGGGGCAGAAGATATTAGCCACGGTTACACATGATTACAAACCCGCTGCTGCTGACCTTCAACTGTTTCGGTGGACGTATTTTTGGAAAACATATTTATCATTTTTATGCCTCTGTTTACCTCAGTTAAAGCCATCTGTTTTTGATTGTTTATTCGCAAAGGGAATGAATATTGTTAGAACAAGTTCGCTGCGTGGAATTATCTCCATAAGCATAGCCTATTGATAGTAAATCGAAAAAAATAATCTCTTTGCCTGTTGTTTACTAATTTGTTTACTCTATCTACTCCATTGTGGGTTTCTTCTCGAAGCGTCACTGTAAACGTAGTTACTAACGCGTCACATACACGCTGCAAAGAATGCAGCAAACCACTCCATGGACTGCCTTGGTAACGCATTCAAATCTCCTTGACGACGAACTTTTTTCGCGAAGAATACCTTTTCAAGAGCAAAGATAAGCGCAGATCCAATTAAGTCTCAGCGTTAGCTCTAGTCAAGTTCCAGAAAAGTGGTGTCGCTCAAGTACCGTCGAACCGTTTTCATGTGCAAATTCCCATTCATCTAATCGTACGAGGCTTATTTATGTTAAACAAACGTCTCTCTTTTTGTTGTGCTAATTTCTGGAGTGAGAGGACCTTTACTGATACCGCCGCGCAGTGTGCGTGTGTGTGGATCGAACTTGTCGAACCATACCCTTATGTCATGACCCCTAGTGATGACGCAAATTGGCTTGATTTATCACGAATAACCACCGTGGGGAGAATGGAAGCAGCGTGTCCAACCATCCTCTTGCTGCGTGCTGATTAACCTGTGGTGTGTGTGATTTTCGTTCTTGTAGCTACATTCGATGTTCCTGATCATGGACGACGTGATGGATGGTAGCGTGACGCGCCGTGGTCAACCGTGTTGGCACACGCTGGACGATGTGAAGCTGGCTGGCGTAAACGATGGCATCATGATCGAGGCGGCCATCTCGAACCTGATCAAAACACAGTACGGCAACGAGCCGTACTATCCGAGGCTGCTGGAGCTGTTCAACGATATGAAGTTTATCACGACAATCGGCCAATCGCTCGATCTGCGTTCGGCCAAGCTCGACGTGACGGACTACACGATGGATCTGTACAAATCGATCGTTTTCCACAAGACTGCCTACTACACGTTCTACCTCCCTGTTGCGGCGGCCATGCATCTTACTGGGTAAGTAAAGACCATTCCGCTTTTTTTAAGGGGATCCTTTTAACTCTAAAACTCACCTTTCGATTGTAGCTACACCGATCCGGAGATGTTCCGACAGGCGAAAACGATTCTGCTGGAAATTGGACAGTTCTATCAGACGCAGGATGATTTCTTCGATTGCTTCGGTGATCCGGCCGTGATCGGTAAGGTTGGTACCGATATTGCGGAGGGCAAGTGCAGCTGGTTGGCGGTGGTGGCGATGCAGCGTGCGACCGAGGAACAGAAGGAGATCATGAAGGCGTGCTATGGATCAACGGGTAGGTTGAACTGTGTCCCTGTTTAATTGCTAGATTATATTCTGTAAACGATAGTCCCCACGTACTTAGTGTTTCGTGATAAAAATATTACCTCCTGAACGCAGCTGATGCTAATATGTCTCGACAATCAGCCACAGATTCGAGTTTGGCGAACTCGCATTGAAAAAAAAGACCCACAAACATTAGGACAGAACTTCAACTAGGCGTCAAATAGACAGTAACTTGTAAATAAGCATTGTGTCAAGCATTTGAACGTTCCTCTTGAGTTGCGAGGCTCATCTTCGAGGATTAATTTGATCACTTGTCGATCTGGTCGTCAATATCTGTTTAATGGAATGGCTGTGATGGAATCGTCTCTCCTTGAAGAGCGTATTCAACGTGTCAGACTGTCTTTTATCATTATTTTCCAGTGTCCAGAACCACTGCTTGTCAATATGCTAGCAATCATCGATCGTCGGACCTCTTTTAACACCTGTGATCGGCTTTTATGCATGTGTCACAGATTCAATGCCTTTCGTGACGTCTTCTAGCCTACGTTCTCATTGGCCGATTTCGTTAAGCACATTATAGAATATAAAAATTAGCTTGTCGCGTTATTTACTTCAGACAATTCGAGTAGTTTGCAAATATGCTTTGAAAATGTATAAAATGTTTCAATATTAATTTGATTGTTTACAAATTTTTAAGTCACTTTTGTTTATTAAATATCAATCTTTTCTTTCCTGCGTTGCTTCCAGATCCGGAGAACATTGCCCGCGTAAAGAAGCTATACGAGCAGCTCGGACTACCGACCACCTACAGCATCTACGAGGAAGAATCGTACAACATGATCAAAACGCACATCCAGCAGATTTCGCGCGGCCTTCCGCACGAACTGTTCTTTAAAATAATGGAGAAAATCTATCGACGCGAAGCGTAAATCAAAGGGAAACACACAGACATCCCACTCGCAATAATGTATAATAATGTGTGTGTTGCACCGACAAGAGTCCCACTTTCTTCCCTTTCCTGTCATTTGAATCTTGTTGCGGTAATGTGCTAAATGGTAAAAGTATTTTCATAAGAGTCAGGCAGATTGAATTGTGTTCGTATAGAAGGTGCAAAGGTTTTTAGAAAATCTTTCACAAAAAGAATATATGGTGAAAAAAAAGAAATGAAAAGGAAAAAAATAAGGAGGAAAAAAAGGAAGGTTTTGTTAGGAATTAAAGATTCAGGACTAGAGGTAGTGGTTGTAAATCGTTTTGTGATTGTTTATTGAGGAGAAATTATTGTGAAGGAAATTAAAGAGAAGAGTATGAAGCAAATGTGTACACAAACTTGTAGTACACACACAGAGAGACAGGTGAAAAATCGCACACACACAACATACATCGCTTTCCCATCCCATACTCTCTAGTAGACTTTTTCACGTTCTTGTTTAGTACAGTTTAGAATCTTCTGCATTTTGGGTCTGTTTACTTAACACACTTCCTGTATTTACAAATACATCCATACATACCATTGTGGGCGTCCTTCTTTCAACGGCGGCGTGTAAAAGGTGTAGATCCCGATGAAACATTCCCTTTTGCCAACACACCACCGTTGCGTGGACTGAACGAAAGGAGAGAACCCATCCCATTCCACATCACCATGATTCCAATGTTCTTACAGGGCAACGACACCTAGAACAGAACGAACTCATAACAGATTGGTAACGAACTCTTGCAACGAGATATACACGAAACTTAATACACATCAAACACAAAAAAACAGGACGAGAAGTAATTGTAGCCAGAAAGTTGAATGCGAGCAGTACGTACTAACGCAATAATTATTGAGCCCGTTGGTGGTAAAGGGCTAAGTTTTAGTAAGAGTCGTCAATTTGTCGGTTTCGGTGAGAGTGAGTTGAGTGGACGCAGGAGATAGTAGCAGGAGAAAAACGAGAAAAAGGTACAGAAAACCAGTCAGAGGAAAGCTATGTTGATGCTGATGATGCATACACATTACGATAAGGATAAGTTGATGATGGTAGGGAGGATAAAACGCGAAAGATTAGGCGAAGGATACGATCATCGGTTGAAGTAAACTTTATGTTATTGTCTATTATTAATAAAAAAAATATAAAAAAAAAACTAGTAAATAATGGTGAATTACTATTTGTATAGACAATACGCGCTTGGGTAAAACGTTAATCAAAGTAATACATGTTCACCAATTCTGTTTCCAAGGCAACCACGAACTGAAAGCGCATGTCATCACACCGTGTAGTAAAGAGAAGGCTACTGGGATTTGTTTCCCCCTTTCTAGCACATGATCGACTTGGTATCCGGCGTAAGCGAAATTAGTGCTGTCACCTCCTTCAGTGCATGATCTCTTGTTATCCGAATTGATGGCACTGGTTGTTACTGTCATCACTCAGCCGACTGGTAAGATAAAAAACAGAAAGAGACAGCCAGTACAGACGGCTGGTAGATGGGGAATTAGTGCTTCCTCCTGAAATGGATGCTCTCCTGTTACTCGAAATCGGATACTGCCCGTTTCTGGAGTGTTTTTTTCCAAACTGCCGGGATCGGATAAATGAAATGAAAGAGGTGCAGATGAAAGGATAAATATTCTATCCTCTTCGTGCGATCTACACACACACACACACACACACACCCTGCGTGATTACACAGGGTTTGCGCGAATATTTGACGAGTTTACAATGTTGAGTTTTATCCTTTCAGCTAATTTGTAAACTAAACAGACCTGATAATTTATTTGCAAGTTTGTTTAAAAATCATTTCCTGCTTTTCTTACCATTTTTTAGTAAAAATTATTTTTTTGAATCCATCAAATTTTCCTGCCTAAAATAAATAAATAGACCAAACATTAATAACATGGAGGAAACCCCTGCAATGAGTAAGTGTGATCCCCAATACTTAGAACAGGATCATTGATAACACGCGAGAAAAAGAGACCACTATATCAACTACTGGAATGATCACTGTTAGCTCCTACGGTGCATGCTCTCCTGGTAACCGATTTCTCGAAACCGGTTGCTGCTGAAGGTTTTTGGTTCAACCGACTGGTATGGATCCTCCTGAGATGGATGCTCTCCTGTTAACCAAAATCGAATTCTGCCCGTTTTTGGAGCATTTTTTCGAAAGAGCCGGGATTCTGTGTGTGTGTGTTTGATTTTACAGGGATCGTAAAATATAACTAACAAATATATCATTTTACTAAACAAATATTATCTTCACATTCAGCGAACTATGTAATTGTACGGACGTGATAACAACATACAAGCAACATTTGTTGGATGTTCTTATCATTTCAATAATGAATAATGCTCTAAAAAAGGTTCTAATAATCCTGTATAAAATAAATTACTAAAAACAAGTTGAAGAGTCGCGGAGTTTCGGATCGATGTGTTGCAATAGTTACCAAACGTATTGTTGAAGTTCCAAAATTCGAAGAGAGTGTATTTCCTATTTCTGCCCTATTTATAACTTTCTTATGAGTGTCGTGAACGCGAGCGACACTCATCACTACTCACTGTACCCTTTGAAAT
>KZ061850.1:210859-312177 GCA_002091835.1 Anopheles maculatus
ACTACCGTTTTGTGATAGCCGCCATCTTTTGTTTTTCTCTCTCCCCCGTGTTTTGTGAGGACTTCTTCTTTCACCTGATATTCATCATAGCTTTCGGCACCGTACTGTGTAATTCGCTTGTGTGATGGTTTCCTTTTTTCATTCATTTTCAACGCTTCTTTATTTCATTTACAATACTCTGTACCGTTTCCTGCTGTTCCAGGTGCCAGTTCCTTTCGACAATTAAAATGGCATAAATCGGATTTTCAAATGTGATAACACACACAACACGCCACATAAAGATGCGAGCTCTCTGCTCGCTCTCGTTCGTGCTTACACAGACTGTGATTCAAAATTTACACCAAAGCAAAATGATTGATTTTGGGGATTATGGGTGTGTTTTACCGCCTTGTTCTTTTGCTTCTACATAATATTAAAATCGGGTGTAACTGGGAGAGTGTGCTAGGAAGAAAGAAAGTAAAAAGAGAATAAAGTATCGCAAAAACTCTCTAAAACCATTCTCCAGGTTTAGTAACGCAAAAATAAAACTCTTACAGTATAAAAGAACGTTTTAAAAATAGCTTAAAAGCTGCCTTTCGCTTCGGACAAAAAACTGTGCCACACACACACATACTAATTTTTGTATAGTTGTCAATTAAGTAATTACCACCAACTGGTGCAAATTAAAGCTAAGCTAGCTTTTGCAAATGGTGGGCGCTATGGAAAGTGTTTGCAAACCTAACAATTGCACCATAACAAAGCGGCAAAAATGTTTGTAAAACGATCTCTTTCTTTGCTCCTTATCATCTTCAATGATTTGCTTCCTCCCAATGAACTGTTTCATCTATTCTCTTTTCCTCTTCCTTGTAAAGAAATAGTAAAAAAAAAAGATTATCCTGAATACAGACACTTAGTAGAGTGTCGCAGAAGATTGTGTGTAGTGCAGCTGTTGTTGCATCATTGTTGTGCGTCATGTGTTGTGGTTCATTGCTGACTGAAGAAACATTTTCCCAATTTGGTTAAGGTCCTTTGCATAGGAAAATGACACTAAAACGATCAAGAGAGATAAAGGAGAAGCTTAGTAATCGAATTAATTGACAAACAAGTTCCCATTTTCACCATTACTTACCTCATATTTCGTGGGTCCATTGTGGCGTTGTTGTTTTAGTGGTTTTCCGCCCGGCGCGCGCCTTTACTGAAGTGTAGAACGAACCCGTATCGTCGTATCGTGCCGTTACTTTCTTCAATTTTCATTCGCCTAATGAAGGCCGGAAAAGCTGCAATATACTCGTCGTGCCGCACACAGTAGCAGTAGTAGTAGTAGTAGTAGTAGTTGTGGTAGCACACAGGGATAGTTGAGTAATAGAGCGATAAGTACTAATGATAGCTGTTTTAGTCGTCTTCTTATCGTAAAAGATTTTCTCTGTGTTTCTTGTGGTGTGGTTGTGTGTTTTTTCGCTTCCTCAATCGCTAATCGTACAAATATACGCGCTAGTGTGTGTTTGTGTGTCTGGTTGGCTTTTGCCATTGTTATGTGCGTACGTGTCCTGCACACATCCCGGATGTGATCGACGGACGCTCGCTCAACGCAACACCATAAACACGAAAAAAAAAACAGTTACACATCATCATTACACATCATTATTACACACGCAGACGGACTGTTGTTGCATTATAATGTTCTCCACTTTGCTTTTTACCCTCTCTCCTGCTGCTGCTTTTTTCTTCATTTTATATCCTTGTTTGTTTTTTTTTGTTTAATCAATTTTATACATCTCACACACTATTACACACGTTTTACGTTAATTTTTCTCTACTTACTTGCCCTTTCTATCCTTTCTTCTCTCTACTTTATCTATTCGCCTTTCCACATGTGTTCACTTCCTTGTTGCTCTACATGCTCCTTGTTTTTTTTTTAATTCTTTTCCCCCCGCTTTTTTCTTCCTCTTTTTACTGTGTATATAGCTACTTGTTTGTTTCTCTGTGTTGTAGATTTTCTTTTATTAATAATATAGAATCCTTTTTTCATATTATTAAGCTGCGTTCTAGATTTAATGAATGCGGAGTGTGTCTGTATGTGTGTGTGTGGAGGCCCTGCGTTGTCCTATTGTGTGTGTGTGTGTTTATCTCTGTCCTGTGTATCTAGTCAACCTTTCTTCCCTTGTGTCCACTGTTCCCCACACAAAACAATATGTGTGTGGGATCAGCTTCCCGTGCACTCACTGTTACACGAACAAAATGAACGTTTGGGGGAGTTCTGTATGTTGTTTTGAGGGCTCGTGATGATGGCGGTGAATTTGTTTACGACTCATTTGCATACACACAGATTGCCATTGTTGTTGCAACATTGTTTGTAAGTACATTGCGATTGTTTTTGAAACGTTCGGCCAAACGAAAAGCCGGACAGCGAAAAAAGGTGCCTGCAAGTGGCCATCTCCTGTTGGTGGTGGACATTGTTTTTGCGGGTGTGACTCTCACTGGGACGGGGAGCGGCTTTCCCTCTGTATCTCTGTGAGTTGTTGAGGATGGTTGTTGGAATTATTATGCTTTGTTGCTTCTTCTGCCCCGAGAGTGTGTGTGCCGTTTTGTGGTCGTACTTTAATTGCACGCAATACTGAGATGTGTGAGTGTGCGACAGAGTGTTTTTGTTTTGCTGCTTTTCCAAGGGGTAAGGTTCTTTTGTTGTATGCATGAGAGAGTATAGCTGTTGATATAATTTATATATATTCAGATATACATATAGAGGTGTATCTAGCCTGTAGTACGGGGGTACAGGGGGTTCTGTTTTGTTTCAACTGAATGGCGGCATGGCTGTTGCTGTTGCTTCTACCGCGGTTTTGTTCTCGGGTGTTTGATATAATGCAGGTAGGTAGGGAATTTTTGCAATGCGCTCTTGTGGTTGGTGGATGTTGTAATAAATCTGTCATACTTTAAAATATTTGATATAATCATTTAGCTAAAACGAGAAGAAAAACAACAAGAAATGGATCATTAGCGAAATGTGGTGATTAGGCAGGCAGGTAATAAGTGCAATCGGGCTACACAGTCCTCGGATCGAGCATATAGAACAACAATCGATTTAACAATCCCTGCCCCGTAGTTTACTTATTTACTTGCCCCGATTCCGCGGTTATAATGTTTAATCACACAATCATGATTTAAAGCGTAATCATGCTATTATTGACCATCATTAGGGTTTGTTTGTACGGTGGTGCCTCCATAGCCTCTGACCCTGTCGCTGGGTATGCTATGTTAACCATCATTATTTGCGTATGTTGCCGATTAGCCGAAAACATTTGCACGATAAAACGATATCCGGGGCGCGAGATCTAATTAGTGCAATAGATTCAACGTTGGCATATGCTTTTTCGTTAATAATTCCATTTACAGTGGTGGTCATTGTAATAAGCACGTCTATTAATATGTTTTCCTATATTCATTTCTACATAAACTCAAAAAAAAAAGATTACATATTTCACCTTTCCTTGATTTAAAAGAACGATTACATATTTCACCTCAAATAGTTTAAAGCTTAGTAGTAAGTAAAAAGCTCAGAAATCTAGAGGATACTGTGTTTGCTAGTGGGTTTACTAGTTCACAAGAAACGCGTTCCAATGCCTAAAACATTCCAAACATGCAACATTTTCCGACTTTACCATAAATCCCATCGATCGACACATAGTTGCTGCTCTTAAAATATTTTAAACAATGTATTAGTGTTGTTTAAAGCCTAAGGAAACTTTTCCACTCAAAATACCTGTCATGACGGACGAAACTGGGACTGTATACGCCTCTGAAACATGGAGAGGAAGATGCTCAGAAGTATTTTTGGTCCCGTATGTGTAGAAGCACAATGGAAGAGCCGCTACAATGACGAGCTCTATGAGCTGTACGGTGATCTCACCATCGTGCAGCGAATTAGACTTGCCAGGTTCCGGTGGGCTGGTCATGTCATGTTAAATTGGCAGACGACGGCGCTAAACCTCGAGTGGTATCGAGGATTGTTGGAGCAGGCCAAGACTGCGAAGCGATTGTAGCGCCTGATAAGTAAGTAAGTATTAGTGCTGATAGAACACATGCCAGATACGCCTATATGTTACTATACTCTGGTTTTTAGTTCGTATCCTTCGGAACCTTTTACTAGCAAAGTATTTAGAAATAATTTTTGAAGGTATGGGTATTCCAATAACCATGAATTGCAAGCAAGGATTAACATTTAGTTCCGAATCAATTACTTCTTGATCCCTCAAAACCAAGCTGAAAATGTACCAAATTACGGTAAAGTGGACTTATTATTTTGTCCACCACTAGCAAGAGCAAACGGCTGAGCTAAAGTTTAATCTTTCTTTCTAAAACTTATATGCACTGCACAAGGTTTTCAATAACGTTAATTTAAGCTTGGTTTCACTGGAATCATTGCTTATGGTTTACGAGAGAAGAATTTGCCAGGAGGATTCACCAATTTTAGCACACTTCTGAGAATGTTCTATCAATCACCGTCACTACCGATAACCCCTAAAACATGTACATGCAAAATCCCTCGAATTGCTAATACACCATTGCTTGCACCTATTGTGTGTAATTATAAAGCAGCCCACAACACTTCAGGGAAAGACACACCAGTTGTGCTTTTGCTAAGCCCAGCTGCTGTTGCTGTCGAATTCATATGACCGGTTCTTTGCCCTTGTCAGAAGCAACGAAATCCCATCAATCCGATGCCCAATTTGCAAATGTCGAAACCGGTACGGGGGGTGATCCGGTGTGCACGAAAATCGAAGTTAAAGGATGGGTAGTTCTCAGAGCTTAGTGGTGTGAGTTAGCACAACCTGCCTGCACCCAAGCTTTAACCGTGTGGCGCTCGGAATACGCAAAGATTGAATTAAAGGCACTCTCCCGCCTGTCCACGCTCCACACAGCACCCGGGGATTGCCATTGCCATTTTATCCCGCACTAGTGGTGGTTTCTGTGCGAAAGTTTTTGCCCAGTTGCAGCCAGGTTCGGAAAACTTTGATAGATAAGTGCGATTCACTTCGCCAAGTGGCGCAAGTTTTGTGGCAGTTTCTACGTAAATTCTTTTCGCTGCTTATCCTTATCCTATGTCAGACGGGTAGTAACATCTTTAGCGTGACAGTGTACACAGAGTGAGTGAGTGGTGTGTGTGTGTGTGGGCAAGAGAGTAATAGAAAGCCACCAACTGTCAGAAATTATTCAACTGTTCTGTCAAAGTGATACGCAGAGCAGTGGAAAGAGTTTCCTTTCATGAATTATTAATTCGTTCATTAATCACGGAACAGTTATTCTGTGGCAGCTGGAGCTTTCAACTGTACGCAGTGGTTGGTTTTTTTTGTTGGTATTTGTGTTTGTTTGGAATGCGTGGCACGTCGTTGTTCGAGGCTGGTAAACTTACCCCGTTTTCGAGTCCAAGTAAACACCTTCCAGCTGCATCTGAACACTGTTCAACCGTAGGTAAATACTTGACGTCCAACTAAACAGCTGCTGCCTAACTGAACTTCGTTCAAACGAAACTCAACATCGTTCAACCCCAACTAAACATTTTGTATTCCAGACGTCATTGCACGTTTATATTCTACGGGTTCGTTTCTTGTAACATCGTTGTCTTCCGCGTTCATAGCGAATTCGCGGTCATCATGAAGAAAATGTTTTTTAAGTTGTATGCAGTTTATTATAAAATTTTCTTGTGCCTGAATTAAAAAAATTAGTCTTTTTTTAATCTATTAATCTTTGCAAATGAAAGGAGCATAGAGAAGCTAAATCTATGTCATGTAAACATATCAGCTTGGAGGTGCCAAATGTTTAGTTGGGGTTGAACGATGTTGAGTTTCCTTTGAACGAAGTTCAGTTAGGCAGCAGCTGTTTAGTTGGACGTCAAGTGTTTACTTACGGTTGAACAGTGTTCAGATGCAGCTGGAAGGTGTTTACTTGGGCTCGAAAACGGTGTAATTTAAAATTGTTCATTAACATATTTTGTATCGTGTGGCAAACATTCGCCCCGTGGGAGGGTTAGTTAATGAATTGATTTAATCTTTGTCTCAAAGCGAGTTAAGAAAGATTAATCACAATTGGTTCGTTTTAAATTTAATAGTTTACATAAACCACCTTTTATGGATGGGCTAAGAAATCCAGTCCTACTCTCGTGGTAGATCGCCCTTATAAAAGTTGTTTAAAAAGGGTGTTAATTGAATAGAAATTCTTCAATTACTTCAAAATGTGATAGATGCCTATAAGTACCATCATCAGATATACATAATAAATTGCATCGCTACACTTCATTGGGATAACCAAACACAATTATTCACAAAAATCCTTCAGAATAACAAAATTTTGTGCATCCCCTGGTTTCGGCAACAACACTACCCGCTCAGGACTTCTTTTTTCATCCATTCGTTACATTGTACGAGCTTTAGTCGGGCTATTTCTCTAACCGAATCGCTCGAAGCTATGCGGCGGCATCCGAGTTTCATCTGTCACCTACGCTCGAAAGGCACATCTCCTCCTTCTTTTTAACCACTTTTTACCACCGAAAACTACCATCCATTACCCATTTTTCGACCGTACGGATACTGGGAAAACTGTACGGTGCTCACGCGGATCGTTTGAACGTGATTGGGAGTTCATTATTACCCTGCCGTTGAAGAAAAACATCCCAGCAACGTGCCGTGTTGTGTGTGTGTGTGTACGTCCGAGAAAAAGAACCGTCGTTTCACCCGACACAAAAGCCAGCAAAAAGTATGAGAGAGAGAGATAGTGAGACAGAGCCTTCAGTTTCGATGGATTTCACCGTAAAGGATGAGAAATTCGTGGTACAAACGAGAATGCTGGGGATTGGTTTTCGGTTGAAATTTTTGAAAGTAGAAAGAACCCAGCACCACGACGGATGGACGAACGGACGGACAAAACGAAAGGATCTTCCGTTACGCTTCGGCAAACGATTGCATGAATGCGTCACCTTACACATCCTATTCGATTCCGTCACGTTGTCAGCACCGGAAACTGGACACGGACTGGCGAAGGCAACAGGACACACACACGTTGATTGCGTTGGCAAATCTGTCCAACGGAAAAGGCAAACCCATTTGAATAGTAATAACAATGGGGATTTCAGGGTAACTCCAATTCATCCCTTCCCTGGCCGAAACCCGCCAACTTCTCTTTGCTCAAAGCAGGGAATTCTCTCGGTAGATTCTTCTATCGCCCACGGGAGGGATTTCCGATTTGCCGTTTGGGAGGTGGTTGTTTTTTTCAGAGCGCCACCACCCCAAGCTGGCGTTCTCATCGTCACACTTACATTGTGGAGTTGTCCCACTCGAGCTGACTGACGTTTTTGTAGCGCCCGTTCAGCACCTCCTCATCCTCGGAGTCCGAGTTTTCCGACTCGGAGCTCTCGTCCGACAGCGTGTCGTGCTGCATCGGGTTGATGGTGATGGTCAGCGCCGAATCGTCCCAATCGAGCTGCTGGTCCGGGGCCACCTTCGGGCACGGCAGGTGCTTGTCGGTAAGGTTGCGCGAAAACGCACCACCAGTACCGCCCGCTCCACCATGTCCACCGCTTGCACCGCCGGCCATCGCAGCGTTGCTATTGCGAAGACGAGCAATACCGACACCGCAGATAAGCAGCACGAACGATGCACATATGACCACGATCAACATGGTCGAGTGTGATGAGGCAAGCTTCTCGTGGCCGAGCAGTGCGGCACCACCACTGCTGCGCACTTTGGATTGTGATTCCTGGACATCGTGCGAGTGTAGCATCGCGTGTGCGTACTGGTTCGTGTTGTCTGGAAGTAGATTGCGGTTAGATTGAGGTTAGAAAAAGCTCCTTACAATACACATCAATTCTTCCAGCAACACTTACCATGCGAATCGACGGCAACGGCTGGATGTTGCTCTGAGGGTGCCGTCGAGATGGCGAGCAGAACGTTCGAGGCCGGTGCAGCGGAAGCGATCGACGAGGTTGGCTGCTGCTTCGGATGTAGCACCGTCAGCGTGAGCGTGTACTCCGCACTACGGAAATGATCGTCCACCTGGGAACAGGTCAGCTTGAACACTCGGTTCAGATAGTAGGCCGGCTTCTTGTTGATGTAGACGAGCGACTTCAGCACGTGCTGGTAGTTCTCGATCGTGTCGTAACCGATCATCTCCACACCTTCCTTGCTGATCTGTGTCTTGATGTCGAACTTGAACAACGACTCATCCGCACCATCCTTATCGTCGATCGTGATCTCCTCGTGGTCTGGGTTAAGGCTCGGGAATACGTTCACGTTGCACGAGTCAAGCTTCTGCAGCTCGGGCCGAATGTCCTTGCCGGTGTAAACGCTTATGTTGATCTGGGCCAGAATCTTTACACCCTCCTTAATGTCCGGGTACGACACCAGATGGTTCGAGTTGCCACTGATCACGATCTGCGGTTTCTGGTCAGTTGTGAGAGGTTTGTCTACCAGAATTTTGTTGTACAGGCCGGAAGAAGATGACGAGGAGGATGATAGCATACTACCACCGGACAGGTTGTTAGCCGCACTAACCATTATGTACGTATCGATTGTCGGCAGCCGGATAGCCTTCTTGTTCGGGCAGCTAACTGTCGTCATAACCTGAATGTTGCGGCGCCCGATCGTGGGACTTTCCTTCGAGTTGATATACTGGATCTGTTGCAGCAGTTGCTCGATGTTGGTCTTGTTGCTTCCCTCGATGATGATTTTGTTCATCTGCGTGTTCGATTGGATCTGTTGCTCCGGCTCGAGGAAGTGATCGGGCGGCGTCAGAAGCTTCTCCGCACAATCCGTTCCACAGCGGATCTGATTCGCGGTCAGCACCTTCCTAGTGGACAGTTTAATTTCGGCAATGTCACCACTGAAACCATGCTTCAGCCGATTCTCCGACCCTTGGTAGCAGGCGCCAATTGCTAGCGTAGTGTTAATACCGTGTGCGGCATGCAGCGGCCAATCATCAATCACTTCTGGATTGCTGTGACGGTCCTCAACGTTGCTTTCGAACCGTATACCATCGATGTACAGATCTACCTTCGGCAGGTCGACATTGATCGTGTAGTGATGCCATTCGTTATCGCACACCTGCGGAATCTTCCAGCGCCATTCGGCCGGGCTGAAGATGTTCAGATCACCATCGTTAAAGTCCTTGCGCAGCAGCAGAATCAATCGGCAGTTACGCACAAACAGTGCCATATGGTGTCGGTTCATCTTGTGGTCATCCGCACTGCAGACGATGTGTTCCTTGGTGTGCTTATCACTGGTCGCGATGCTATGATGCCGGAACATGGTCACAATGCTGAACTGATGCGCGGCAAAGTCCTGCGGTTGCACTACATTCTTCGGTACGATCGCTCCCGAGCTTCCATCGAAGTGGAAGATTGCTTCGGCACCTTCGTCGTACGTAAGGTCCTTCGTCCAGTCGGTGTTTTTCTGTAGCAAATCAACCAATCCCGATGTGTCCCCGTTGTTACCATCACGCTGCGGACCGTTCTCGCTCAGTCGGCGCAAACATTGCGATGCGTCACGGTCACAACCGAAGGAGATGTGCTTGGTTTTGAGTGAAACTGACGACTGGATTACCATATCTTCGCCCTTGCACTGCATGTCGCACAGCTCGAGGTGGATCTTCGGGAACAGTGACACACTCTCCATCGAGTTGGCAATGTAGTCGATGCGTTCCGCTACGCCCATAACGTGTGCTTCGCAGACACGACGTACGCGGATGTTTACCATGACTGGGGTCGATTGCTTCATGGCACAGTCGTACGCGACCACCGAGAGGATGTGGTTGTGCGAGATCTTGTGCGAAAGTGGTTCCGTGTTGCGTATCGAACCCTCGTTGTCGATGGTGAACGGTTGGTCGTTGGTAAGGATCTCGTACTTGCACACATCACCAAACAGTGGTGTACAGTCCTTGTCCGTAGCCTCCACACGGATGATCTCTTGATATAGGCGACCCTCGTCAACCTAGGCAACGGAAGAGAGAATAACGAATGACCATAATTAATAATTAGAGATCATAATTTGATGCCGATATTTGAGGTTTAGGTACATCAGTAAGCTCGAATGATATTTTGTTGTTATGGTTGATTTATCTCTCAGAGGGTCAGGCGAGAGATGAACACAAACTGTCCGGTTCAAAATATAAATTATTTTTAAATTAAATATACATCAACTCATAAGCTCAGTTCGTCAGTTTCGTTCCAACATTGCAATAGCAAAATGTTATGCTAATTAATCCAATTGTAATACTAAAACAACTAAGCATTAACACAAAAGTTACAGAGGCACGGTAGATTAAGTAAAAGCACTAACCATCATCGCCGTACTGGCGGTACACTGTGAACACAGTAATGTACAAAGGTATAACCGGTAATGAAACCAAACATTACACAACCGTACCTGGATGGAGGGCTTCCTGCCTTCCCCAATTGACATGGGTCGTTAGATTAATGCTGTGATGAAGCAGTGTAAGCGCCACCGTAAAACATAACCACCAATAGGTTGTGTAAGGTTGCTGTGGCCCTGAGAAGCCCCAAGCTCACTTCCCAGAATGCTGTGTGAAACGCGCACCCCCCCTCATATTGCGACAAATAAATCGGTAAATATATTTCGATTTTCTTTCCAGCCAAGGTTTCAAACGCTGAGAACGCTGGGATTAGATTTTAACCGGATAATTCTTAGAGAGATGGGAGTGCGAGGTGAACTGGACGGACGGGTGGTTTAGTCCAAAAATAGCGTCCTCAAACATGAAGCATGAAATAAAACGACATTTAGCAATCAATGAGACCTGGCAGTAGGCGGTACTCCGGCTAGCAGGACCTAAACGATCGTTACTCCGAAAGTTACCCCCCCGAATATTTTGTGCCGAGCATAAAAGTCTCTGAATCGGTATGCGTCACGGTGGTGCGCTCACATCCCATGCTGGGTTGGGAATGGATGGGAAAAGCGGTACAGGTCAGGCAGATTAAAAAGGTAAGATTAAGTTTCGCTTCGCAGCGGACAAATCATCGTTGTAGGCACAACCGATTGCGATGTAATAAAACGCTCTTTCTTTCTCTCTTTCACCCTCTCTCTCTCTTTCTCACTCTCTTCTGTTCCTTCCTGTCCACATGGCTACCAAAATACTGGCGCTGTAGTTCGGTTTCGGGTTTTCCTAGAGTCACTGTATTCCACCGTTTGATCGCACTACTAACAGTAGCGAGCAACGGCGATGATGGTTTTTGCTGTAATATCGATTTTTTGGAAAAGTTTTCCAGGATTTGACCACCTGTCCAATCGCAAGGGAACCATCCAATTTTCCTGCTGCAAAAAAGCGAGAACGAAAAGAGGACCGGAGGCGGAGAATTGTGGATCTGGCAAATAACAACTTTAGACGCCAACAAACAAACAGACCAAAAATAAGGCAAAAAAAAAAATGGCACGAAAGAAGGATGACGAAAAGCTGCCCTGAAAACGCAGGGCACACTACCGGTTTGGATACCGGTGGCGACCGGCGTGAAAATTAGTTTTTCCCATGCTAATCGTTACCGAAAATGTATTCTCTTTGACGCGTGAGCCTGATGGAGAGTGAGAGAGAGAGAGAGAAAGAACGAGACAACAATTGCGGGCTGTAGCCGTACGGTGGGACATTAGTTTCAGGGTAGTCGTTTTTCCATCGACAGGAGAAGGAGAGAAGGTTAGTTTTTCCCACTTTTGTCTCGTCCCGCTGGGAAAGTGCTCAGCGTGTTGGTTCGATGGAAAAATTACCTGATATACGGTTGCGGTTACAGAATTTTGTTAAAAGTAACCGGCGGGAGATTGAATTTGGTGGCGTTTCAGGGTTCTTTTTATAGAAAAGGTAACGAGGTAAAGGTCTGCAAAAGGTATCCATGGATCTATTAGGAAGTTCTAGACGAGCTATGATATTGCAGTGAGCCTTAAATACATTTTAGATTGAGAAATATGAATACTTAAACGAGACTGATGATTCTAATTCTGACTAAGTAAAGTTTAGTTATGAAACTCACTTTCTAACTAGTTTCACCCATTCGTTGAGGATCTGCTGGAAGATCGAAAGTGATAGCAAACACCTGACGATAACCAGCAATTTGTTGGATGGCTTCTTCCTAAACAAAAACTCCCCGCTTCGCTCCGATCACTCTCCCAAAGCTCGACAATTTTAAACGCAAACTTTAGGACTCGTTTTTTCAAGCGATCAATTTTGTGTCACCCAAAAAGAGTGCCGCCGGTGGGCTTTGCTTCACCGCACCAGGTCTCCGGGACGTGATGTGATCGATGTTAAACAAGTGGACAAACGAACGGTAACGAAACGCGACCGATCGAATGGCTGAGATGATGGTTGAGGAGGCACAACAGGGTCGTCCTTCTAGCGGTAGTGCTTGCTTGCGTTGTTTGCTGGCACACCTTTCTTTCCAACACAAAATTGCCGTTTTGTTGACATGATTGATGTTTGCGTATGTATGCATCGTACCAGAAGAAGCAAAAAACCGGAAAGAAAAAACGAAAGCATGGAAACAACCGAAAACTAGTCTTCGTCGAAAGCGATTGCGCTGATTTAAGGTGGTATACAGGAACCCGGAAAATGGGGGGGAGGTAGGAAAGAGATAGAGAAATTGAAGTTACGCAAGCCGTTTCTTCTTGCTGTCTCACTTTCTTTTTGCCGTCCACTTCTATTGATTGAAGGTGGCCTAAACACACGCGCGGCTTGAAGGGCAACAACCAAGCTCTCTGGACGGAACTGGAACGGAGCAAGTTCCTCACTAATTTTCTTGGGGCAACTCAGCAGAACTTAATGGCAGAGTATAAAGTGGCCCCCCCAGTCCAAATGTATTACTATCAATAAGGTGTTTTAGCTATTAGTTGCCACCCGCTCGGAAGGAAGGAAGTTTGACAAGCCAAAGCGTAAACTTTTTAGTAGCTGAGGTTTCATTCCGTCTCTATCCAATTTCTGTGTGCGCCCCTTATCGAAGCACACAGGCACCCTTCATATATTGATGAACTACAAATCGAATGCTTTGTGAGGCAACATCCGAACGTCCGTGAAGGGAGCGCGCGTTCGTCGACAAGGCTCATAAATTTCACCTCAACTACTAGGTGAAAAGTGAGTCATCAACAGAAGCGGCGTATCGTACGCCGAATGAAATGGTTCAAAGTTCGTCAAAGAGAACACTTGGTCGACACGCGATGGAAAAGTTCGTAGAAAATGCGCCAAAGTGGGGGATTATTTATTGCATTCAAGTGTTAATGGAACTACGCCGGTGGGGAAATTAAAAGCATTTCACAAGCTTCCCGAGGTGTGAAGAAACAAATTGACTGTTGAACTGTAATTTTTACAACCCATCTTATTGATTTCTTTTAAAGAATTACTCTCTTCTGTTTGCTTTTATACAAATGTACTACAAAAAACACTAATGTAATTTCAATATTTCTACAATCATTTGATAAAATTGCCCTCTCTAAAGTCAATGTTAGAAAAAAAAAACACAATTACAAACTACCCAACTAAACAAACGAATATTATGCAGAGTGAATATAAAGTAGATTAACCAAATTGGTAGCCAAGTTTCTGCGCCCTACAGACACAGTCTACCGCATTTGGAAGATAGCGCCGAACTTGTGTCCTCTGTCGTCTTTCGTCTGCCAACTTTTACCAAATGTACTAGACCGAACCCAGTATGTCTGACGCTGGAAGCAGAAGGAGTCCGCAGCGCGGCCACGAAACACGAAGACGTAGCACTTTCAACAAAGTTTCGGGTCAGGCCCGATCGACATCAAAGCCTTGCCTGACGACTTTGACTTTGGTCGCGAATACACACGAAAACGGGGGCTAGAAATTCAATTTCTTTGGACAAACAAATTTACCCCGAAACCGTACCGGAAAGAGGCCAACGGAAAAAGTTCAGGGAAGGTGAAGGAGGAGAAAACAAGGATGGAATTTGGAAAACTGACATGTACTAGTTTTTGATGAATATGTGTCACCACAAAAAAAGGTGGAAAGAAAACTATTTAAAGTGAAAACCTTAAATAGACTCCCATATCTTTAGTAAGTATTTTTTATATTAGAGTTTCCCTGTTCATCGCTTTCATTTAATAGTGAACTACAAACCCAATCAATAAACATGTTAACAGCATTAAATTTGATAAAGAAAACAACTTGGATATTAAGTAAACTGAAACAAAAATTCTAAAGAATACAGAATTTAACAAAGAATCAATAAAACTAAGTATGAAAACAAAGAAACGATTATAGTGAAAGGTAAAACTAATCAGCTTACAAAAGCGTGTATCAATACACTTCCCCTTTTCATCGTAGCAATCTTAACACAAGCAAAACACACTATATCAAACCCTATCAAATTACGTCGCACTTTAATAGGAAAGAAAAACACAGGAGAAAAAAATTAAAATCCTCTTAACCATCGAAAAACCCAATCCCCGAACCATGCGGGAAAACACGTGCACGTATCTATCATCGCGTACATTGTAAACTTAAACATTTCATATTTTGCCCATATTGCAGGCGGGCCCCATGCCCCAACAAACACACACACACAAACATGTAAGCCCTTCGCCGTAGGTCCTTCTCGCGTTGGAAGCCACCATCTATATCCTTAACAAGAGTTGATGCTATTTTTCTATCGCTGCCCATGGGGCGCACTGTGGCATGATTCAATATCCATTATCTTTTGATGAGCAGCCACATAGTCGGCGCCGGCAACAAGATCAGCAAACACGGTATTATATTGTGCACGGTGTGCCTCGTGTGTCCTGTTCCCGGCAGCGGTTCGAACCGATCCCTGCCGAACCAGTCGAGGATCCTCGGTTGTATGGATTAACATTCAATTAAGTATGCGCTTACCCTTTTCTCCCGAGCGCGCGCGCGCGTACCTAACCAGTGGTTGGGTGCCAGTTAAGAAATGATGGTAGCGCCCAAGCGTCCTCGTACCAGCAAGTTCATAAATACTTTGCCCATCCTCAAGTACGTGCCACACACACACACAATACAGCGAAAAAAAAAGCGGAAGCTAAGGTAGCTAAAGAAGAAAAGAAACACACCCCGAAGCGAATGTGTTGGGGAAGTCCTTCTTGCTTCGTCGTACCTCCACACAAAAACGGCGCGTATCCTTCGTTGGCCTCTTATCGTGAGCTTCATGCTCCATGCCATGTGTGCTAAGGTGGGTTCTCTTGTTTTGCTCGCAACTCCCCCTTTAGCGATAACACACACACACACACACACACAACACACCCATACACATGGGGACGTGTGTAATCATTTCGCATGCAGGGCCAATGTGCGAAACTTGTACGTTGTGGTAAGCGCAGCGAAGACTTCCACCAACACCGTCCTTGCGACGGGTGCGGATGAGAGCTAAAGGTCTGAAATGCGGGAATCATCGGCTCGATGAAGTACACGGTTATCCCCTTCGCTAACTATCAAACAACCAAGCCTGCGGGAGGGCCTGTAAGCGAAAGAAGACCCGGGAAGTAACCCGTGGGTGCGGAACTGTACACCCTAATTCCTATTATATTTGGATCGTTTGGAGCGAATCTGGAGACACACATACTGCCTCCGCCGCCGGAAAAGTTATCCAATTCAGGAATATTAATTTATTTGTCAGACGTGATTAAAGGTACAAGGAGTCCGTACGGTCGATGCGTAGAAGTAAAGTGGCGTTTAGTGTGGTTGGAGCGCGGGGAAGCTTGGAAACAAGGAAGAGAGGAACAAAAATTGGAAGAAGAATCTAATGTTTGATAGAGCGTAACCGATGGTATTTTATTGTCATGTAGTTTAAGGGGATCAATATTTCTCAACGTGTCCCTCACACCGGCGTTCAGGGTTTAAACCAAAACCCGTTCCCCGCTGTGGGTTTCCTTTTATTGAGAATTTTCCGATGGATTGCTATTGCTCACTCACTCACACCTGTGCGCTCCACGAAACGGGCCCAAACAAGGATGGAGAATCCTTTTCTCGACCGATACGATACGCTGGTAACGATGACAAATATCTGTGGATTTCGTACCGTATACTGATGCGCGCGTGTCAGCGCCATCTGTCGGTGTTTGTCAGCGATCTTGCCGGTTCGTGGCTCGTGGCCAGTGGTGGTCACACGCAACCGGAGCAGGGGATAGTAGTGGTATATGAGAAGATCAAAACCAGAACCCGAAGTCGATTGTGCACGTCTCAAGAGGCAACCCGCACTGGTCGGCATCCTTGCCAATGTTTGCCTGCCTATGTGTGGTAAGGGATCCCAAACCCTGCAGGAAGGTGGTGTAAGGCGTGTAGCTTTTGTTGGGCAACCGAGTAAAAGACAAACCGCGCGTTCTTGAACGCGGTACACCCCCTGCGTTACTGCACTGAAAGGAAGAAACCGGCTATAGGAGCGGAGAACCAACTTCGAAGAACCGGTACTCAAACGGAATCGTGGCAGAAAATCCTTCCCTGTGGCAGAGTTCTTGGCTGGAAAGGAAATGTAATTCCATCATTTCCTGCCCATACCTCCCGCGGTACGATGCTCTAAACGTAAGTATTTGCCGAACCGGGGCGAGAGGCACAAAGGCTCGAGGCATAATCGAAACGTGAAGAGTCAAGCCTTCGGTTTTCGCTGGAAGTATCAGGAGCAGTGGTGAGCGAGTGTGTGTGTGTGTGTGCAATGAGATGGAACTGGCAAGATCTTCTTCTTTTGCTAAGTTCAGTTATACTCTTCGCCAGGGAGAGTCAGCCTTCTTAGCCAAAAGGAAGAGAAAATTGCAGAAGTGGAATCCAAGGACGAGCGCCAGCCAAGCTGATGACGGTGATCTTCCTTTCTCCCTCCTCCGTTAACTTTCTCAGACCCCTCGGTTCGTGGCTCGTGGCCAGTGGTGGTCACACGCAACCGGAGCAGGGGATAGTAGTGGTATATGAGAAGATCAAAACCAGAACCCGAAGTCGATTGTGCACGTCTCAAGAGGCAACCCGCACTGGTCGGCATCCTTGCCAATGTTTGCCTGCCTATGTGTGGTAAGGGATCCCAAACCCTGCAGGAAGGTGGTGTAAGGCGTGTAGCTTTTGTTGGGCAACCGAGTAAAAGACAAACCGCGCGTTCTTGAACGCGGTACACCCCCTGCGTTACTGCACTGAAAGGAAGAAACCGGCTATAGGAGCGGAGAACCAACTTCGAAGAACCGGTACTCAAACGGAATCGTGGCAGAAAATCCTTCCCTGTGGCAGAGTTCTTGGCTGGAAAGGAAATGTAATTCCATCATTTCCTGCCCATACCTCCCGCGGTACGATGCTCTAAACGTAAGTATTTGCCGAACCGGGGCGAGAGGCACAAAGGCTCGAGGCATAATCGAAACGTGAAGAGTCAAGCCTTCGGTTTTCGCTGGAAGTATCAGGAGCAGTGGTGAGCGAGTGTGTGTGTGTGTGTGCAATGAGATGGAACTGGCAAGATCTTCTTCTTTTGCTAGGTTCAGTTTTACTCTTGGCCACGGAGAGTCAGCCTTCTTAGCCAAAAGGAAGAGAAATTTGCAGAAGTGGAATCCAAGGACGAGCGCCAACCAAGCTGATGACGGTGATCTTCCCTTCCCTCTCCTCCGTTAACTTTCTCAGACCCCTCACTTACCCCTTCTTGTTTAACACACCTACAAAGTGAGATACATATTGTGGAGAAAAGAAAACCGAAAAGAAAAAAAAGATCATTCTAAATAAAGAAAAGTGGCGCAAAGGCGCGCAACGGGAAAACGGAAAAAGGATGGAAAAGTCAAGTTCCGGGCGCAGGAAATAGTAGCTTCGAAGTTTTCTCGTTTTCAATTCCGACGCTTCGAGAAACGCTTTTGCGTCCCTCACGCCCGGTCCGTTCGTCTGTATCGTGGCATTTTCACGGGAATTTACCAGGACCCGGTCTCGCCCTGATGCCACATTGCAAAATAACGCTTCCTATGCTCTGTCCTGCATTTGGCGGAGCACACCAAGTCAAACGCCACACACACACACAGACACCTGAAGAAACCATTTTATTTGTTCGCCCTGCCACATTTTCAGCAGACAACATTTTCTTCCCCTCTCCCCCGCCAAAAGCTGGAAGGAAACAACATCCCACTTTTTGGTGGAGTTTTCGCTTTCGCAAGAAATCTGCCGAGTCGCTGTGGAACGAAAGCAATTGGGTAGCGAAATACGAGGGAACAATAAAAGAGATCTAGTCGGTTGGTTTGGATACCAACCACCAACGGTGATAGCGATACGGGGGGCAGGGGGAGCGGAGGGGAAGGAACGTGCGGAGACAACCATTGCATTTCTTGGACGAGTCAGAGAACTCCGGACAGAAGAAGAATTGTGAAGTAATGTTGGGACAGCAATTTGTGGCAAAAATGACTGGCAGTGTGCAGCGACCAGAAGCTCATCGGCCACGTTTATCGAAGCGTCATGCACATTGTGTAGTCCTCTGGAACTTGAGATCGGAGGATTATCGGCTCGTGATGATGATGATGATGTTGACGATCGTGGAAAGGGCAGTAGCAGCAGCCATAGTAATAGTTTGAGGTTGAAAGAGTTCAGGATCATCCCGTTCAGCCGACCTCAAAGGTGGATTTTGTTTTTGTTTCGGCAGGTTTACTGTGGTACTTGCGATGCTAGCAGCGGAAGCAATAGCAAAAAAGTAAGGTATCTTAAGGCATCGACAAGAAATAAGGAAGGAAAGTCTCTCCTTCGTCAAAGCTGCCTCTCTCCGTTGCAGTCTCACCCGGGTACCACTCGCCGAAACAAGTGGGAGCTAGGATCGAACGATAAAATTTATACAGAGCAATTGAGTGGATGATTAAGAACATCATCAAAAGGTTTACCGATATCCTTCGCATTCGGTGGTACCGGGGTCCCCATTTTCGTAGTCACGCTTTTGCCTCTTCAGCAACCATTCGAGAAACTCAGGACACTTGGAAGCGACATTGGATATTGCAGATAATGGGTATGTCCTGTCGGTGGCGGTTGATTGCAAAGCAAGCGGTAAGACCCGGAAGCGATTCTGCCCGGTATCGGCAACCGTCTCAGAGCAACCATCTAATGATAAGCCTCCTTCTTCTTGCTGTACCAGTGCGTTCACCGTTTCGAACCGTTCGTCCAAACCGTTCCCGTACACATCATTTGTTTTGTCAACGGGTGTGCAGAATATTCTTTCCACATTGTCTCTTCGATTGGCAATCGATGAAGGAAGAAGCACGGCCCTTCGATGAAAAAGCCGCTCAAGTGGAAATGATCTGATTGTCCTTGAAATTTTGGGAAAAGGTGAGGAAACCCGGGTTGTGTTGTCTTAGGAGGAAAAACATACATTTCGAAACAATCACAACAACCTACGGTGCGCCATCGTTCGGATGGTACCGTGCCGTCGGGGTGTCTTTCGCTGTGTTTTTCATGGTGAAAAACATTTTTTCCTTTTGTTTATCGACTTTCCTGCTCCCTGTTCCGGTTGGTTACAGTTTTGACAGGTGATTCTTCTTCTTCAGCTTTTTGCGACAGCAACCGGCAATAGCTTGGGAACCAATCACACGATCGGTGACTAAGGGTGGATTTGGTATGATATTTCCCGGAAGGGTTTTGTGTTCCAGAACCCAAACAAAATCACCAATAAGTTAGCCCAAATTGGTCCATTATAATTAAATTATGGGAAAATTCCCGGGACAACTGGTGTACCGGTAGGGACGATGCTAAAAATAAAACTAAGCTTAGATTTATTGTGACAGAGAGTTTGGAATATTTGGAATGCTAATAGACGGGAATTACCTAAAAAATATTTTGTCCCAAGTTGAGATAGCCGAGGCAAATTGAGGTTCGATGATCGATCTACTATATCTGAAGGCTTTGGACCAAAATCACAGACAGAATATTTATTATAAATCATCTAAGAAATTTGCCAGAGTTATAAAACTATAGCAAAGTGAATAAACATTGCAAACAACAAAAACTAATACACATATATGATAAAAATCATGCCCTCAGACACAAGGAACACGAGGAAATCGTTAATACTTCAAAAGCTCGCAAACTTTCCCATTCCCCATACAATTGCGCCTTTGCCTTTCGCTGTGCAAAAAAGAGTAAAGCGAGAAAAACTTTGCACCGATGATGAACGGGCGTGTTCCAGGCACATCCGGAGTCGGAACTGTGCGAGAAAAACAACAAAACAAATTTTCAACTGCCGTGTATTGGACCCAACGTTGTGCCTGGTGTTTTATCTCTTTTATGTGTGTATATACCTTCTAGTCCGTGTCTCTGGTAAAAGCCTGGATTGTGACTGGATAAAATGGACGATCGCACCTTACCTGTGCGCGCGAAAGTTGTGTTTTAGCCGTTTGCACTCTACTTTGAATGTAACAAACGAACGTTATTTTAATACACACATACACACACGCCAAAACACGTGTGCACTCCATCGTTTGAGACTGGCACAACGGGGATGTGGATGAAAGACGTTATCTAAGCTTACTGCAACTCGCTACCGAAAAGGGAGGTACTTTGAAATTAATATAATTGCTTTTTACCACGAGCTCTATCCCGAACGAAGTGCGGTAAGTTTAAAGGGGGTTTTTTTCCGCCATTCAAATGGATCAGAATTGATAAAATGGAACGATAATAGAGTGAAAACGGTCATTTAAGCGCCGACATTAACGTTCATCAAACATTAAAATCTATCAATTAAACTCACTCCATCACCACGCCAAATGCGGTTCTGGTGGAGGTGTTAGAGCGAAATATTGGGCTTGTTAGGCTATATTTTTGATGTTTTTTTTTCTCTCGTTTTTAATTGCGCAAAACGTTTCATTACCACCGTCGCACTCAAACACACTCCCAGTGGCGCAATTAGAAGGACACAAAGCGAAAGCAAACGGAAAAAATAAATCGTGCCTCAAAAGCATTTTAGCTGCTAAAATTTTCCATGAAAACGGTATATGAACTCCGCACCATCACTATCGACCGTCCAAATGTACGGAAACTTGAAACGCCCGTCGTGATTCCCTTCAGCTTGATACGATTCTGGGAAAAAGTTCCCCGTGTTTTTTTTAAAGCCCTCGATGCTACCGTTTCCGTCGAAAGCTTTCATCAAAAATCGCAATCACTTTCCAATACACATGAGAAACACAGAACTGCGCTCGATAATAATTGAAGTGTTTCAGTTGAACCTGAACCGCGCACCGTGCAGTGTACCATTTCACAACCGAGGCGACCTTTGATTCAATGTTTCCGTCCCTTCGGTTCGGCACACCGGGAAGGTTTTTTTTCATGCTTCCTCGACATAGGGAAAAATCAATAGGGCCACATTGAATTAATTACGAGTCTGCGAAAATCAGCTACCTGGACTCGAGTACAGTGTGGCGGTGGTCGTGGTAGCATCTACAATTTGCTCGTTGAGTTGAAGAGGGAAAGCAACACACAAACAAAAAACGTATCCCCACAAGCAATGCGTTGCCCTTTCCGGGTGATGAACAGCAAATACACCAAAACGAACTAAAGGTGCCGAAA
This sequence comes from Anopheles maculatus, assembly GCA_002091835.1. Taxonomy (NCBI): domain Eukaryota; kingdom Metazoa; phylum Arthropoda; class Insecta; order Diptera; family Culicidae; genus Anopheles; species Anopheles maculatus. The sequence goes on from KZ061850.1 coordinate 232,337, forward strand.
ATTGAGTTTCACGAACGGTAGCGTAACATTACATCAGCAGCAGTAACGTGAAAGGACATTCATTGACTGTGCCCAATTCTGTTGGGGTCCTTTTGATGGGTTCCGAGCAGTAAATTCCATCGGTTTTCTTCTGTATTCTGTTCGCTCGCACGCCCCAAAAGTAGCTGTAATTTCGTTTTTTCTTGTGGAGGAGACAGACCAAAAGAAACCCACCCCAAACGTCCATGGAGACGCCTGGTGGTTGGAGTGGAACTAATTCGCAACGGAAGATGGATGATGAATATTAACAAACTTTCTTCTGCTCGTCTTCCCATGTGTCTAGCTCGCTGGACCAATCCTATCTCACAGCGAATGCTCATTCGGTAGACAGGGGAAAGCAATAAATTACCAATGTACTCGGATTATAAGTTCCCTGACTTTTTGGGAACCTCATGATGCTGATGGTGCTGATGAGCGGGAGCGAAAATGCGAAACAAAAATAAAAAAAACATTCTTACTAATTACTACCATATTTTGGAGTTGTTAAATACGCCCGGTACGCCGGTGTCACAACGAGTTTGACGCATAGTTGACAAAGGTTTGGACATTGGAGAAAAAAAGTATTTGATAACTGCAGTGAATACAGCAAAACTTTGTCTATCGACTGAAGATGCCTTTGAATGACTAAGTTCGGTCAGCGGTGTGTAACACGTGGAAAAACTTACCTCTGTGACGTACGAGGGTTGCAGGAATGTTGGCGAATATTCATTAATGTCAATCACGGAGATGTGCACGCTCGCGCTGAAATGAAGCAAAAGAGAGGAAGGTGAAACAAACGAATGAGATAAGAAAACGGTAATCGTAATCAGTCGACAGTCCTATAAGATCTTTTTTACCATTGGTAAATAAAAATAGGAAGAGGGTGCAGCACAATGCCAGGCGAACCAAAAACTTTGTGAGTTTCTGTCCTGAAGGGGATACGCATAGACGTACGCATCAAGTAATTTTAGGCAAGCGATCGGCGTATAAGCGGGACTGACTCCGAAAACTGAGGGCAAGTGGGCATCATATTTCGGCTGTCAGATAAACTTTTGCTACGGTTTCTGACTCTCTCTTGAGTGATTGGGGCTAGAACTTAGCCAGGGAACGCGACTACGTAAGTTAGAAAGAAAAGAAAAAAAACCCGAATAGATCGTCGACGGTTGTATGTTGTTATTTTGGAACACATTTCGCCGTAAATTGATTGCACTGATTGTTGGTGTGAAAAGCCAGGAGCTTCCATGGCTATATTTTAATGGCATACATTTTTTAAAAGCGTTTAGGAATCTTGCGGCTCTTACATTTGTAATGCGGATGTGAGATTTAAAGAGATTCATAAAAAGGTATCGTGAATTGCAAAAGTAAAATAATTGAACTGATAACGTTGCTAGCTGTACGATCCAGAGAAACTGATTTAATTTGAAAAAAAAACTTTAGTCATTTCTACAGTAGACATGTGTTTGCCACCAGGCACATGTGGATCATCCGAATTAAACCGATCAAATGGTATCCTGCCAGCAAAACGCCGAAAAAAATTGCTCAAATTTCCAAGAATTCTTGCATCATTGCATTTCTAGGTACTCGCATTCGACTTATTCGTCAAAACGAAGAGTTCAACACATTTCACAACTCTCTCCTTTCCTAAAACAAACACAGTTTTGGACAACACATTCTGTAAATTTGATTTTTGTTTTATTTAACCCAACTTTTTATCTCTGTTTATACACTTTACATGTTCTAACACACGTTTTCAATTTACACATCTTGTAAAACATAACCATTGCACTTATCACATACACTGTTCTCCCAATCACACATAGTGACGTAACATGTCCGCTGTAGGTGATGATGACGCTCACTTGCTTTTACTTGCGCCTTAATATCTACGCTCTGCGATGACGTCGTTATCTCGATCACTATAGAATATGTCTACCTTAACTTTGCTATTTTACAAGCTCAAAAAGTCTTATTGATAGAAGTGAGAATTGGACACTATCAGATAGCAAATCAGCTTCTTTTCAAGTTTTCTCCTTAAAGCCGTGTGACTAACAGTTTGAGATGAATCATCTCTTTATTGATTTATTGAAGCCGCGAAGGACACCATTATCAATTCAAAACTTAATCGGTTAATTGAGCATTTTTGGAAAACCCGGTCAATCGTATCATGTTTGCTAGAATGACAATGACCAATAACATATGACAAGTTATGATGGATAGATTTTTTTTTAGCCGGCTTCCAAGGGTATGCACCAGGAATGTGAGCTTGCCTGTCTTCAACGTGTCGTCAGGGAGGACGACCTAGCAATACTCGGACGTAAAAACATCGGGTCCTATCTTCAATGGTAAAGTCAGAAGTAACATAGGTAAGCCAATCTAGATCATGGAATACATGATGAGTAAACACGATCGGTTTGAGGTTCTCAAATGTAATAGAATCTTGCTAAAGGAGCAATTAATTTACTCTCCACACAAGCACTTTTTAAAACGGGCCTGAATATTGGATTTGGTCCAAAATTGATAACAAAATTTTAAACCACGTTCAAAAGCAGATGATTTTTAGCTGTATCAGGTACTCCGATAGGCTGGCACTGAACTACCCAATCCACAAAATCGTATTAAGCGGTTCATCTAGGCAGTGGAGGCATGTTAGGAACAAATTGAGATGGAGTGATAGCATTAACACGTCCACCAGAAAGCCCTGAATAATGGATCAACCATCATTGCGGGTCAATTATAATCGACACGATGGCACAGTCTTTGCATAAGCGCCTTACATTTGTTGGAAACTTATTTACTGTTAAAATAAACCAAAGCACAACTTCGAATTTCTTTTACAATTACAAAAAATACCCGTAATGGTCGTTTCCGTTTGTTATTGATATGTAATTACTACAGCACGACTACAGCAGCTTACCTTTTCGAATGTGATCCATCACAAAAAACGGCCGTTATGTCGAATTTGTAATTTTTCCGCTTTTCGCAGTTCAATGTCTTTTTCGCTTTCAGGATGCCAAGCTCGTTGACAAGCTCAATCTGAAAATGAGAGAGAGAGAGAGAGAGAGAATGAAAACACAAAACATTAATACGTGTTTTACCTTTGTTTTATGCAGAAAAGAAAGAACTAATAAATCAAAACAACATACACCAAAAGGTAGTGTAAATACCAGCCCCACGAAATGATTTAAATTTATGTTCATTAAATTATTGATTGTCCAAAAAAATGCAGAAACATAAAATGATGTATGTGCACATTAAATTGCTGGCTGCAAAAGGCTGTAGAGCGTCGATTGATTATTCGAAACTTAAATAGTAAGTGGTAAGAGGCGAATGAGGTCTATGAGACCCAAAGCCTCTATAAATAAACGAAAAAAAAAAAAATAGTAAGTGGAAAAACGTGGTGCTTTGAGCAAACATACAAACAGTCACACATCTTTTGCATAATTGTAAAATTGATGCATTGTCTGTTTTCCCACGTGTTTATCGCTGTATTACGACGTGAAAGGAAAACAAACGGATGACACACACACACCGACACATAAGTAATGGTCCTACCACAACGGAGAAAGGAAACTCATAAATTCGTATTTACGCATTTACTTTTTGTTTGGCAGCAGATCGGGCATCGGTAAGCAGAAATGAATGCATCCATCTGTTAATTGCAGATAGTTTTTGGCTCTTTTTGTTTTGCCCATACCCCCATACGTGTTCGTGCCGATCGTAACAAAAACGGTCAGTTATTAATATTTTATTTTTTGCCACCGTGCACAACACATCGAAATTGTTACGCTGCAATATAAATGGACAGCAGCAGCTTTGTTGATGATCAGCTGGATGATTGGCCACATGGTACGTTGGTGGCGGGCCATGGTTATTTTGCTTCGAACAAAAGCGACATGTGGGAGGGAAAGCAACAAAAAAAAAAAAAGGCAAATGAACCAATCATCAAGCAATGGGAAAAAGGAACAGCACGGACTGCACACGCACAGTCGTTTAAATATCGTTCAGTTATCGGCTGTGAGTTACGGTTGCGCGGATACAATTTTGCATAATTGCAAAATTCGGCACCGGCATGCGGCGAAACACACACACACTGTGTACACGCACACACGAAGACAAATACAAGAAAGCACACAAAAAAGGCACAGATTTTCGATCCGAACCAACAGTGAGCGATGCACATCATTCTTGTGTTCTTCGCTTCGATGAAACAATTCCGCAAGCTTAACGCGGGCAGGGAACGGTGGGCTTGAGCCGCGTTATTTATGCACGAAGTTGGAAAACTTCACTTTCCAAAGTTTCAATCGACACCAACTGGGTACCCCCGAGAACGAACACAGATTGGAAATTTGGTCATTACATTTGGTTGTGCTAAGCTTGGGTGAGATTAAAAAAAACTCTTCACCGGCTACAACGATTCGGAGCAATTTAATAAATTAATTAAGCGGGATAGAATTGCTTTTCGTTCAGTTCGAGTGTGAGCAACAAATTGATGATGTTTAAAATAGTGAGAGCTTCGGAGGTAAAAGATATAATTAAATTGAATAGTTGTGCCATTTAAAAACATGAAAAGTTAATTATCTGAAGTTAAATTATAGGGGTTTTCGATAATGTTAGACAACAGCAACATGTAATAGTACAATAGTGTCAGTTTAATTTTAATTTTAGAAAACTTTCTCGTTCAGAAAGACAGCAGCAGATAATTTCATACAGTTCGCTGTTGACATTTGTTTTGAGAATTTCACTAACAATTGCACTTGGTGTTGTGCACAGGTATTGGAAAAATATAAATTAAAGTTAATTAAATTTATTTGGAGAACAATCAGCTTTGTAATAATTCTAGTATTCGCAGACTTAGCCTGCTACAGAATTCGATATCGTACACTGTTTAATACCGTCATCTGAGAATTTAATGTACTGGCTTTGCTGGCGGACGCATCAACGCTTCATCTCAGTTTAGATCTGCCACGTCTCCTCTGTGAATGGGGACGGCTAGAAACTCCAGTCGTTCAGTCATTTTCATGACATGACCAGCAAACCAAAGCCTGGCGAGTATAGTACTTACAGCAGTTTCGCCATTGTCTTTCAACGCTTACATTTTCCTCACGGAAGCGACCAAGAACAATTCACCATAAGCCATGTCTAGGAGTCGTACGAGAATGCTGGGAGGTTTAGATTCGTCCGTCGCGACAGGTTTTTAGAGTGGGAAAGTCAGACGCAGGACTGACTATCTAGCCACGAGTAAAACTATGTCAAGGAAAGCCTGCAATGGTATGCTAAGAGCTCTCGAGGTTGTAGTGCCTTAGAAGAAGAAGTTCCCGAAAGCTATTTTGTGTGTGAAATTATGTACTGATATTGTGAAATCATCTGAGAACGTTTCCTTCAATATGATTTAAACCGAAGTCAACTGACGATGTTGTACTATACATATGCTGGCATTATCTAAAACATTGAATTTATTGTGGAATCATCTGAGTCCATATTTATTAAGCTATTGGTAATCGACAGGTTTTTGTGAAGAATTAGGTAAAAAAGATAGTATTCTGCGACCAAAATACTCATTCAATTTGTGGATAAAGTTCTCTCTAGCCATAACTTTAAGCGACATTCTTCCGCGTTCTCCAAGTGCAAACGATTTTCAATAAAGAAAATCCCATTTCGATTTCCCCTTACCGCGATGCCATCCGCCACCCAGTTCCCGAAAAACGCAATCACCTCAATCCACCCAAAACTGTAACATAAAATGCCATCCACCCTGATCCCGTTGGCGGGAGCGCGTCGGCGGCGTCGGCATGTGTCGGAATGGAATGTTAGAATTGGGAGACCCGTTGTTGGCACACGTCGGCACACGGTTAGGCAGCCGGCATATCTCAGCCCGACACCATCAGGCCGGGCGCGACTCTCGAGTTCTCGTTTCACCGTTCCTTCATCAAAATGCTAATCCGTGCTCAATCCTGGTCACAGTCACCAACCGGGCGTCGCTTGTGTGCGTGTGCATTCTATCGTTCTGCTCCATGCTCCCCCCCCATCATTCCCATTGCTCTGTTGCATTTGTTGTTCTCCCGCTTTCGTTTGTTTTTATCTTGCAGGGATGCGCCACACAGCGGGCGTGCTGAGGGAGTCGTGTAGAGATGCGTGTTTCCAAATCGCATCTCCTCGGGAGTTTCGACCGGTTCGGGGTGTCATCGAAACAAATCCATTTGGTTATTTGATTCACGCCACGACAGGTGGTGCAAGATGATTCGAAGGCGATTAAAAATAAATTGATATTCTTCTGCCTTATACCAGCGACCACCACCTCACGGTTGCTGCTGACTTGAAGAACAAACCTGGGGGAAGTTCAGACTAAATTTCGCTTTCGGGGGTCGGTAACACTTTAAAGTTCTCTTTAAAGAAAGGGACGCGCGTCTGTCAGTTGCATGACCCTTCGGTTTGGTACGAAGAACTAAGACGATATTTCGAAAAACACATGTTTGTTTTGTCAGGCAAAGAAAACGAAAACGTCTTCCAAACTTTTGGGTGGCTTCTTCTGGGACAACTAGGGGTGCGCTAGTGCATGTTTCAAACATTTTCAATAAATGTTAAATAAAAGGGCATTTACTGACAGATCTCCAGAAAAGGGGAAAAAATGCTACAATCGTTCTGCCTCAATTCCAAGATCCAAAGATCAGTCTTTAAAGACCTCAACTAAACTCGAAACAGCTAAATACTGGAAATAGCTTTGTACAGAGTGTTTGACATCAGACAGCGACAATCTTCTTTGGCAATTTTCTTCTGAGTTTTTGACAGCTGAGTTTTGTTGACAGATGTTTTAGAACAAAACAATCTTGCACAAATAGCCGTGAGTAACCTAGATTCGACGCTAGACCGTGAGCGGTATCAAGGACTTCGACAATAGACTAAAATCACGAAGCGTTTGTAGTGCCTGATAAGTGAGAAACCTAGATTTTGGGCAGATCACACGGCAAAACCATGTATCTCATCTTGTCCGGACAGTCTTTGCATACGCAGGACTTGTTATCCAGTTACAGGTAAATCAGATCAAGGTTTGGTTTACTTGTTTTTTTGAACCAGATTGTTTGAAGTTTCTTGTTATTCATCACACATTTTGTTTCTGTTTTGCTAATTACTTAGACTTTTCGTTTTTTGTACATTAATACGAACTCGGACCTCGGATTTCTGCAATTTATGCTTCTTTGTTGTAAGTTGTTCCGCATATTTAATACGGTTGTTGTGTATTTTAAATTATTTTACCTTATCCTTACCACGCAAAAAAAAACTACACGCAACAACACATGGAAATATAATTTGTTGCTCATTACCCGTTTAATTTAGTATTTCACTGGGAGTTCCAACAAAGTTACCTCCACACTACCCCCCCGGGAAAGCAAACGGAATGTATAATTAATTAATTGTTGCTTGCATAATTTACACTTTCATTCAAACATTTCCCAACTCCGCGCGATATGACGAGCGAGATGAACAGCACACCACACCATCATCAGGTTAATCTTTTTAGCCATCATCATTTGAGTGACCGTTTAGCACGCGCTGAATTACGCAGAACACAAAGGCTGATGGATACAAAATTTCTCCGCGAACGTTTTGCTGGAGATCACCGTTTGCTTTTAAGCCATTTAGCAGAACAGTACTTGAGTATCTGTACTCTTGAGTGGGGGTTTTTTTTGTTCCGGGGGGAGTACTTGAGTGGGGTTTTTTTTTGTTCCAGGTTAAAATAAACATAATTAAAACACCTGTATGTATAATCTAAATGAAAGTAGCAAATGTGGTTAGCAATTCGTAGGAGATGCCTATCAACAGTGTCTCGTTTTTCACTTACGGCTGAACCTCATTTGCTACACACACCGAACATGCCGAAAACTATTGTGGTTTAGAGCGAAAGTAATTGCAAACCCAGTGTGCACTTGCAACCGACTAATGTGCCAGGGTGGGAAAAGCTTTTCCTGCTAAGGATCTTTGCTGCCACGGAAACAGTGAACGGTATTATGAGCCAGCTTCCAATAATACTTGTTTGCCGTCGGCAACGTTGTTCCGGATGCATGTGACCCCTAAAGAGAAACGCACGAGCAGTACACCTTGGTAGCGTTTGAGGTTCGTTAATTGTTCATTTAAATGCAATAATACGTCTGCCACTACAGCTTCCCCATACGAACCATCTCGGAATGTCCTTTTCGTACGCGAAAGGTAGGGAGCAAGCAAGTCTAACGTGTGCACCTGGTACCAAGGTTTCGCTGAAGCTAGACATCCTTTTCCGGCCGTTAATTTAACGACCACCGTGGCATTCGAGTGTGTCCGGATTCTGACTCCAACTTGTCGGTATACCACACGATAATGTGCATCACCAGGTACGAGAAGGTGGTGCTGCTTACGCGGGGTAAATCACCCACAATGGCGTCCGTGGACCACCACAGAAAGACCACAAGTGAGCGAGAGAAAGAGAACGTCACCGGGTCGGGCACCGCATATCTTGGGGACCCAATGGTGGTAATGTGCGGTATTGGCTGTGGTCATGCCGGTGTGCATCATCGGTTTTCACATATTCTCTCTCTGTCCTTCACTGTTCATGACGCTTTTTTGACGACCCGTTCCGCACACCATCCGTGGTTTCTCAACTGTGGGGATAATAAATTATCTAACGACCACGCGGACGCGCTCGTACGCTTATGCACGCAAAACACACGCCCACACCCACACACATGGGCATACATTAGCTGGTTGGGTGATAATTTTTCATGTCCTAAGCAAATATTGGACATGATGAGTCTTCGAAAAACATGAGAACATTCTTTGATTTTGCAACCCCCGGGGTAAAGGAAGGTTAACGCTTTGCTGAGGGTTTGCCAAACTATGTGAAAAGCAATCTTGCGTGACATGTCGATGGAGAAAAGGCTGCTTTTCATCAGCGTCATCTTTAGGGAGACCTTTTTGAGGGGTTTCTTTTCGTTTTGTAATTTTTGTAATTAAATTCAAAAGCTGTCATCAAATTAAAATTAGGAATTTTATTGTGCGAAAAGTACAATATCCGACAAAACGAGTGGCACGTATATCACCAGAGATCGGGAAAAAGACCAGGAAAATAACCTTCCTGTGAAGAATATAAAAAAAAGTCGAAAAATGATTTGATTTTACATAGATCTCCTCACCTTGGAGAGTGAAACAATGAGAAAGAGTGACGGATCAAAATACATCATTTGAAATGTCAATATAAATATGCAAATATCATGAGAAGTTCAATATTTCTGCATTCTAACAGGATCGTATTATTAAAATTGATGACATGAGCAGTAAAATTGCCAGATTTTCGGTAGTCAAAATACGAAAAGGATTCCTTTTTGTGTTGTACAATTTCCCAATATCCATTCATGTGCTTGTTCTCATATATCTAATACTACATACTTCAATTCATTCCATTCTATCGGGCCGGTTGCTTCCCTTTCCTATGCGACACTGTATGCGGGAGGAAGCTTTATACTTGTTTTAATTAAATTTCAACGGAAAAGAATTAGAATCCAGCACACGCCTACACAGCATTTATCTCTTCCCAGCCTTTAAAAAACATTCCAAAGTCACAATTCGAAACGTCAACAAAGTTTCACTTTGTGGAAATGAATTAAATTTCTTCCCTTTTCTAATATAGGTAAGCTGTTGCCATTATTGATTTGCTCTCCATCTGCCCAACCCCCCCCCATGCGTCCGGTGATTGGAAACTGCTGATGCTTTACATCAGAGCATAATGTGGCAATATTTTTCTGACGGCAAAGTTTCCCTGTCCGCAAATTGGAAAGAAAAATTCTCCAGCCAAACGAGAAAACTCCCGAGCTCTGCATTACAATTACCCCGGTGTGTCGGGGAAAACTTGAGACGTTTTTCCTAGCTGTTATCAAAAACTTAGTACCAGCACCATGTTCCCTCGAGCGTGGGACATTCCGGTAACGAAGGTAGGTGGCTGTGTCCCCAGGAGCCTTTATCCACGTTCCCTTGGCACACTAAGGACCTAGCAACACTTATGCTAATGATCACGATTCGTGGCAGCACCATAGCCGTTATACAGGCATCGTGTGGGTGTCCCACCATAACAACGCGGGAAACAAACGATCGTAGAAGGAAATTCGTGAGGTACCTGACCTAAGAACGTAGACATTGCAAAGGACAAGGCTTTACAAAAAAAAAAAAACAAACAAACGCGGGCGTAGACAAACCGAAAAGAAGTACGACCTTCAAACAGCATTAAAAACTCCTCGTGTGGAGGTGATGGATGCAGAAGCTGGAGTTTTGTAATACGCTTCAGCGAAGAATAAAACCGAATCCACAAGATTCGCACAAAGGCTCTCTACACGCCGTGGTTGGGATGTTCCCGGGGTCGGTCTCATTATTGTGGACATCAAGGAATAATCATTTGCGCTAATTACCGGCCAACGTAGCGTTCCCGGAACGGACAGCGATACCAGGGAATCTAATTTCGAAGACGCTTCAAAGCCTGGGTCCTCCACCGAAAATCCCATCCATCTCATTCAAAGCCACTTCCGGGAGGGTGACGATGGCGAACGGGACCCGTTGGTGTGTTGTCGTCCTCGCTTGGAGTACAAATTTTGTGGACGTTCCGGTAGGACTTTTTTTTTAGCTTAGTTCTGTCCCTTAGGTTAGGTGGGAAGTTTGCATACATTTTGGCTACAGTGTGATGAAAGTAAAACAGAAATCCCCCTCTTCCCGCACCATCCCTTCCCGGACCTACCGGAGACCCGTTGTCATGGGACAGCAGTTCACGGCCGTCAGCAGGCGGTCCTTTGCTTATCCCCGAAGCTTAGCAGCAATTTCAAGTGGATTTTGTCAGTAAATACGATACCGTTTAAAAAGGACGAAAGCCCTGTGTGTCCCACTACTGCCGGTGAAACCTTCTCAAGTGAAAGACTGGCTATTTGGGGCTGTACTTGATGGACTGATGGGGGATGTTAGAGCAACACACAAAAAAAAATTCCCGAAACGGCTAACGTTTGGAAACCCGTAAGTGTGGCAAGGGCTCCCGAACAGATGAAAAGGATGAACTTTCTTTCACTCCCCCCAAGAGGCTATATTCCTATAGTCCCCGGGTTGAAAAAAAAAACATTACGATGCTGTCGGCATAAGAAATGTGCTGAAAATGACGATAGTCCAAGGAAACACACACAGAGACTGGGTCGAGAGAAAAGCAGTGGAAGCAGAAACAGATTCTACCTACCTCATGCGAAGCAATTTCTCTGTCAACCATGGCCAGCACGCGAAAAGGACATTGGCTATTCTGGTCCAGACGCCGAGCGCCGACGACGAGCGTGCGCGTTATTGATATATGACCACGTTAAAAGTTCAGTCAGTAGTCGACATTCTGTGGAAGAAATGTTTCGCTTTCGGTTCAGTAAGTGGGTGCCGAGAATAAAATAGGCTAGATGCGGTGACTAAAATTGCACCGAAGTAAGCACGTCTGCAAGAAGCTCAACGACGGAATGGGACCGTGCGGGTCCAGCAGCTACTGTTGCTGATTCCCGTTGCCGATGGATGGCTTCTTACAGCGAGAAGAGAAACTTTGAAGAAAATGGATGAAAATGGTGACGACTTTTTCGCAAATCGTGCCACTTTTACCACTACCTGATAATCGAGTGTTTCACTTCGTTATCGATAGCACGCCGTTAAAATACCGAGCGACGATTTGTTTCGTTTCAAAATTGGTATAATGGAGGAACGAATACGAATCTTGTCCAATGAGTATCTTTCAGTTACAATTAAGGCAGTGGAAAATGTTGCTTATTTTTTCATTGCTAGCTCTATTACATTGCTAGCTATATTTAGCTGTAGTGTAATTATCGTTTGTCATGACTTAAAAAAGTATGTTCTGTGTTTCGGGGCCAAAACGAGCGTTTTAATTAAGACATGAATAATCGATCATTCAGCTGTTTAACATGATTTTGTATGCATCCTTACCTGAAAAGGAATTTCCTTGTTCTTTTTGATTATGTGAAAGCCACAGATTTTCGTTTCGTCGACTTTGATTAGTGGCGTAATCTCGACGAATGTTTCGTTTTCCTTTATCAGCCCGTGGTACGAGTTTTCCAGGACACGTTCTGCAATGAAAAGAGTAAGAGATAAAGAATGTGATGGTTAAAAAAACAACGCAGATACATAAGTCAAATGCTGTATGTAGTAGAATATATAAAAAACTTTTTGTAGAAAATTTATGCAATGAAAATTCGAAAAGTTATTAAAGTTAGCTTATTTTGCAATTGCAGACAGCAGTTCATTTCTGAAGTTCTACTAATAAACTATCAATCTCACGAATCTGGTAAGAATATTTGGTAAATTTGGATGAAATTTCGACAGAATTTATTTGTTAAATCGATTGATATTTTTGCCACACACAAAGCTTGGTATTTAAAAAAAAAACGGATTGGTGGAATGAACTTTGTCTGCTCAGTTCCTTCTAAGTGAATGTTACGAAGTTATATAGAATTATTAGAAGATTTTTGAACACTTTCAGGTAGAGCTAGAATCAGATGCATTTGCACAATTTTTGTTGAATTTTAAGTAAAATCTTTTAAAAATATGTCAAGAAAGAACAGAAAAATCTAATTTCTACTGTTTTCTTTGGAACTCCTGAGATTGAAATACCTCCAAACTCCAAACTATTGAAAGAGAAACTTGTTCCAGGATTGCAAGAAAATGGTCCATATCATCCTTAACTGAATCTACAAATAGTGTTTTTTCCAAATATAATGATGCTATTGTCTAGATTGTCTTGTTTATACTTCACTCTTGATTCCTATTTTAATGATACATCAATGCGAATTATATATTGACCATAATTAATTTAAAATCCTCACAATACTGCCCAAACTTGCGTGCATAAAGCACGTTCACAATGTTTTAGGAAAAAAACGAAATCCAAGAAAAAATGTCACAAAGTTCCATACAATCGTATCGAACTTGATGGAACTATTTTACACGAACGCATTCAATTTAATGCATTTCCCCCATAGCTGTCCAAATTGTGCATTCTGCAAACCGGAAGGGTAGCTACCGATCTATTTCAACAGTTGTTCATCAATATCATTAGACACGCATCGGAAAATATGATGTTCAATTTCCGTGCATAACATCCTGCCCAGTGCGTGTTCCGGCAAGCTTCCCACAATGAAGCTCGAGCAAAATTACTTTCATTCCTCGAACGTTATTGCGATTCTCGCTACAAGTTGTGATTCAAAATCGAATCATTTTCTGCTCGTGGAACTGATTGCACAAGCTATCCGACTGCACATACTACTTTTTTGTTTGATTCGAAGCTACCACCAAACATTGAGCCGAAACTGTGCACCGCTAAGTACGGCTCGGTGCGACAAGTTTGGCAACCGATACTCATTATCGCAACCACAAATATTTTCCCGCATGTAATTGGAAGCGAAAAGTGAGTTGTGAACAGTTGCACCAACTCGATGTTTCCTGTGTGCTGTTGGTGGAGGAAGATGGCGGAGGAAGATGGCGGAGGAAGATGGCGGAGCTATGTGTCAGCAACGATGTCGACATTATCCGTGTGAGAACCTTGCACCACACAACAGGTTCGCGTTTTGGACACCGATTTGTACGTTCGCCCTTCGCAACAGTGGCACCTGTTCATTAGGGGAGGGAGAACATCAGGGACTGAGAAGTGCAAAATGCACATAGTGATTTCAAAGTATTAAATTTGTGCCTCGCTTGCAAGATATATTTGTACGCGCGCACAAACATTCAGCGCAATTTGAGGAAAGGTATTAAATGTATATCTGGTGTGTAATTATTGTAAAAGATATTTATTTTTTGGTATATTCAACAACTTCACTCCATTTAGCACCGGTTGTACGCTCGGGACAGTCGATAAAACGTTCCCTGATGTTAGAATAAATAAAACATACGCTCGAAAGTAAAATGTAATTTTATCCTTTTTCCCGATTCCTAATTAATGTACATTGCTTTCCGAACGCAATAGAGAACTTAGCTTTCGGCAAGGATTACTGTAATGATCCCCGGGCGGGAGGTTAGCGAGAATAGCATAAAAACCAAGCTCCTCTTTTGATTTATTGTAAACCCCTCGGCGAATAAATCAATCACACAAATAAAACCCAACATAAATCCTCCACTAAAATGGAGCTTAGCTTACATTTTACCAATCGATCGAATCGAGCACGATTGTCCGAATTCACGATACCCGGTTGGGTGGTAAATACCTTTCCATTCGACGCCCGGACACCATTCAGACCAGAGAGCAGCCGGAAGGGACTGAACGGTGCAGACTTTTCTTCTTTCGCATCAATCGATTGTTTCCGGTTGGGAAAAAATTGCACCGGAAAGCGGATGGACAACGGGTGTGTGTGTATGTGTGTGTGTGGAAAACGAGCGGGAAAAGTAGAAGGAAAATAAATTGCTAAACCTTGGATTCGATTCGCAATCGGACGTGGACGAGTGTGCGTTGCGATAAGTGAACGCACACACATTAATCGGAACTAGCAATAGCAGAACAAGCATCTGTAGTAGAGCTGTAAAAGAAGCATCGAAAAAGTAATTCATTACTCTTGATTACCAACACTTCAGATGGACTCCACCGCCGCAGTCGAATTGTAAACGAAAGTCCTTTGGCAAACGTGAAAATCGAAAATGCTGAAGAACCATTTTAATTGCTTGTGAGGTGTTTTATAGCTGTTACGAGTTGGATAAGCCACTTCTATTTAACACGGATTTGACGAATCAACTACATAATGTTAGACCAGAGTTCTGCACGGTAGCATATTGTTGATAGCATCTCACACCGCCAGCATCTAAACATCACTCTTTGCACAGTAAAATAAAATACCAAACTCTAGTAACACCGGAGAAAAAACAAAACCGTTGCACGGGTAATCGAAATTCGAGAGCCACACCAAATAGAAAAGAATCAATGGCAGGAAGAAAAAAACATACAATTCACAAACGGTGGTCAAAAAGAAGTCGTACTTTAGCTGGGGAATTAAAACAGATTACGTGCCCTATGACTCAAGGCTGCTTCCTACAGTCAAACCACAAGACCCATTTCTGGCGTGATTTATATTTTTTTCTTGTTGCATTTCAGCACTTTTTCTTTTCTGCACTTGCCCAATTTTCACGCCTCCGGCACCGGTGGCACCTATGGCGTAAAATGAAATCCTCAGCTTAGCATCTTCTTAGGGTGGACGCACTTGTGGGCGAAAACACGCGGGCAGGCAGAGGAGCTAAGTTTTCCTCTCTCGATGCACACTTTCCCATGAGCGCTCGCCATCGGGGCTAGAGGTTTGCCACTGATCGATACTCTGGACTCGATGACTTCGAATCGGACCAGCTGCAAGGTGTCGACGTACACTGTCGCTACAACCGTAAAAGTGCTGAAAGAAGTCGAAAAAAAACACAGAAGCATTTCGAGACGGAAAGTGTCAACGTTTTTTTTCCGTGTGAAGGTGCATTTTTTTGCTTTTGCCACTATTTGCTGACATGTCGGTTTTGGGAAATGTATCGGTTTTATTTGTTGTTTCAGTTTGTGGCGCAATGAAATTCGAGTTAGGCGACCGACGGTGTTCTATTAACCCTTGAGGCAGACAGTTTTTTTCTTCTCTTTGATAGTTGGAAATTTAGGATAGTTTAATTTAATATAAACGGCTTCTATTACACACATAAAACATATTAAAGTCATGCTCAACCCGTTCTAGGAAGCTCTTGAATGTGAATTAATAGTTTATTTGGTTGGTGCCGTGACCAGGATCATCATTAAAATGTCACACAGCACACTAAAGGGATAGGTGCGCGGAGGCGAATAAACTCATCGTGAAAAGAAACGTGATTCACACCATTTTGAAAGATAGCTCCGCAGCAGAGCAAAACCAACAACCAGAACAAAAAACCCCAACTGTCCCACTGCAGTGTTATAAACGAACTAAAAGTAGAACACTTTTAAAAAGTCCAATAACCGAATCATAAAATCTACGACACCGCGGGACGGCCAGCTTGTTCTGCGACAGGCGGAGTGCATCAGCCCCCGACGGCGCATCAGCAACCACGCGGACCAACGTTTGCGTTGCCCAAAAATAAATGACAGCGCGCACACACACACAGCACGAAACACACGAGAACCACCCACTGGACGGAGATTAATCCGAAAGGCGAGAGAAAGACTAAGAGAATAGCCAGGGAGGCAAAAAGCAAGAAACAAACGATTGGCAGTTGTCGTCTAGAGGGGGAGGGCAAAAGCGAATGATGACGCTCCAAGTGATGACTGCAGTCACACATTCGTGAGGGCACACGCTACTTCCGCCGTCACACGTGGGCGTTGTGGTGAGACACAAATGTATGCGCCCCGGAACCCCTCGGCTGCGGCTTCATTTGATCCGGTTGCCTTGGCGTAGAGATGAACAATCTCTACGTGCAGGCAGAATCGTTGTTTTTTTCGGAATAGAGAAGATCTCGATATTTTTAGGGATCATTTCACAGAAAAAGTGTCCACGAGTCCAGAGGATATACGCACCCAAAAAAAAAACCAAAGAAAGAAATGAACCGAAATTAGATATCTGCGTTGGGGTCAGCATTAATCACCTATTCGAGAGAGCGTGCGGACATAAATCAATGTCTCGCCTGAGCCGGCGGCAAACTGTTCGAACGGTGAAAAGATAACGCTCGGGTGGCGGTTTGTATCTTGGATATCTGGATGAGGGCGCGGAAGTCGATAATACTGCAGCCAGTGACTGCAGCAGAACGCAACAGAGAACGCTCACAAGGGTGTGGCGACGGGTTTAAAGTCCCAACGCTAATGGAGATGATGAATGCGTTCGTGACACGCTTTAAGGGTGTCGAAGATAATTAGCACCCATTTTGTAGCTGGTTTTAATTGGACCGGAGCACCGGGTCTACAATATTCAACAGGTATTTGGAATTTTAAATTGATCTTGATTTTAGGAGGAACTAAACTATACAAAGCGTGTTAAAATGATAATTTTGTTGTGCAAAGTGCATACATTTAGGCGAATTTGGGGTCAAAAATTTTGTAAGCAGAAGATTATAACAGCCAAACATCTTATGCAATTCAATTGGCAGCTAACGCCATGATATTATTCATAGCTTGTTTCGTTCGTTTTAAAAACATTAACATTTTAAAGCTACACTAGAGCACACACTTTACACCTCACCCTAACCGAGAAGCAAAAAAGAGTAAATCCAACATTCTTACTAAATCTAAAGTGCACCTAAAACTGGGAAGGATAACGAACACTGCGAGCGTGAAAGGCTACAGCCATGATTGCATTTATTTAAATGAGGTGCACCCATATTAGCTTGCAAACCATCGGCAAGGGTTCTTGGTTATGAATAATAAAACCTTCGCCTTGAAGCTCGCCGAACCCTGGTTCCGCATTATTGTTCTGTGGTATATCCCCTACACTACAGGCATACATAGACACATTCACGTCTCGTTGTATTTGATAGGGCTACCGAGAGTGGCCCTCTCGGAGACTGGGCGCAGATTTTACGTTTTTACGCCTTTTTTTCCTTCCATCATTTTCATAACGTGAACTACACCACACAATTCACAGACTGGAAGCGAATGTAGAGGATGACGCTAGCGAGCGGCACACAGAAAACGTGTCTGCAATAGACTATTGACTAATTGTTGAGCTGGCAGCGCCGAGTAGAACGAAGCCACCAGAAGAGGTGCTGAGTTTGATGGGCCGTTCGGAGTCAGGCAACAGTACTAAAACGTCTGGCAGGGCCCGTCCGGTTGGGCTGTTGGATGCTTTCTCTTTCTAAGCATTTATGCAAATAAGATACTTGCGAGCGCTTTATGCGATGGTTGGTTGCTGCTACCATCCTTTTACAAAGGCCGCCAAGGAATGCAACTTCCGTATGGCCAGCGTCTCCCAGAAGTGTGTCCAGAAGAGGGCGGTCGTGAAAAACCATCTCCCATCATCATTCGCAAACTGCACTGCACACCATCAGTGCGGCATCACTGTGGAGGCGCACATCCATACAGCAAACACACTTCACCTTCATTGTGTGAAGCTCCTGAGCAGGGCTGAAGAAGCTCTCGCCGTTTCTAACCAACCACGGCCAGAAAGCTTAACCGCAGGAGACAACACACACACCCAAGCTCAAGAGTGTTGGTAAGTTACGGAAGAAGAAAATAACAACAAAAAAATCACCGCAAATAAAACAACGGTGACGACAACGGGTATGGAGGATGGGGGGAGCTTTACACAATCGTTTTACATACATAATCCCGAGTCTAATGCTTCTGCATAAATTGTGTTTTCCGTGCCGGGGTTTTGCGCCCTATCGGTGAAGAAGGTTCGCGACTTTATGCACATTTGCCTACCTCTAACCCCGCGGGGGTAGTTTCGTTGTATGTGACCTGACCGTGAAAACAGTATCCCCCCAAACACCCGGATCCGGTACCACGCACAACACATACGCATACACACACACAGCATCACATTTCCCATTGGACGAAGAAAGCAATATATTTGCATCAACCTTTTCGAGTTCTGGCGGGATCATTTTAGATCCCCGGTTTTCCGGTTGCTGGTGCGCCTGATTTAAGCCTGTTTGCAGTGACAATATTGCAGGCAGAGCTTTTCTGCAGTGCGACTGCAATGTCGAACGGCTTATGAAATTGTGTCGTGGCTGTTGAGAAGCGTTTGGACATGCAACAAATAATTTGTCTAACATTTCAATATGACGAATGAATATGACGATCGATCAATGCTGTAGAGTAGAGTTTCTCAGTAATTAATATTGTGCAGTTAATTAGGCTGACTCGTGACTCATTACTGTATTCATTCATTTTCAACGCTTCAATTTGTCATTTTCAACAATATGAAATACGATACGAGTGTCTGATTTCGTTTCTGCATCCTTTATCTACTGTTTTGTGTTAACGTCACTTGAAATTTTCGAGTTCGAGTTGAGTAAAAGGGTCTAGTATTATTAGCTATTGAGTTCAAAAAAAGTGAGCAAGTGTACCGATTTAATTTTAATGAACGAAAACTAACTGAGAACTCATATATCATAATTCTCAGCTTCTGTCTGAGATGTCGACTACTTTATCTTATGATGTAGATACGTACAAATGATTTTACTTCATAATTTTTTCGGCTTCATCGCCAGATCCCGCCGCGTTAACTGCAGCGGTCGCTGATATCCCAGCAGATTTATTGGACTTCGATTTCCCGAGGGTTGTTCCGGCTACGGTGGCGATGTGTATTAAGTGACTTAAACCATCAACTAATCCTGATCCTGACGGTATTCCAGCCATTGTTTTAACCCGGTGCTGTGACGCTATTGCTACGATACTAGCAAACATCTTTAACGCATCTCTCCAAACTGGCATCAGCGCATGGAAAGCATCTTGGATGGTGCCAATACTAAGGGGATCGGAAAAACGCTACTAATTATCGTGGTGTCACTTCACTATGCGCTGCATCAAAGGTGCTCGAACTATCGCTTTACAATCCCCTAATGACAGCATCTTTGAATTATAAAAGTTACGTGAAATATGGTTTTGTCCCTAAACGGTCAACTACTACACATCTGATACAATTCGTCAGTTTTTGTAAACGCTAACTCGACGCCGGAAATCAGGTGGACACGATCTATACAGATTTGAAGGCTGCTTTCGACTCGGTTTCTCACGACATACTCCTCGCGAAGCTTGATAAGCTTGGAGATTCTTACATGGCTGTGAGATAGATACGCTGCTACCTATCCCAACGCTCATACCGTGTAAAGCTGAAGAATAATTTGTCTCGCAGTATTTCGTGCATCTCCGGTGTCCCACAGGAGAGTAATCTGGGACCGCTTCTATTCTCGCTGTATGTGACTGATGTGACAATTTTTTTGTCTAAATATGATGTTTTGCTGTTAGCTGATGACGTGTAACTTTACGCAGCAGTGAAAGATGCACATGACTGCCGACGACTGCAACAAGCGTTGGATATCTTTAGATCGTGGTGTCTTCTAAATGTTCTGTCCCTGTGTGTTGATAAATGTCGCATAATTTCGTTCGCTAGAACCAGACATAACGTAATTTTTAACTACAAAATTGACAACCACACACTGGAACGCACCAGTTGCATTCGAGACATGGGAATCCTGCTAGATAGCCGTCTTAGTTTTAGGCCTCATATCGAGTCGGTGATCACAAGAGCGAACCAAATGTTAGGCCTTATACGACGAATTGCAAAGAATTTCATGACCCTTTGACGCTAAAAGCTCTATATTGCTCCCTGGTGAGATCTGTTCTTGAATACGCTAGTATAGTCTGGAGCCCTTCCGCTGAAATATGGTTGGCGCGTGTAGAAACAATCCAACGCAAACTCACGCGATTTGCAATAAGGCTACTCCCTTGGAGGGACGGAGACACTCGTCCATCGTATGAAGCTAGGTGTTTATTGTTAGGCATCCAATCATTATCTGTTCGTCGAAGAATTGCTCAATGTCTTTTTCTAGCCGGCCTTCTTGACAACTCGATCGACGCTTCAAAAGTCTTAAGTTTGTTAACATTTTCGGCACCGGCAAGAACCCTTAGACCACGACAAATACTACATGTTTTGCGTTATTGAACAAACTTCGGTCAAAGTGATCCTGTTAATGTTATGTGTGTGGCGTTTAATGATGTGTCTGAACTATTCGACTTTAATGTTTCCAAGTCAGCGTTTGCGTATTTTTAGAAACTAAGATAACTTTAAGAAATTCATGTAGACTGATGTCCGATGAATAACGTTGATAAATTAAATTAAATTATTTATTTAATGTATAGTATGACGGCCGGGGGGATTAAATTAAATTAAATTAAATAATTTATATTTGATTTGAAATATTAAATTGATCATCTAGCGCTTTCGATTAACATCTTCCTCACGGTCATGAGTCATTTCGCGCTCATTTACTAGTTATATGGAACTCGCGTAAGCAGTCTATCATAAGCTCACACAGATCAGTGGAAAGAGCACACACAACTCATCTCCCTCAAGTCAGCTGCACTCTCCACAGCACTAGCATCGCAGTTCAATAGTCTCGAGCTTGGAGAGTAGTTTTAAAAACTTACGAAACATTGAAAAGAGCTTGTAATCGTGCTTTTGCAACGGATAACAGCTTTGCATTTGATGGACAGTTGCAGTGCAGTTGTTAACCAAATATACTAGAAGTACTTAACGTGGCATACAAAAACTCTCGAGTCGAAGATATTAGTTTTTCGTCAGACTAGCTCATGGTCAATAAAACCTCTTTTTTTTGTTAATGCAAACTCATTCCAGTCCAGTTTCGGCTAAAAGGTACATTCAACCGGCATTGCACTCCCATCAATTTTCTTCCAGATCCTTTAGGGATCATCTCGTTTCTCATGCGTTTAACCATGCGTCCCACCGCACACCAATCAATCCATCACATACACTCACACACAATGAAGGGACGGATAGCAACAAAAAGAACCTTTATACTTTAGAGGATTTGATGTTTCGTCATGCTATTGTAGTCTTTTTTTACGGTGTTGTTTTTTTTTACATTCTGCCCCTCCACAAGTTAACAGAATACGCCATCCTTGTGGAGCCCAGCCGGTGGTAGTTGTCCGTGCTCGGTTATATCGTCCTTCTGAAAAGTACTTTTACACCCGAACGCTTCCAATGTCAGCCCCGTACCATTACCGTGTTACCACAAACCTTCAAAGTTTGAGCACCGAATTGTATTCTCATATTTCCGTTCCGTGCGAGGAACTGTGTGTGTGTGTGTGTGTTTTTTTTGTTCGCTCAACACTATAACAATCGCAATGACGCTGATTTTTCCTCACAAATACAGCAAAACGAGATGGAATGTCCGGGGTCCGGGGTCCAAACGCAAGGCAGTAGAAAAAAGCGAACTTACTCCCATTTCACTAACCATCCACTTTTTTTTTGCTTTATTCCGCTGGGAGGCTGGGTTGCGAAAAAGACTTGTCAATGGGGGAAAAAATGGCAAATACAGAAGCATAAAATCATACTCCCTTACTCCGTCCTTTTCCTCTTTTCTCCCCTTCTATGATCTGGTTAAAGTCTGGAGAAAATTGGTGACACAATTCGAGCCAATGCCACGTATCTGTGAGTGCGCCGTGTTTTAGCCGTAGCCGAGTGTTACAAAGTTCAAGCCCAAAATGCCAATGGGCACACATAAAATGGAATGGTTGTATTACATTATGTTTTATATTATGTCAATATCCTCGTCGGTTGCCGGTGCTAGCAAATGGCCGACCTAAATTACATCTCCGCTCGGCGTTTTCCGGGTAGTTTCCTACGACTTTTCCACGAACTGTGTGTTTTACCGGGCCGAAAATGTGCACATATTTTGCGCTCGAATGAATCGAGGTTATGTCTCTTTTTTTTTTGCTGTACCGTTTTGGAACGCGTTCCGGTAATCTGTTTTCGAATAGGAGAGGCTGAGTTTTTTTTTGTTCCGTTCTCGTCTTCCACGTCTGCAACAGTTACGCCACCGGTAATGGGATTTGTTTGACGATGTTCTATTCTTAATCCTTTAAAATGAAATTGATGTTATTCCTTGGGAACAAAAATCTCGACGGACGGTTTCCGGGCTCTGCCTTTGGGACAGGAGCACATACACCACACAGCAGGGATTAGGCGGTTGTTATTCGATCATTTCGAGGTAAATTATCTACTTCTGTGTAAAGCAAGACAGGAGCAGAAACTCCGTTTCACCCAACATGTTTTTGCATGTTTTTTCAGCTTAGTTTATTATTAATTTGATGATATTATATTGATCATATACGATAAAACTTTACACAGAATGTGTTCGTATTAATATTCAATTCACGAAAAACCGGTGAGACATCTCCCTGATAGATAAACATCAAATCTTAAAAGCTCGCTGACTGGTGACTAATAAAAAATGTTTCCAAACGACACAGACATAGTTTTCTGTTTTTCTACCAAACATACTTATCTACCCCAGACACCTGAGCGTAAGCGAGGCTTCTTGAGCCACTTGTTTTGTACACGGGCGATACCGAGAAACTGGGAAGAGGGTTGCAATTACCGTACCATACCGATGGGCAAACAAACAAACACCGGTGAGATGACAATATTTTGCCAACCCGAGGACGAACCCGGTAAACTCATCTTAAAACGCCAACGACACCACGCCATCCCACCGTTGCTAGCAACAGGAGAAGAAAAAGCGGAACTCTACCTTCTTTACCTGCCGCTTTGGTTTCCCCTTTTCCGGAACTGGGTAGATACATGCCCCACCAAGGAAAGCCGATATGCCGATGTCACGAAGAAGCAGCAGAAGCAATCCAGACCAACAACCGTGAAATCTCTTCCTCTCATACACCGAACGCCACAACAACAACAATAACAACCGACAGCCAGCAGCTCGGAAGGAAGATAAATGAGTTTAGTATGTAAACAACGTGATTTCAACACACAGCTGAGTGCTTCTTATCTGCACCTCGAACAAACCGTGCCATACCATTGGAAATAGTTTTTGTCATCTCTGGCTTCGCCGGTCTCTGGCCATGTCTCATGGATTGGGAAAGTGGCTAAAAATAAATGTGCATCATAATATGCACCTACAACAAGCACACGCGAGGTGGAAAGTGTGTACGGGTTGGCGGTACTGTTGGAGTAGGATGCACACACACACAGTCGTCAGTCGCTCCATGCGCTTTCTTTTGTTTAGAGCCGTTTAGATTTCGTCTTGCGAAGAAGTAATGCCGACGCAATAGATACGGCGGCTTGGGCAGACACAATGGATTTTCATCTGGCCATATCATGCACACAATTTAAAATATTCACAATGGAGCGAAACTGTCACAAGCGATTCTACATCATATCGTTCAGGCCCAGAACGTACACTCAATCTCTCTCTCTCTCTTTTGACAGTGTCAAGATTAAATAAAAGAAATCTGTATTGTAATAAAACTTGTATAAGTTGGACTTCCATAGGACTTGTCATGCTCGTTTCAGTTTTATGGACGATTCTGATACATTAATGTATACTACTGGCAAGATTTACAGTGCGTGACATAACTAAACGAATGCTTAAATGAGATATGTATTCATTACTAGTTATCATGACAGTACTGCGTAATTATGCTAGGGGGCGTCGTGAAACCAACATGAATAGGAAAGAGGCTCTTATTTGGATGCTTACGAATGCTTATTTTCGTATACATACAATTGGATGTAGATGAACAATGGAGTTACATATTTGGAAAAATATCAATTCAGCAATATAAGAAATAACTAATATGAAGTCGAGCCTTGGGCGGCCCGGTGGTGATGCGACAGCGGCACCGGTCTTCACACGGCAGGACCGGGGTTCAAGTCTCATCTGGGCCGTTCCCCCATAGTGAGGATTGACTAACCAACTATGCGGTATCAATTAGTCTAGTAAGCCAGAAATGGCAGGCATGACCTTAAGAGGTCGTTAGGCCAAGAAAGAAGAAGAAGAAGAAGTCGAGCCTTTACATTAAAAAAAGACATTTTGTATGGCACATCTCAGTAGCTGCATGTCAAGAATTTTGAGTTATTCATAAAAATAAGATTTATTTGATGAATTTTTATGCTAGTTTACAATTTTCCGGCTAAATGTTGTTAATTTTTATATAGTCATTAGTGTAGCTGTCTAGCATACAGTGGTAAAGACAAATTAAATGCACCGACGCAATTGACAAAAGAATTATCAGTTAATCATTCTACGCATTACATATTTGTTTGAAAATATTTAGCAAAATCTTCAATGTACTTCGTTTTCATTTTTTTTTATCTTCATGTGTATTTGTACTTCGTTGTTACGCACTGTGCAACATTGCCTCAACCATTAAAAGTTTCTAAATATTTAATGCATAAGTATAGCTCGTCAAATACAGCTACAAAAAGTTAGTTTATTGTATTACAACTACTTGAGCTTTGTGCCACATACCGTGAACGCAAATAAAAAATTGATCACATTCCTAACCAGCGGCTAGTTTGGCTATTGACCGTTGGCCAAACCATGCCACACCAACGAATCATTGCTACACGGTTTGGCTAGTGTAACAACGTTTTTCTTCCCAGCCCTCTGTTTAGTAAATAATGTGATGTGCTTTAGCAGAACCATCGAAGAAAATAAATCATTTCATTCTACGTCGATGGCAGCAGTGATTTGCTTTTCCAGATAAGAAACCGAACGCACGAATCGTAACACCACCGCGCATACACACGTTCGTACATAGGAGAATAGGAAAACTCGAAAATGTTGACCAGTCACTTTTTCCCAGTGAAAACTAACATTAGCGAGACGGAAGCAAAGAGGAGAAACTGGACGAGAGAGTGTACGAAATGTAACGTAATCATTATTTGTGCCGTGCCAACGTGTGGAGTAGTAGGTACACGCAAAGGTCGCGCACGAAGAGGAATGAATGTGGGTCGTGCGGTTCTTGAAATGATTTGAAGGCACTTCATACAACAATCCCGGGGTGTGCTATGGAAGACGAAATCCACTGTCACACACACAAACACACGCACGCACATGGGCGGGGTGGGCTTAAGTCAAAAAACATTAGGACAGGACGTCCTCCAACAATTTTCCCCAAGGTCAGAGAACCTGAAGTGCTCGAATAAGTAGTTCGGTGGTTGAATCGTCAAAAAGCCTCCTTCTACGTGTGCCAACCAACACACGGCTTCCACTCTCTGTTTTGATGCTCGGGTCCATTTCTAATGGGAAATAATGTTGGGCTTAGGGGTGCGGGCTTTGGTTTATGTGTTTCCCGACCTTATAATGAAGCAGGATTAAATCAGACGAATGCGTGTACTGGTATTGATTTTTCCCCTCGCAAAGCAGCGCTTAGTGGTGGCACAAAACTGGTGGAGTTCAAAGTACGAACTCTAACCAATTGTTTGGAAATAAGTTTTGACTATTTAAAAACAAAGCTAATTGACCGAAAAAAAGCTTAAAACTTGAAACTGTTTAAACAAACGCGTTGTGTTAGGAACATTAAAGTTTACTCAGCCGGAAAAACGACAAGAGTATTGTCGTCGTCGTCATTTTGTAGTATTTTCAAAAATAACAAAATGGCACGTATTTGTTTCTGCATTCTTCTTTGTTGCCATAATTTTTGTGCAACCCAGTTACCGGAAACATCACGAATTTATTCACACAAACTGGCAATAGGTAAAACAAAAATGCCTCACATAAACCTCCAACCCACAGCGACTAAGGTGGGTGGAAGCACATTTTGTCTCGAGCACTTTGAATGTGCGAATCTGTACCGAATTCTGGGACAGTGTGCTCAACTTTTCTGCAGTATCATCACCCGGGGGTATTCCGGTTTCAGTTTATTTCAATTTAGGTTTGTCTATTCTGGTGGTTCGTGTTCCGTGTTGTAGTACGTATCCCGTATCCTTGCTATCCTCCCTTTGCCGGTGGCACCACTCTACCAATGGTCACGTTTTTATCGATTTGACAGAAAGTACGGTAAAATTATGTGCAACACACACCGAAATATACGGCGAAGACGCATCATGATAGCACACGAACTTCCTACACACGTACATGTACGCTTTCGAGAGTAAAAGTAGGGAT
The DNA here is from genome assembly GCA_002091835.1 of Anopheles maculatus. NCBI lineage: Eukaryota > Metazoa > Arthropoda > Insecta > Diptera > Culicidae > Anopheles > Anopheles maculatus. Next base: position 258,971 of record KZ061850.1, read on the forward strand.
AATTTGAATAATAAACGAAAAGGATACAAAGTTGCGAAATAATGGTACATATAAAGGAAGAAAGTCTGTACTGCTGCTGTTATTATAATGGTTGCTTGGTAGAACACATCCAATACTAAGTGTAAGCGTAAGGATATACTTTAATTTTGATTTTTATCTGGATAGAGTGCGTAGCATAAATTGCGAATATTGTGGAAATTGTAGAATGAAACAAATGTTGATTAAATAGAAACAACTGAGGTTCTATTTAGCTGCAAATCTATGGAAGTATGTCTTTTTCAAACTGGGAACAGATGAAAATTATGTTTCTTTTACTCATTGAGTCTACAACCTCGATCGAGATTCGATATCTGCATGAATAGATGTTAATAGAATGCAAAAAGTTTAAAGACAACATAATCTCAACAGCTCAAGTAAAAACAAGTTAACAACCTTTGCCGTAGCTAATCAAAACCATAGCAATTTGACGTCTATTATTATAGCCGATTAAATCCACAAACAAATTCGGTTCCGAAGTCGAAAATTAACACACCGAAATTGATCCTACGTGACCTTTATCGATAAGCGCGATAACAACATTTTACAGACACCTTCCATAGCTGCCATGGTAAGGCATTTGCCACAGGAAGACTAAAATTCATTCCCAATCGAGCTGGATAAGGCACACAAAAACCTCCTGGAAATAATTATCATCTCATCCGGTAGCAAATCCTCCTCCCACTTTCACGTCGCATACGTGACCGTCGGTTCCGCTGCAGATGAACCCCGAAAACCGTAAAGGGAAGACCCGTTCGTCGGTACCGAACACGCAAAACGATCGAGAGAGCAAAGAAAATTGGCTCCCGCTCTAGTCGGGTCGGAGATATGTGTGTGATGGAGTGTAACTGCCAATTACAGGTGCTTTTCAATGCCCGCGTTTCCGATACGATATGCCCGTCCGTGTTAGCCCGTAAGCGCAAGCGGACTAAATCGAATTATATTTCGATTCAATTACTACACTACTCGCTTCGCGCAACCGTACGTATGGCCCGCACAAAAGAACTCAACGGCAGCACGAGAGAAAATGGGAAAACGAGTCAAAAAACCGGGCAGCCTGCAGGATATCTCTTCTTGCCGCGATGTATACTGAACGTTCGGTACAATGATCCGGTCCCGCAGCTTGACCGAAAAAGGAGCGGCGGCACATCTACGCACCACCATTTTGTAATCGGTACGGCTCATGGACAACGCACAAGAACACATCCGAATTGAGCCAGAGGAAGCGATAAGAACAGTGAACTTGATTGGCGAGCTTGTTCGCTCGTCAACTGCTGCTGTTGCTGACGGACCGGACGACCCTTTCGGATGGGACACACCAGCACACACCAAAGGATTCGCCTGCCAGTCGACATCATACGCTATTAAAAACAATTACACGCCAAAGGGTGAGCCGAAAATTAAATTAAATGAACAGAAATTAAAAACATGAGAGAGCTGGGAGCTTCCTTGGTACGAGACAGCGCTGGTTCCTCCCGGAGGTTTGTTGTTTTCTTTTTCTCTTCTTTGTTGTACTGCATAATAAAAGCGCGAAATTCATCCTACGATCGAGAACCACCTTTTTTTCGGAGCAACGCGCTAAATCTAAAGTGTCCCTTTTTTGTTGCGATACACCCGGGCGCGTTTTATCTCGCTGAGTACTGTAGAGGGATGTTGCTTTCTTTTGTGTGTGTGTGTGTTGGTCCTGTGTGTTTCACCGAGGACAATCCTTTGAGAATCCCTACCGTGCGGTGGTGGCATGCGTTTGTACCGGATACGGGTAACGGGTCACAAAATTACCAACCATAACTCTCGGTCCGTTGCGTTTGTGTACGCCGCCGTTTTCCACACGCTTTGCGTGATCCTCTTTCCGCGCAAAGCGGGGTTCGTTTGTGTGTCATTCGTTCGTGGAACCGGTTGGTATATGTTCCTTACCTGTGCGTGAAAAAGGATGAAAAAGAGCGTGATAAAAGAGAATCGTTATTAATTGACGTTTAATTGAAATTTACATTCCGATTGCTACGCAAAAATAATACACTTTCGCTTCTTTCTGGTGGTGATGGAGGCGCAGAAAGGCCGCAGGACGGTGGACGCAAAAAAGGGGATGTAAACTAATTTCCCATTATGTTCGTACGTTTTGAATTGGTTTAGCAGTAAAGCTAGCATGCCACACCCGGCAAGGGCGAATAGAAAAACCGCACAACGAGCTCGTTTGTTACTATGTTTCTGTGTTTCAAAGGAGGTATTAACCGTGCAATGTTTTCCATTTTCAATGTTAATTTGCACCGCTGAAAGGATATTAAAACGATTGTTATGTTTGCTGTACGGAACGGGTTTCAATGAATATTTCTATCGTAATCCAGATATTGTAAACAACTCGTTTCAAAAGCGTTGATAGAGCACCCCTTAAAGTTTGAAGAGGATGTATGTACGTCGGTCACAGCATAACTCCACAGTTGCAGCAGCAATTTTGAATACATTAGATACAAAGCTGCAACGTATCCGTAGGTAACATTATTGATCTACCATATTTGCGATTAAAGGATATCAGGAAATACCCCGATGCCCTACATTCCATGCGAAAAGAACTCCACACAACTATACTATGGTAGAGCGAGGGAGAAAGAGTGAGTGTTCTGAATGACGGGATGCACATGACAGCTTTAGTTGGATCGAGATATGTTGAGCAAACAGAATCACTTGCCAACCTTTAGTTACCAAACTGGTTCATCTTAAGGAAGTCGGATACAGGAAGGACACAACGGTGTCCTGAGGTTGTTAGCAGCACAATATTCCTTGTTAGGGTAGCTCAAACAGATAGCGCTTCCCCAACAATGATCACCGTTTCCCGGAGCAACATTTCAATAATGGGTTCTCTTTTCTCCTGCCGAAGTCACCCCAGTAGGTGTGACGTTTCACCTGAAGAAAATATCTCTTCGAGCCCACAACACCGCACACGCTCGCATACTGTTTATTTATTTTAATTGCAATCCTTACATCACACCCAACACAAATGGGTATGGCAGTAGTCGTCTGGGTAAGCCCTTCCTTTAGTAACCCGGGGCATATAGCGAAGTAAAGGACTTGGCGACTAGAGTCGCCATGGTGTCTAACTTAATGAAGTGGTAAACAGCTGCAGCCGAGCAGCAAATGATGCAACACAACGCATCCATCTTCCACCTAATTGAAGGAGCGAGATTAAGGCGACTTGGAGCAGACTTAGATGAGTGTATATGTGTGTTGCCGACGTGTGGCGGGAGAAAATAGCAGACCACAATATGGCGGCAGAACGGTGGCAGAGAAAAGTGAGGATTGGGTAGCCGCAGTATACAGCAGTATACTGTACAAGGGCTTGGGAAACTGGGTGACTTTTATTTGATTAGATTACGTCTACGAGCTATAACTTATGAAAAATGAAAGCCTCATCCTAACGCATGAATAGTAGAAGATGAAGAACAAATCTAATCAAACAATTATATGATAAGTACGTAAGGGAACATAAACTATACTAAAACTGGCATGCAAAAAAAAGAATTAAAAATAAACGAAAAACAGACAAATAAATCAAAATACATACATAAGACAGGTACAAAAATATGAAATTTGAAAAAAATAGAAAAGTTAGCATAATATATCAAACAAATATCATAAAAAACTAGATTAGACTAGAGTGAAACAGAACAACAGACACAAGCTGCACAAGATATATTGTAATCTAATTCATTTGACTCTAAAATCAATAAAAGAATAAACCATTGCATATGAGATTTAGACACAAAATTAATTGTTCATGAGAGGGTCCAAATATGCAATTCGAAAAACAACAAAAAATTAATAAAATTAACAAAAATTTACATAAAATATTTATCTATATTACACTCATATGAGTGCTCACTTTCAAATTACCATAGCATGATTAGTAAGACTTAAATATCAACATGCTCGTCAGGACATCCCTTATATGACGCCAAACAATCCCGTTTAAACAGAGCATGTAATTACTAGCAAATTAAATGTATAAAACTAATTTAAAATCCTCCATGTGTTCTACCAACAACTTTTAGCCGTATTGCTTCTTAATTGCTCAACATAAATAGCACGGTAGCTCATTATCCTTATACCACTGCTATTATCGACACATTTGCGAAAACATTCCCAAAACAACGTTTCAACAACAACCAACAAAACAAGAACGAACCCTACCACCATTCGTTAGTGTGTTTCCATGTTGGCCCGTGTGGGCTGAAACCATCAAATGCGCAGCAAAACGAAACATATGTGAATTTCGCTATTTCCGGTAAAATACTCTCGCTGAAACCAAAAATATCCCGGTGCGAAGCCACCGTCATTATCACCGGGGTGCCCGCCATGCTACCACCCCAATCCGGCGAAATGATTGGAGGATTGGGGGGTAGCTACACGGAGTTCATTTTCGCTCGTTTAGTAACACACACACAGTTTAGTATATTGCTTAACCAATAAACACTTTGCCAAACCGAACTCCACCCCGATTCAATATGGTGTAGAATTGCTGGTGGAAAAACACAAAACCAGGTAAGAGTGAGTGTGGTTGATGGCTGCTGCTGCTGCTGCTATTGTCGGTTGGAAAAAGGGTCGTTGCGGGGGTGGGAAAAAGGGAGGCGAACGGCGGGAGGCTTAAATCGCCGGCATTTGAAAGGACTGAAAGGATTCAGTCGGTTTCAATGGGAAGCAGCACAACAAACTGGGATCCAAATCATTAGGATTAGGTCATGAGCGGCTCATCATCCTGCCCTGGCCCGGGTGCTTTCCACGTTTTTCTTCTTTTTTGCCCTTTCCCACTTGCTATCGAAATGTTTGATGAAACCCAGTGAAGGGCTTCAGTTCTCTTCGTCCCTTTTCCTCCCACGTTTTCCCCTCCATCTATAAACTCTTCTATTAAAGGTGATTTTGAGTGAAAGAGAACAAAAAATCGCAATCGATGGGGAGTGGGTGGTAAACGCCTGCTGCTCCTCATTCTACCCCGAGATACACCGATTATTGTGCCGCTATCGCAAACAAAAATAGCACTGGCACACTGGAGCAGGAGCGCGCACCCCGACACAAGCTGGACCCTTTTGAAAGGAAAATAGATGATTTTCCCAGCGCTTTTCCACAAGGAGTGTGAGAGAGAGAGAGTGCGAAAGCGAGCGCGTGTATGGCGAATTGTGTTGTGGCACATTCGTATGGAAATGTAGGCACACAGCAATAAAGCAATTTTCCAACCATTCAACCTTTTGGGCTTGGTTGCGTTTGCAGAAAAAGAAATATCGCCCAGGTTCATCAAACGTCGTCGTCGGTGCTTGATGATGATGAGGAGGACGGCGGGCGATGCCAGGCGGTTTCCTTGGACCTTACGTCACAAACTTTCAGGTTTTGTTGCTGAAGATGGATTACCAGACGGTGATGTGCCTTCCCGAAACGGGGTACCACCACAAAGCGGTTTATTATTGAAAGAATGTGCGTTCTTCTCGCGAGATATTTTTCGAACGTGGGCTTTTCCAATGATCCCGTTGACGTGGATGTGTTTTTAGCTTTAAGCATTTTTCCAACCTAAAAAAAAAACGACGGTGGAAAGGTTCGGAGTGGTAGAATTTGTATGCCAAATTGTGCTACAAATGCCAAGTTCGTGAAGGTGAAATATATGCAAATCAACATACTGGCGAAGAAATGGAAACGAACATCCATACATTGTGATTAGATTGGCAAAATAAACATGCCACATTTTTTTATTTTGTTGATTTGTTATTTAATTGGTTGACGTCCTGCTTGGGAAGCGCATTCCAACTCGTTCTATATTGCTGTACACAAGGTACACAACCTTTAACGTACCAAAATGTTCATACCGAAGTCTCAGAAAAGTCTGGAAAACATTCAATCGCTCCACGTCAACCGATGTAACACGCTCGCCTTTACTCAGTCAATCAACGCTTTATGGCTTCGGGAAAAATGCTCATTTTGAATGCTGCGTTTGCCCCGCACGCCATATCATGAATTAATAAAGAATCTTGTGATCAGCGCTAACGACCAACGATTGAAACCATATATACACAGACACACGAGCGCGACGACTACCTCAAGAAACTCTCACGTGTCAAGCGTGCTGTGCCAAGTGATGTTCTCCAGATCCACTACTCCGTTTTGTGGCGACGGAGGAAACTTGTGCGAACAAATAAAATCCATTTGGGAAAGATCGATGACAATGCGGGAAAAGAAGTCGTTAGAATCTAGTGAAGCAGAGCAGCAGCATGTGTGTATCTCGCAACTTAAACAAGATACCGGCTGTGAGGCGTGTTTATGTTTTGTTCTTCTTTAACGCGCGCGCCTTAACGTTCAATCGCAAGAAGCGAGGAAAATTATTTACAACTCATCTCCTGCAAGACACTCTAGCGCTGTGTCTTCGTGCGGTGGAAAACAGTAGAAAGCAGAGCAGATTTACTTCGTTCCTTCAATCACACGGTTGACACCTTTCAATAAATGCGCATCAAACGATCAATCACCGATTGGTGGATGGTGAAGATAATTGAATGGAGGCGAAGGAAGGCAAGCGAAATTATTCCTCACAGGGATTTCCAATAAAAATCAAGCGCAATGTTTAAAAGCAATCTAGTGTCGTTTGCTATTGTAGAAACATGCTCATGAAACGAATTTTATTTAAAGATCTAAGAAATTTAAAGATCTGGCCCGGTGGTGTATACGATAACGGCGCCGGTCTTCACACGGCAGGACCGGGGTTCGAATCCCGACGGACCGCTTCCCCATACGCAGGACTGACTATCCAGCTACGGATAAAACTAAGTCATAGAGAGCTAGCAATAGCAGGCCAAGACTCCACGAGGTTGTAGTGCCAAGGAAGAAGAAGAAGAAGATCTAAGGAAGATTTAAAGAAGGAGACTTAAGTTTCGTAGCTACTGTGAATAGGAAAAATATATCTTCGACTGTATCTTCATTTTGCGGTAGATACTCCAGTAATGGCGAGACTTTAAGATCGCCACGAACTGCCTGCTGTTTATCGAGTTCAAGGTAATCTATGCTACTATAGCACGGACAAAGCTTTGATACGTCATTCAGCAGTAAGGATTCCTTGAGAAGCCGATATCGGTGTTGAGGGTAACACTAAACAGAGTTCAACGATAACATGGGAAGCGTGTCTAAAAGTCTGCTGAAACCGTTCAAGTTTCTTTCTGATCTGACCTCCTGGAAGGTATCATGCCTCAGCCAATATCTCCAATTGTTTAATTTGGCGGATAACAATGACATCATCAGACGACGTCTGTGAGGCTGTGCAAGGTACACACGCTCCTGAAACTCTAGGATCATATGATTGGATTGAGGGTCAATGCGAAAAACAAACAGGGGACAATGATCTCTAGGTGATATAGGATTTCTGCTGTCTAGCTAATCAGCAAAATCCGAAGGCTTATTATTATGGGCAAACGTGTCATTGTGGGCTCCGCAATTCTTCTGTGGTCCAGAATGCTCCAACAACTCCAAAAATCCAGGTAGGTCCTATAGCCCTTTACAGGGTTACATTCTGCACTGGCCAGAGCACCACATTTGCCCACATTTTCGCCATTTTTGGCAGCGCCCCTCCAAGACAAGCTGGGCGAGGCTCAGACAAAGGTTTGCGACCCTGAACTAAAGTATTGCCGACTTGGGCAGGACAACAAGAATTACAAGAAGAAGCTTATTACACATCACTTGCGCAACATTCCAAAAAACACCTAAAAACCCCAAAAAGAACAAACCTTACCATCCCTTCTAGCATATTGTTTTTAAATCCCCACCGCAGTTCATTCTTCACGCCAGACAGCAAAGAAAATGTGCCCGACGCCCGGTCCGAGGATCATTAAGGGCGAATAAAAATGATGATAGCAATCCTTTCCGCACTGCAGACAACTTGGACACAAAACTCATTAATCAACAGTGCTGTGCGCGTGTTTGGGAGCTGCTACACTTTTTTCAACGAAGCAGCAGCGTACCTATCGCGCACGTCCCACACACCGAATCGAATGAAATCATTCATACGTGCGCCTGAACAGACGGGAACAACTCTTTCGCTGCACACAATTTTCCGAAGCTCGTCCGAAGGAAACGAGAAACTTTTCGGTAGTGATTAGAGGAAGAAAAAAAAAAAGGACGGAAGGACTCCATCCGAAGCAAACACGATTCGGTTGAGCGCGGATAGAGGAGGTGCGTGCAGACAACAAACCCGGCCAGCAAGCAGCAGACAGAGCGCCACAACGTCGTGTGCTATTCCTTTTTTTCACGGTTCACAATCACTTCAATTTCCGAGTGCTTGAGAAAAGATTTTTTATTTTGTTTTTCTTCTTTCCTTGTGTTTGAAAATATCGTTCCCTCACGGAGCAAAGTCTGGACGTTTCCGGACGGGCCAATACAGCATGGCTGGGAAACATTTTTAGTTTTTCACCCACAAGTTAAAAGTAGATTCAAATTTTCGGAATGAACTGCAGGATAACATTTTCCAGACGAACGAAAAGAATAAAATAAATAGAAATAAAATACCGAGACACCCTTGGAGCGGAAGGAACATAAATCAACACATTCTAAAGTCCAACAGGCGCATCTAAAAAACAGAGGGTGCGCGATAACTGTTTGTTACCAAATGTGCCCGAGGAAAGCACAATGAAAAGCCCCGATGATATAATAAACATACGCGAGTCCATTTATCCAATGCGAGATGGTGGAGGATAAACTTCTTGTATTAAAAAAAGGGCAGCAGGAAAATGAGAAAACCCGACAGATAAAACAACTGCCCACCGTGAGTTCTTCCCGTACGCTCGAGCGATTGTTTAACATTCAAAACCTATCCATTTTCACGCTCGTGGGTCTCCTCGAAAGCTACTGGAGCTCACCGGCCGTACCTGATGAAGTCATATTTTTCCGATGCAAAACTTTTCGAATGAAGCCTTTCAGATTAAAAAAGAAAAACACACGCGATGAATATGAAGGAACTGCTAGCTGGATTTGAAGTTCGAGTGCAGCAAAACCCTATCCAACAACACATATCCGGGTAAAGCGGCACACAATCCTACAACAAAACTTCTTCTTCCGGCACATCGGTTACGGAGCTGTTGAAAAAGAAGCCTTGTCGATGCCGAATGAAATAATGGTGCCATCAGTTGTTCCTGTTGCTGCGGTTAAAGTTTCTCCACCAGTTTTTTCCATGTTTGTTTTTTTTTTGTCGAATGCACCCAACAAACTATGATGCTTTGCCATGCGGAGTGAAAATTGTAGTGCCCTGTGCAGACGGCCACATCACTCGGGCGGATGATGATGATGATAGTTTAGCGAAAATTCGAAGTAAATTTTATGCAAAACGATTAAAACCGAAAGCGTATCCGTCACCATCTGGCATTGCCGAAGGAACAGAAACACTCAGGCTTATTCTCGCTCTCGAACGGAAAATTCTCTAACAGAGCTTGTCAAACTAATCCAAAAAGACATCGGTATCGGTAACTATTGAATCTTTTTCCTGGACAGTAGGATGTCGAACGAAATGTGAATTTAAAAATTTAATGATAAATATAAACTGTAACAACATTTTGTAAGCCCAAATTTTGCGGATTATTGAGGATTTAATTATAGCATGTTCAATAATCTAAACTCATGCACTCAGACACTTAAATTTCAATTACCAACGGAAAGAAAAAAAAGGAGGGTGAAATATTCCTTACCATAACTGTCTTGCTTGAACTTCATGCTAAAATTTTCAGGTATTTTTTGTCGCAAAGTGGCATTAAAAACTATTGGCAATAAGTTTCTTTTGGGTTTGCCATGTTCATTGTAAAACATTTTATACAAAAATCAAAATATACTGCTTACTAAACTACTATTTTTCTTTTATTATGGCAATAGAAACATTTGAGTAAAAGCCCTCGTCAAGCTCTCTGTGCTCTCAGAAACGGACATTCAACCGAGATGCTCATATTTCCGTAATCTGCAATTTTAGAGAGATTTTCTCTAACACTCGGATTCCACAATAGGCGGCATCGGAACGCATGTGAGTACACCAGGAACTCTAACGAAAATGAAGCCTTCCACTTTGTGGTAAAGTTTTCGTGCACAAAATTGGTGCTAGTTCCATCATGCTTTCTATCTGTTTTCCTAACTAAAAGAAGACCAAAAAACACAGAATTCCGGTTCGTTTCTCAAGCCGGTGAACAAGGAAAACAATATTCCTTTACCGAAGTACCGACCACAAATTCTTCGCAACTTTGTTTCGCAAGAGAAAGAATATATAATTACCACGCTCGACAAGTACGTATCGACACACACACGCAACCATGCCGTAAAGTACAGCGCAAAAAAGGAATCCTTTTCCGACTCGGCGTTTTCATCGCTTCTATAATTTATAACTTCCTTTTTTTGCGTTCCACCGTTTCTGTTTTTTTTTGCAAAAGCCAGCCACACAGTTCGCTCACAACTCAACTTTTCGATTTTCAGCCACCAGAGACCAAGCACATCCTACGACTACTACGGCTGACGAATGAGGATAAATTACGGCTAGTTACGGACAGCCTCCCGATGGAAATCGCGATTCTAAGCGATATGATTGCGCGATGGTGTTGTTCAGCCGGTTTTGAAGAAATACAAATGCAGCGCACACTTGACTGAGATAATAAAGACACCAACCAACCAAGTCGGCAAAGTCCAAGAGCAATGTTATCGTCTACTTTCAACCGCTTTTCCTTTAACCGGTGCGCTCGCGATACGACAAACAAGAAGCGGATAAAGTGAGGAAAGTTAATTTGAAAAGTTTTTAACTGTACAGAGAGAGAGAGCGAGTGAGAGGGAAAATTAGAGAAGGAAGAAAAAAACAGGAAAAGTATTCGAAATTTCAGCTTCACTAGAGAGTGCGCTAGGACTTTCCTGCAAGCAGCATCTAGGATTGCGAGTGTTGAAATGGGGAAAAATAAGAATTAAAAATTCCTTTCCCGCAGCAGAGAGCTGTTGTAATCCTTTCGGGGGGTGATGCTGATGCCGGGCGAGTTGGACGAGACGAGTTCGAACTAACTGGAAAGATACACAATCGGTATTGGAAAAGCTTTACCGTAGCGTTTGTGTGTTTAATTAGGAAAAGCAAACGTTAACCATTGAACTACAGTAAACCTCCGGCGGAACGAAAGTTCATCAATCATTGTTGATCATGATAATCAGGTTCGGTCGCATTGCCGACTCTAATGGTAGATAGTAGATTGTGGTAATACTCCATTGTTAAAAATGTACTTTTATAATCATTATTTATAATATCTTCTTACAGAAATAGTTAAACTTAATCTATTAATTTTTGGCTTACTAGACTAATTGATATCGCATAGTCCGTGCTATGGGGAAACGGCCCTGATGAGACTTGAACCCCGGTCCTGTCGTGTGAAGACCGGCGCCGCTGTCGCATCTACCACCGAGCCGTCCCGAAATTTAATTTCTAATATATTTTATTAACCTTAACATACCGCATGCCAACAAAATGTATTCCCTTACTTTGACGTATTAATCACGGAAAGTAAATGTTCAATCCTTTGCAAAAAGAAAAAAGATTATCTTTTAAAGCGATCGATAAGGTGAAGCCAGTTACGCTGTAGGTATTTAAATTCTTCACAAACAGTGAGAGTAACCCCTGTCCCGAAAATGAAAGGGAAGTCATGAAAACCGTTTATTAAACCGCACAAAACTCCACAGCTTTGAAGGGCAATAAATTTAATTTGCAACCATGTAAAACCTTAAACTCGACCTTTCCTGGCAGCCAGTGGATTGATATAAATTCTTTTATGGACCTTCTCCGGTAAAAAAAACGCCAAAAAACCACAAAACAGGGGAAGAGTTTCGACAGCATAAAAGATATTGCTATTTTGCTTACCCTGTCTCTCGATCCCTCTTTCTCCAGTGAACATTCCAGTGACGCAAGAGACAGTAGTAGTCACCACCAACCAAGCGCATTGCACCACTCAGTTTATGGTGTATAGGGGAAAATATAAACATAACCCTGATGAAAAGCAAAACGAGCGAGAATGATTCACTTTTGTACAATCATATTTAAATTGGGATGTAGAATTTGGGTGGCGTGGAGTTATAAATAAATGTATCATAAAAATCTTGCCGTACGAACCATCGCGTGAAAGAGAAGTGGTTAAAAGAGCAGGAAAAAGAACATGATAAAAAAAACGGCTAGAGCTCATGCTGTATGTTTTTTTTCCTGCGAAGAAATGTCCACCTCGTAAAATGAAAACAATCTATCACACACAGTCGCACCGTCACTATCCGTGTGCCCCATGTAAATCAGATCTGAGTCTGCGGACGATTTTAATCGACTGCTCTATAGGTCGTATGACTAACCAATGTACACTGCCCTGCATGACCGACCGAACGGAACGGGGAGTACACACAGTGCAGGTGGTGGGCAGGGATGGCAATAAAACATTACTGCATGAAACCGTTTTGCACGTACGTCATACGGTGAAGGTGACGAGTGCTAAAAATAGGACCACTGCTTCCTGCGGATGTTGCAATCCGAAGTGCCAAGGGTGAGCCAGAGACGACATATTCAGTGTCAACGCAGGTCAACACACAACAGCGAACAAATGGAAAGCACAAACCAGTTATAAGAGTAGATAGGAATTCACTTCGGTCGAGTTGATTGAGTTGGACGGAAAAATGCAATCATCGGGCAGAGAATTTTGGGCGAAGGTATGGCGAAGGTTCTGCGATGAAGTTCAACCTGGTTCCCACGGTTGCCAGGACATTATTGGGCGGGATAGCGCTCGAGTCGAGGGAGAAATGTATCCCACAAGTTTACCAAGGTTGTTTCTGCGAGAAGAAGGTTAATGAAAATAGCCATTTCGAACGTACCATCCATTTTGTTTCGCTTGCTATTAGAAGTTCGGATTCGCAAACACCAAAACTTCTTCAAGCTGCATTCGGAGGTCCTTAAGAAGAGTTTTTGAAGTTTCGCTGGACGCAAACGGACGAACGTTATTATAGCTACCGTAACATTAGAGACTCTAAGGGTAAAACTATAATCGAATTCGATTGGAAAAGCAAACGCAAAAACCCTACGTTCGGTTATTGGACACTAGACTAAAAGCTGGAACTGGAGTTTTTGGGATCGTTGAATGGGAACTACGTGAGAGAATGCTTGACTTTTACGAAGGATTCATTCGAATAATCAAATGCGACAGATTGGGGGAACATTCCTTTCTTAAAAGGGGTTTGAATGGGAAACAATGCATGGGTATGGTAGGACGGGAGAACTTAGCATGTTCAATTTTAAACCGCATTCGATGTTTGTTGCTGTATATAATAAAAGGAATATTTTCCTATATTCGATGCTTAAAACTCGACATGTTCAGAGTATGATGCTCTTGAAACGAGAGAGAGAGAGAAACTTCTTCTTATACTTCTCGATGTGAAGGATCTGCTGACCATATAATTAATTGCTAACAAGCTTGTATATATCATGCAACCGAAAGTTAAATGCTGGCCCTTAAGACCTTAACAGTAATCCTTGAACGGTCCCAGGTAAAGAATTGAATACCCGATCTTGTAGTTTGAAAGTCCATATCCGCTATCACTATTCTATTGGACTATGATGATCGAAGAGATGTATAAAGAATAGCTAACCTTTAACCGTTTCGGGAACGTTCGTAATGCTACGTGACTCCTACACTCAGTTCTACTTATCAATTTACTGAGTTAATTTGTCAATAAGAATGCATGACACCAGGCCATGTCTATCAGACGTGCTCCCTAGGAGCAGGCCACGAAAGAAGAAGAAGAATGCATAATATGAATAGTTAATACAAATTTTTTAAAGTTCTTAATCGAGAGCATGAATTCCCGAAGAAGTATCATTAATTTGTTATCTAAAATTTGCATTTTCTTTACATTTTCCAAGTTGTTGGCGAGGTCTAAGGGTTCTTGCCTGAGCCGAAAATGTTAACAAACTTAAGACTTTTGGAGCGTCGATCTGACAACTCAAGGCCAACGGCTACAAAAAGAGATTGGGCAATGCTTCGACGAACAGATAATGGTTGGATACCTAGCAATAAACATGAAATTTTGCTGTTTGCTCTTGTGATCACCGACTCGATTTGAGGCCTAAAGCTAAGACGGCTATCAAGCAGGATTCCCAGGTCTCGAATGCCACTTAAACTAAATATTTATTTATTGTTTGAAAATTAATAAAAATTGTAAAAAGACCTACTCCAATTAAGCCCTTGCTTTATTTGAAGTAAGCATCAAAACAGCTCCTGATTCAATCGAATCCACAACCACGGCTACATCATTACGTTCTTTTCCCACAAGAAAAGTTTGCTTTAAAAATGTATTATCAGTGTGGTAGCGAAAAACACATAAGCCAGAAAAACAACACAATTATAGGACACGGAGGAAAAATGTGTTGCCTGTTTTATTTTTTTTCATGTCATAACTAGAAAATGTTTCCTCTTCAGATTCCCACAAAGGGCAGCTAAAGTTTCATTACTCGAGAGCTGCGGTAGAGAGGGTGGGTTGTGTTTTTATTTCCGATGCCTCCACCCACCCACCCAAATGCTCATTAAAAAGTCTGCTAGCACCTAGGGAACAAATAGCGCACAATGGCCACCATATTTCCAGCACCAATGGTTCTGCTGCTGCTACTGCAGTCGGAATTTCATCACCCCAAAACACACACCAAAACGAGCAGAAAACAAATAGGAACCGAAAAAGGAAATTATCCTTCTTTTCATCCAGACCATTTCCGCTTTTCGAACAGAAGCTTTCGCGCTCGCTGCTTGCCCTTCCTTGACGCTTCCCCCTAAAGTACCTTTTTATGTCATCTGCCACCGTGACCGCCCAATTGGGACCGCTCCGCAGATGAGGAGTGAAAATCTGTCCCGCTTTGTCTGGCGTACTACTAATTCCACAGCACACCCCGCTTGCTTGCCGCACACCGTTGTGATTGAGAGTTTCATATCGCGACTCCCGAAGTGTATATCGTTTGGGGTGCGCGAGCAAAGTGCTCGAGGCAATCGATCGACCGTGTGCCAACAAGAGCACAAATGATTTTGACCTTTATTGAGAAGACGATATCCCAACTAACGCTACCAGAAGGCATCAGAGCGGGAAAGAGCACATCCCGTCACCGCACGATATCGGGGGCCACCATTTCCCAGGTGGAAAGTGAGGCAATAAAAATGCTGGCACATTTTCCTTCTCCACCTGCACTGCATCACCTCCAACAGTCTTCTGTGTGTCGTCACCTTTTCGTTCCTGGTCGCGCGTTAATCCACTCCTTTGCGCTGGGGGAACCCATTTTCCTTGTGCGTCGTTCAGATACTAAATCCTTATTCGCAAGCTTCCCCGGGTCGGGATGGTGTACAAAAATGAGGTTTGAAAATTGAAGCACACGAATGAAAATTGCTGCAAGCGTGTGGGTGTGTGTGTGAACCAGGTGAACCACTCGCCTTTTCAGCCACTTCAACTCTGCCAACCAGCAAGACAAACGAACTGTTGAAAAACGAACGCGTGACGGCCGTACCGTAGTACTAGGGGTGCCGACGGAAAAATGAAAATCGTAAATCTGCATTTTATGTTATTTGAAATGTTTTTCCATCGACATCGCCTCCGGGTTTCGTCCACGTTTTGATACCGGTGGACGGAAAATGTGGCCCCGCGTGTTAGCGAATCTGCGCCACATTTCGTTGCTCTTTCTTTTTTTTTTCATGATTGACTCTTGAACATCCTGATTTTTCGCGATGTCACGGGTCGAAACTATACTACACACACACACCCACTTTCATTTGCATACTGTACCCCCGGTTATGTGTTCTCCTATTCATGTGCTCATCATTCAGCTGACATAGAAAAGTGTACAAGTGGAGAAAACACATAAAAAAACACGCAATTTTACACTCGAGGAAAATGTGCAAAAAACGCGCTCGAAACTAGCAATAGAAAAGAGCAACAAACAAAACAAAAAGGCTAGTTCAAAATGTGCATCAACCAACAAGAGACACTTCAGATGGGGGGGAAAAAAAGGATAGTATTCTGTACAGTTCGTTTGCCTTTTTTTCCTACGCCCAATGTCTGCCCGTGGATATCCGAACGCGTACATACATTTCCATTTGATCTCACCCTCACACGCGGAAGTGAAAAGTGTCACATGTTTTACTTCCTTTCGCGCACCAACACATCACTGTTCGGCGCGTAGGCAGCAACACAAAAACCGATCAACAACAACCGGTTGAACTTTGACACAGTGTGTTGTGTTGGAGGGCAAATAAAAAAAAGGAAACCCACAACTCCACCACCGATGGCATTCAATCACGGGTAGAGTATACCGTTTGCGGGAAACCCAATGCTCGGTAAAAATCCGAAAAACAATAATCAACCAAAGAGCACCCTCGTCAACCCTGTCATCTTCTCCCTCCCTCTTCCCCCCCAGATCTTGGGTTTTCATTTTCCACCAGAGCTGGATAGATTTGCAATCATTTTGCAAGCTTTCTTGTTTTCTTTCTGCAAACCGAAAGCGTCACATTTTCTGTATTGCACACACACACTCGTGCCCACTTTGGTCTGGGTAAACCACATGTTCAGAGTGATTGTGAAACAGGATACGACGGAGCGGATGGCGCGCGCGCGTATCAACAACGGAGCTTACGGTTGGGGTTAGAGGATCCGTGAACCAAAGCATTTTCCATTTCCATAAACCAGTGCCGCCGCCGCAACGAATCTCGTCGTTTTATTGAAAGGAAACAAACACAAAAAAGTGGAATGATTTTTCATCATGCATACAACAATCTTGCAAAACCAGGACTCTACGTGAGGTAGGTGTGAGTATGTAGAAAATAACAACAAACAAACGAAATTCGGACGAAAGAAAAACGTACGTAATGAAAATTGACAGTCGAAACGGGAAAAAAACCCCAGACAAAAAAACAAAGGCTCACTAACAGTTCAAAAGGCTAAACCACACATTCTTTTTGACATACTTTTGCAAATGTTTTCGAATGCTACGGGGCCAGTAGAGCCTCGAATTGCAAGTGCAACCATTCGGTTAACAATTGGTATAATTTTTCGGTGAGTACGCAGTGGGTTAGTTTTTGCCGGCTTTCAGCTTGGTGCATAGGATTACGCTAAAACGGTTTTGCACCATTAGGATGGTGGAGAGGAAAATGCTCAAGGAAAACAACAAACAAAACCCACAACGGGCACACAGCCCGGTAGGATAGTACGTTTTTTATCCAGCGACCGATCGTCATTTTCAAACGAAAAACTCTCGAACGTATGATGGGAAATTAAAAGGCAAAGAGATTGTTAATACGACTTTGTTTTATGATAGCTGATAACTTTAGATGACTTTAGCAGAATTAAGTTTAAGATAGAAAATTTCGTTGAGCAACGATCAAAATTATGAATTAATTCTGCTGCTCCTACTTTGGCGATTGGATGTCGAGCAAAAAGATATTATTTAAAGTATATTTTGAATAAAATCTAAAACAAAATGTCGGACTGTGGTGCGATTTTGTCGTTTACAAACTTCATAAATCAAGTTCAGGAATAACATAATCAAACTGTGTACACAGATTAGTGATTATTTCGTGCGAGTAAAAGTTCCCAGTTCTTGAAAATGTCTGAATTTGAGCCGGATAAGCGCCATATGCGGGAGGTGTTGTTGTTTTTTGTTTCGAGCGAAGAAAACGGCAGCCGAAGCGCATCGAGAGCGTTCGAGAGTTTACGGCGATGCTGCTCTAAGCGAAACAAGGTGTCGGGAGTGGTTTCGACGCTTTCGAAGCGGTCATTTCGCCGTGGAGGATGCTCAACGTGAAGGAAGGCCCAAAACGTTCGCCGACGAAGAATTTGGTGGGACCAGCTCGGCGTCATCTACTACGAACTTCTGAAACCGGGAGAAACAATCATTGGAGAACGCTACCGGCAACAATTGATGAGTTTAAGTCGAGCACTGCGTGAAAAACGGCCAGAATACTCATCACGCCACGACAAAGTTATTCTGCTGGATGACAATGCTCGGCCACATGTTGCGCAACCTTTGAAAAACTACCTTAATACCCTCAAATGGGATGTCCAGATCCAGAATTGGTTGGATACTTGGATTGCATCGAAAAACGTATCATTTTTCCGAAAAGGAATCCGCGATTTACCCGAAAGGTGGAAGAAAGTGATAAATAATAATGGCCAATACTTTGATTGACGCAATTTCTACAAATAAAAATGCCACGAGTAAAAATAAACTTATGAAAAAACGGCCGTTATTTATTTGCGCACCTAATATTATTTCTGTTCTGTAATGAATAGTTAAGAGTTCACACAGGTTAGTATCCAGGTTAGTAATATTCAAAACTACAAATATTTTATAATTTCTACACAGTTTTTAAAGATTTATTCTCTAACAATCGAGTTTGGCAATAGATACCGCAGAGTCCAGCTACCCAGCGTGTGATAGTGTGTAAACCGCGAATGAAAATTTGAATTCTACCATCGTCACACGTCACGCAGTACACACACTATTGTCTACTTGAAACCAGAGAAATAGGAAATGGATTTAGCAGATGCACAGCAAGGAACGTCCACAGCTGCAATCGAGTGATGATTGTGATGTGATTTGAATTAAAAAAAAAGGAACCCTAGTAGATAGGATTAGCGTGCCAGCACAGAGAGCACCGGGTTATTGCAGGGAGGCCTCCTATAGACACAATCCAAAAGTGCGAGTTCAATAAAAACCTTCGACATGGACAGGACTATGACTGGAACAGCCTTTCAGATCATCGTACCACTATATACACCACTGGGAATTCTGGAGGCAGGAGTGTGCCAGGCTGATTTGCCACCATTCGCCTACAAAAGAGAGTGACCCGGTCAGTGACCAAAGGCCATCAACCTACCAACGGCAACGGTCGGGTTGGTATCCTGTGTTTCCTCTGCATGAGATTGTACATGATTTTTCCGGTTCAGTTGTGCCACGCAATGTCGAGGATGATGGGCTGATTTTTCCTTTGCTCGATTCTACACTGTTGCTTTTGTCCGGTGCAGGTTCGGGAAGCAGTACACAAGAAGCAGGAAAAGGTTTGTTCTTCCGGTACGGTAAAGGTTGCCGCATCTTGTACGAGATGATTCGTACATCACCCAACCGACAACAACAGAGCATGATACAGTAGAATGTACGCACTTTTGCTGGGTGGATGTGAACGTTTTGGTCGGATTCGATTGTAGCTCGAAATGTGATTATCCGAAAGAAAAAAAAGTATGATTGCTCTCCGGACGTTGCCATCACAAAGGTTCCTCCCTCGGTGGGCTTGCTTGCACTTCCACACATTGCGAACAAATCGAAATGAAATGAGAATTTTGATCCACTTGTGCCGATTTTAGTGCGGCGCGTTGTCGTGATTGTAAGGGAAAGGAAGGAAAATACAATGGCAGAGAATGGAAGTTACACTGTAGATCAATAGCACAGGCAAAAAGTGTCCAAACACATTAAACACCAATTTTTGAGAGGAGTTTGTTCAAACGGTTCATGTGACATCGTTCAGAAAACATAACCTGCTGGATGTGTTTAATACGAATTTGTACATGGAAGACGTCTTGTGGATGGATAAAATTAATTTGGAGATTCTTCAAAACCGTTGCCTAGTAGCAATTAATTGGAAATTATCATTATTTTTATGTATATCCTGTTTTTTTGTATGTATTGCATGTATCGCATGTGGAATGTTTTAAGCTCTGCTCTGCTAGGTTGAAGTTTTTGATCTACAATATAAACTCAACTTATAGCAACAATCATCCAGTTCCAGTAACAGTTCTGACGATGGTATGGAGCTCTTCTTCTTCTTCCTTGGCACTACAACCTCGTGAGGTCTTGGCCTGCTATTGCTAGCTCTCTATGACTTAGTTTTACCCGTAGCTGGATAGTCAGTCCTGCGTACGGGGAGGCGGTCCGCCGGGATTCGAACCCCGGTCCTGCCGTGTGAAGACCGGCGCCGTTATCGTATACACCACCGGGCCGCCCCTATGGAGCTCAGGTATACCCAAATACCAAAATAGCACCATCTCATCTATTGGATCTAAGCCTTTCCCTTAGTAGTTATCCTTGACCCTTTTTTCTGACGCGAAAATATCATTAGCATCATTATCAACGACAACTCATCCACGCGTACCTGTGTCTGCTCAAGGATAATGCTCGACACACTGGTCCACAGTCAACTGCGGCAGAAAAGTTTCGCCACAAAGTGCATGTCTAGGTGCAACCTGAAGTCACCTAATTAAACGCGTAAACTTTCGTCCTACAAGCATGGCAACACGCAAAAATCGACTACCATTACCATATCTGGCACCACAAACGAACCCTGAGCTATCTATCAAAGTTCATTTCGGTGTTCCTATCCTAGCCACATTCGGGTTGTGGCAAAAGTGGCATACGCTGCTACTTAGCGGAAACGATTGCACGCTGTGTTCGGTATTTCCTGCACACTGCGTCGTCTTATAATGACGTACACTACGGTTATCTAATTTTCACACACGATCATAATCATGATGAAGTCCACCCGATTGGTATGCTGCTGCTTTAGCTATTTTCAGCGTGGAATTTTGCGCGCCAATCGTCGCTGCGAAAAGCTCTTGCCGACGATAGGTCAGAGAATTTAATCCTTAGTGCAATGGGCATCCCGCAGCCCGGATGAAGGACTGAATATCTTTAGACATGCAAATGCAAAAGTACATATTGCGTGCGGTGTGTTCGTTTGCATGTTAGCGCCAATTTGTCGCTTCCTGGATCCGATAGGAAACGCGAACGGCAAAAAGGATAGGGTTAACCTGGGAACGGTGGCACAGGATGTGTGCACCGATTCTATTATCCACGCAAAGATTCATGATGCAGGCGAATCGAAGTGTCACAGCAAATCCGCCCATGAGCGAGCTGACCTAAAGGATAGGAACACTGAGAACGTAAGGGGTGGTGGCTAGCCGTGCTGCGCATATGTGCAATCCCCGGTTGGCCAACTAACCTACAACAACGCAGGCACGAGGTATTGTGAGACATAAATTATTGAATTAAGTTCCATCCTGGACTGTGGTAGGCCTTCCCGCAGACGACCCAATATGCTTGGGGATGAAGTTCAAAAATTCTAAACACATTTCGAACGTTAGTTTGCAAACGATTTTGGAGGCGTTATTCCTGAGCATATAATGTCAGAATTCAGCTGGGAGGGTTGAGAGTACAACAGGACCACCATAATACGAACACTCGGCAAAGTGTTCTGGTAGTACACCTACAGACACACACACACACATACACACTCACAATAGGTTATCTCATCTCGCACGCGACACAAGCACCGAAAGGGACCTCGCTCGTACTCTTCCGGACCTGGCACACTACGGACGAAACGGAGCACCGACAACAATGCCGTGTCCTGATTGCCTCGGGAAAAACGAGCTTCCGGTTATGTTGGTCAGTAGCGTGCAGAGTGTGTTGGGACGCACCATGGCCGGACGTCAATTGAGTAGAGTTTCGGGGGCAGTTTAGAGCTAAAGCCGATGCACTCAGCGCACAATGCGAGTATTTTGATGAGTTCGGTCGGCGCGTTGGCGGCACTAAGGAGCAGGGCACGCGAGGGGGCGTATAATATGCTGAGCCGATACAATTAAGCACCCATTCAGATAGGGTAGCGTGGCTTGAAACATTAATATGCGCTTATGATGACATAATGTCACAGCAGCCGACAATCAAAAATGTGGGGTGAGCTGTTTCACTGTGTGGGAAAAAGGCTTTTTCAGTTGCGAGAGATGGCGAAAGAAAAATTACCTCGTTGAGGATGCGCAACTTTAAACATGATGTCCAATAAAGATTAGCAGGGAGATAAATCAAATTAATAATGATTTTAGCGTGAATGTGAGCTTTTCTGCGGACAGCATAATGTATTAATTGTTTATTAAATGCTGCCGTAAACAAAGAAAGGATCTAAAATAGTTTAAAGATGTGTGAAGAATTGTGGAAAATTATCGAAACTAAAACGGACTCGAAATATTAAACAAAAATTATAATTCCTTTCTTAAAATAGAATAGAAAGAATAAAAAAGCACATCCGTTTTGAAACAACTTATCTTACCGCCATCATCAACACCCATTAATGGCAATTCATACGACACTCTAATGCACTTTTGATTATCGTTCCTCCTTTTAATGGTAAAGCTTCGACGAAGGAAAGAAACTAACGAGCATTACCGAACGAGTTCAATCTTGTGCGATGCTCAAGAGTAATAACAAACAGCAACGAAAAGGAGCAGACAACGTCTTCCGCAAAAAAAAGAACAGCTTTTCCACAGTATCCAAACAGCAGCAAACAAAAACGGGAGGACAGAAACGAACTAAAACACATCATCGCTGAAGACCTTTTTCCGATGCCACAAGCCACATCCCTGAAACCGTTTGAATTGATAATGGTAAGGCGGCAAGCATCAAAGTATCTGTACGTTAGCCAGAGATGTGAGTGTATTTTGCTTTTTTGGTGCGCTCCTGCATGTTGTTGTTCGTATCCTTATCAATATTTCTGCACAGCTTCCAGCACAGTATCCACCCCCATTTCGGTACAGGGTGCGATATTAATCGAGCAACAGCATCTCCCTTTATACGATCGTTTTGTACCTCTTGCTTTTGGCTTGCTGACGCAAGAGGAAGTAAGTTACATTGTTAGTAAGCCGGTATATACGTGTATCTCATCTCAACTAACTTCGATTTGGAACAAATATTTGTTCCATAAACAACCCATTCGGGGCCTTTGGCTTATTGGAAAAACATTGTCCGCTGAATTCATCACAATTGCAACAATAACTTCCCCGAAGAGGATGAAGTTAAGGTTTGTTAGCATTTTATATGGGGGTCCGCATTGGGATGGATGAAGCAATGTTTCCGCAAATGGGGTGACCCATCTTGGTGGGAGCTACGTAACAAACTTCAAGAAACACATTACAGACTGGAGGAGCAATGATTTGCGACGCGTATTAGAGATGTCCATGACTTCCTCGCAACCTATAAAGCTCGGTAGTAAAGCTCAACTTTCACAACGAGACGTTTATGGCACAACGGCCGCACAGAACGAATGAGCACAACATCATGAAATGTTGTAAAAAAAAAAAGAACTAACTGTGTTTCAATGTACCACACTATAAAATATTACCCAGAAAAAACGTCGATCTACTCTATTGCAAAGGTAATAGCATCAAGATAAAGTAATAGGCGAGCCCAGAAAGTCGTGACAGAAAACAATAAAATGTCGGTAGGTTTAAGTATGAGGAGGTTCAGCATTATTTCTGCCCACCTTGACTTTATATACCCACCACCCTAATTGCTACGAACCAATCCACAATCCGACCCGAATTTGTGGCTGTGGCTTCTTCCGCTAGACCAAACTGTGCCTACCGTCTTCTTTACGGGTTGAAACTTCTCATTCTGTTTCCTATTCTCTCGAAACTGTCACATACATAAACGTTCGATCGGAACAACACATGATCTTCAGAAGAAAGCCAATAAAAAAAGCGCTCCCGGAGCACTGCTACCGGCCGTATAGACCTTTAACGATTTATGAATATATTTTTGCCTTGGGTTTGAAAAGGAATCCTGCCACCTGGGAACCGACGAACGTGACGCTTTTATGAAGAGACGACGAATGAAAAAATCACGGTGATCCCACCGTCAACCCCGTTCGCTCTTCGTTCTTCACCATTCCCAATTCCACGGTTTGTTTTTATTAGACCCAAAATCGTTGCGTAAAGCTGCATCCGCAAAAGGGCTTAACTACTTCGGATCGGCCTCTGCTGACAATAAATGTACGCCCACAACCTCGGCAGCGTCGGTCGACGTTGGTGTTTGTGTTTGCTACATTTACAAATGGGATTGGATGCTGAGGTGTGTGCGGGTGCGGGAGGTTGCAAAATGAAAACAATTCCGAAAGCCGGCTCATAATTCCCAGAGCCGATGTCCACGCACATACGTAAACTTGTGGCTCGCCCTTTTTAAACTTCCAGTTTTAGTTGGTTCTAGGAGTTTTTTGTTTCCTCCATTGTTCTGGATACATTTTCCAGTTAGTAGCGGTGGTGGTACGTGCGTGCAGGAAGCAGGAAAGGTCAGGGCTATTATGATTGGTAAACATATACCTTCGAGGACTGGTGGTTGGTGCTTGGTAGCTTCAAAATTTAACAAAGACCACTGCTATTCTTTGTTCCTCGTAGAGCACAGGACGCACATAAGGGAGAAATGTTTAAAAAGCTGTCGTAGCTCATTCTGTTGGATAGTATATAGGAGATTGGCTTGTTTAAATACTCTTACAAACCGTTTTAAACTAGTAAAAGCGATAATGTTAAAAGATTGCATAACTTTAGGCGTACACATGACACAATTTTTGTCGACAAACATGCTACGACAAAAACAACCAACGTTTTACAATCCCCCTTAACAAAATTATGTTGTTTTTAGTTTGTTAATGGGTCACTACATCACTTTTAGCAAGCTCTTACATGGCTGAACACGTCCCATTCTCGAAGAATTTCCAATACCGTACACCACTAGGCAAAAATACCTGTAGTGCATACGTGAAAGCCACCGCCAGACAAATAATGGCAAGGTGAAACATCTGCAAGTGGTCTTGCCATCATGAAGAACCACACAAAGCATCTATCAAGAGAGGAAGAGTCGATGTGTGTGTCCCCTCCCTGTCACACTGTCAAACGAGCTAAAAACATGAAAGACAGAATTCTAGAGCACATCTTACTGTTCCCAATTTGAGCATCACTTCAATGTGTTTTGTTCGACCTTTTTCTTTTGCGAGCGGGTGGTGGACAAAACTCCACCCAGACGAACGATGCAATCTCCCATCAAACCTATACCCCACCGTCACGCGCCCCAGAACTATCCAACATGTCACACATCTAGGCCACGAATGACTGTTTCCGGTTGCAGCACCTAGCAGCAGCCTTCTTGTGCTAGAACATCCACTCGATCACGAGCCAATATTCAAGTGGGACACCGACTTAAAAGACAACTGAAACGGTTGACCTCACACAACCGACACCGGAATCGGTGGGTTGGGGGCATAGAGCAAAACTTGGACCTGTTCCCATGCCACGGTGTGTGCATTGGGTGTCCGGATCGGGGAAACATTCCGGACAGGAGAATTAGAGGCAAACTTGAAAATAGAGCAAAAGTGAACAGTTGTTCACCACGGGTGCAAAATTGTCTTTTTCATAGCTGAGGCTTCTTTACCTTTCGTTGAGTATATCCCCAAACCTGTGAGCTTCCGGTGAGCAGCAGCAGCAGCAGCAAGAGTCCTTGTGTGTGCACAGTCACAATCGCCATAAATAAAATCGAAAGCAGACCATAATATAGCACAGTACTCCCGGTCAGATAAAGGGTAGTACCTCGTACGCCCGTTGTTTCACACAAACTGTCATGTTTCACCTTCCATACACTAAGGAAAATGGGGCGCAAAAAAAGACTAATAACAAACTCATAAAGAGAAAAATAATGGAAAAGGTACAGCAAGAGTGCACTTATGGCACCTCGCCATCCTTATTCTTTTGGAGATGCGCTTTAACAGAAGCAGCCACTTTTTTGCAAAATGGAAATGGTCCCGTTTTCCCGGTTTTTTTTGTGCTCCAGCATAATATCTTTGTTCCTCCTTCGCCAAAGCCCTATGGAAAAGCATAGTTCGATGAACGATCCTCCCTACATTCGGACACAAATCGTTGAGGTTTCCTGCGATGTACTTCCATTTGTGGTCGTTTTGAAAAAGGATCCTTGAGCGGACGAATGTACCACCAGGCCACCATACCTAAAATGCCCTTTTGGCCGAGATTATTTTTTCCTCTATTAGTTGAGATAAATACTATGTGGTCAGCGCTGCTTCGGAAGGTTCACATTGACAGGTTTGCCGGCATCAATTAGCTGTTGGAATGGTTTGCTAGCTCCGCTTTCGCTCTCTTTCTGTCTCCTGCACCAAAGTCTAGTACAAAGAAGGAATGTATTTCCCTCAGGAAAATCGAAACAATTTCCCCACAATGAGCAGTTTGCGGTAAGCTGAGTTTATTGCTATTTTCCTACAAAAGTCACGTTACAGACAAATCTATTGTCCAAAAGGTATTTGATGGCCCCGAGCTGAACTATGCAAAACCACGTGAAAGGGTTTTGAGATCTGGGACAGGGCATCTGGGTTTGTTAGATATTCCCACCTCGAATTCCAATCAAGCCGCATTCTAACACGCTTCATAGCCAAACATTCCTTCGATAACGACAAACGTCAATACTTAACGGTTGCGCACTAATAAGCATCCGTACAAACTGACGGGGGGCAAGCTGTTGTAGTTTGCAGCTTCTCCAACAGAGTGGTTTTGAGGTTTGCGTGCATGGTCAGGCAAACTCATGGTTTACTCCGGTGCGTTTAGCAGTGTGGTGTCACTTGCCTACTCTAATAAGTGCCTGATTAGCACGGCGTTTGAGTGAAGTTTTCAACCGCATCACAGCTGATGGCCGGTGTTATGTAAATGCAACACAACACGCTTTGCTTGCCCTGTTTGCTACCGAATTCAATGCATCTGAACGGGTTTGTTTACACAGAATCATCGACCGACTGGTGGGCCTTTCTCTGGACCACCTATGAATTGATACGAAGCATTCAACCGGTTCAAAAACGTTCGAACATGAGATCGTTGCCTTGGATGTGCATTTACTGTAAAGAGCAATTCGTGTTGGGATTAGTCCACTATAGATTGCGAGCGTAAACAAACATACTTTAACATCACATTCAATATGGACATCATACAAACGAAACGGACATTTTCTCGCCACAGGATTGTGACGCTCCGTATTTGTGTTAGTCACTGTTATGGTCAACGAACGAGCACGAAGTGAAAACAGACCGAAATGCTTGTTCCAACGATACTGTTGTATGTAGGGACATTTCCAATTTTATTTATTTAACATTTTAATAATAATGTCTTAATAAAACTTCAATTTAAAATGTAATTAAATGATGTCAGCAATGTTACGACATTTAAGCTTCAATACCACATTTTAAAGTTATTCTTCAACTTAGTACGAGGTAAAACTATTTAGTTTTTCCTATAATTTACTCCCAATCGTTAAAGACACCGGGTCCAGTTCGGGAAGACATATTTCTGGCAACGAAAATCCTTTTTCGTCCACTTTATTTACAGTACTGACCTTTTGCAGCCGGTACACCGTACCAGAAATAGGAAGGACAGCAGCAGTCAACAATAGAAAACCTTACCTTGCCCACAGAATAAAGACCTAGACACCCTCAACCTCACTTCCACCCTCGGCAACACCCTCGGGTGGGGTTCGTTTTCCGAGCGCAATAAAATTAATTAAGGCACAAAGTATACATGGCTTTTCCCTAGGCTCTCGCACTCTCTCACTCTCCGCCGAAAGGGACTAGCTCGGATGAAGGATCACCCGGGATGATATACAGCAGTAGCTAACGGCAACAGCAGCAGCAGCAGCTGTACCCAGTTTGTGGGATTCCCTTTATTTAATGGAAGAATGGAAAATTAAAGTGGGCAAAAAGTGGGTAGTAGCGGGATCCAACCATTCAACACCTGAGCCGACCATAAATAGTACAAACCACACACAGCGGACACACGGGACGAAGGGGATGAACTAGGATCGGGATCATCATCGTCATAACGGATGCTCGCTACTAGGTACGGTTTGGGGTTGGGTTGGGTGTTGGTACTACCACCGCAACCCACCACACAATGTTGCCTCCGCTGTTGCAGAGCGTCACACCATGGCGACGTGTACCGTATGTAGCCCTATGGAGTTAATTAAAAAGATAACTGAATGCTTAGCCAAGCACCACGGCCACACCGAACTCAGAAGGGTCATAATTTTTATACGAATTAGACCACCGGTTCGCCTCACACAGTCTCACACACATACACAGATATAAAAGGGAGGCAGCAAGGACTACAAGGGAAGCGAGCGATCGGAAAGGAACGCTGTACTGCCGTAAGGACCATAAGGAAACACCATGGCTGCCGGGTTCATGTGCGACAATGATGGTATGCCGTGGTGGTCGTCCTGGGAGTTCGCCGCAAAGCTCCCTTAGGCGTAAGGCAGACGCACGAGCGAACTGCAATCCCGACAATGTGCTAAATGGACACAAACTGCTCGAACGGGTCCGGGGAATAGCAGGGATGTGAGTGTAACGCACCCGACACGATCCTAAGTAAATGGTTTACTGCTGCTAGAAGCTGGTCTAGTTTTCCCAAGAAGCAAACGACGACATTTCTTATTGTAAGGGGGACCCCTTCGGTTCGCATGACTTGAGCCAACCATGCAAGGTTGAAGATCCTTTTTCAGGGCAAGCACAAGCCACCTATATACGTTACAGAAGCAGTAACGTTACAGTGGCAGAGTACGGGTGCGCGGTGAAAGCTGGTTATCTTTATTCGTTATCGAGTGCGCTGTGTAGCGTCCCCGAAGTGAACATTTACCCGTGGCTGAAAGTAATTAACTTTGGCTCTGAAGAAGCAACAAGTTTTTTGTTCCCATTTTACTCATATACCCCGGAGTGGCGTTATTCTTATTCACTTTATGCTGTTACTACCGCACAGTTACAATCCTAACACTATTAGCGTTGAATGGAATGTAAGGAGTCCTTTTTGGCATGTTGTGCTTCCTTTTTTTTTGTTACTCCTCCTCCATGTGTGTGTGATGCCCTGTAGCTGGATTAATGCGAACTCTACACGAACTTACAAACTCTTCACATCTCCGAGAAAGATAGCAGCCGCGTTATCGTTTCCCGAAGATAGCAAAAGCAAGCGAACGAAACAAAACCCGATAAACGTGTACCGAGTGGGTATGTATGGTGAGCGTTTCAGCAAAAAAAAAAGAAAAGCTAAAGAAACCAAAAAAGCGGAAAAGAATCTTCAAGTATCGTTCTTGGAAGGCACGCGAGGTGTAAGAAAACACTCACCCAAACGCCGGAAAGACGATATGGGACCACCGGTTCGCCTCACACAGTCTCACACACATACACAGATATAAAAGGGAGGCAGCAAGGACTACAAGGGAAGCGAGCGATCGGAAAGGAACGCTGTACTGCCGTAAGGACCATAAGGAAACACCATGGCTGCCGGGTTCATGTGCGACAATGATGGTATGCCGTGGTGGTCGTCCTGGGAGTTCGCCGCAAAGCTCCCTTAGGCGTAAGGCAGACGCACGAGCGAACTGCAATCCCGACAATGTGCTAAATGGACACAAACTGCTCGAACGGGTCCGGGGAATAGCAGGGATGTGAGTGTAACGCACCCGACACGATCCTAAGTAAATGGTTTACTGCTGCTAGAAGCTGGTCTAGTTTTCCCAAGAAGCAAACGACGACATTTCTTATTGTAAGGGGGACCCCTTCGGTTCGCATGACTTGAGCCAACCATGCAAGGTTGAAGATCCTTTTTCAGGGCAAGCACAAGCCACCTATATACGTTACAGAAGCAGTAACGTTACAGTGGCAGAGTACGGGTGCGCGGTGAAAGCTGGTTATCTTTATTCGTTATCGAGTGCGCTGTGTAGCGTCCCCGAAGTGAACATTTACCCGTGGCTGAAAGTAATTAACTTTGGCTCTGAAGAAGCAACAAGTTTTTTGTTCCCATTTTACTCATATACCCCGGAGTGGCGTTATTCTTATTCACTTTATGCTGTTACTACCGCACAGTTACAATCCTAACACTATTAGCGTTGAATGGAATGTAAGGAGTCCTTTTTGGCATGTTGTGCTTCCTTTTTTTTTGTTACTCCTCCTCCATGTGTGTGTGATGCCCTGTAGCTGGATTAATGCGAACTCTACACGAACTTACAAACTCTTCACATCTCCGAGAAAGATAGCAGCCGCGTTATCGTTTCCCGAAGATAGCAAAAGCAAGCGAACGAAACAAAACCCGATAAACGTGTACCGAGTGGGTATGTATGGTGAGCGTTTCAGCAAAAAAAAAAGAAAAGCTAAAGAAACCAAAAAAGCGGAAAAGAATCTTCAAGTATCGTTCTTGGAAGGCACGCGAGGTGTAAGAAAACACTCACCCAAACGCCGGAAAGACGATATGGGAGCAGTACCGGGGCTTTCACGGCATGCGTCTTGGCCACACACTCGAAAAAGAAGGTGAAACAGGAGTGTACATACTATTTTCTTAACGGTACCGAGTTTCCTGCAACACACACACACACACATGGTCGGTACCGGATCTGATACGAAAATAACGAGATATATTTTCCCATCACCAAACTCGTTCGAAGGTGGGGTGTGTGGCGATGCTCGGTTTTTCCTTCGCAACACGGACCACTTTCAGACGCGCAGTATAGCATCCACAACATTCCGGTGCTGAAGAAGCTGGAATGGATCATTCTTTTAAGCTTATCGCAAGTCCTTCCCATCGAGTGAACCGGCGACAGTAGCCGGTTTGTTGTGCTGGAAAGTACTGTGAGCGTTGCCCCAAACCATTCTAGCAGCAGCACCGTGAGCAGGTCGAACTCGGGAATGACAGCGCAGGAAACATCGAATAGGAACGTCATGTAGAAGCAGCACACACCATCAACTACAAAGGATACACACGTAAACTGTACAGCCAGAGAGTGAAACGAAATGTCAAACGATAGTTGTGCACATTTTGCTAGCACGCGGCATGAACGTGTCTCCGCTGCTCCGCAGGTTCGATACGCTGCAGAGGTTAACCGTGACTCTGTGTGGCGCTAATGGTGCGATAGTGTGGATTGATAAGTTCTCAGTGCGATAGGATAAACGTCAATTTTGCTTGCTGTACGAAACGGGGTCAGAGCCACACGGCGGCGAAAAAAAATGGGCGATGTTTTTGTGTTTTGTCATTTGCCGATAACGGACACTAGGTGGTATAAGCTGGTTCTTTGCTGTGTACTACGATTTGAAGACAATCTCTACTACCGAAAGCAACGTTTATATTTAAAGCTCGAGAAATCTTGGGATGTCAATTGTGGCCGCTGTGACTTGCTTGTCCCGATGCTGGATATTCAGTCCTGCCATCGTCCGGATGAGATTTATAAACGGTTCGTGGTCCTTTCGTGTTAGCAACTGTTACTCCAATTTCTATAACTTATTGGCTATAACTAACAGCAGGTTAGTAGGTAAATTTGGTACTTTTTTGTAATTAATTTAAAATCAAAGAAGAATTTATGAGACTACTTAGAAACCTTGTTCTCCTTGTTTACACCATAATGACAGTAAAATGGTTACGGTTCATAGGTTACATATCCAAATTTTAGCGAATGCCGACCATAAACGTTGACATGAGAGACGACAGTAATTTATCCGTCAGCGCTGAAAGTTAAACTGGCAAAGGAGACTCTTAAAAATGCTGCTCGTGAGAGAATTCTTTTGAAGCACACACACACACAAAACCAGAAATAAAACACCGGGAAGCGATGAATAAGCGGGGAAGAGCTAAAGAAATAAAAGTTCCCAACCCCATAAAACTGCTTCTTCACATGATCCAGCGCGCCCCAACGAATAGTGGATAGTGGATACTTGATAGTGGAGAAGGCAACATAACACCACATGAAAAAGCAAATGGAAGGAACAAAATAACACTCGAAGTAGAATTTGCTAACATTACACGAATGAAATCAGAGCAGCAGCGGCAGCAGCAGAAGAATGTGTAACACACGAAAAGGAAACAAGCTTGTCCGTAGAGCTGCATCGATATGTCCCTCTTTTTGATACCATTTGGCAAACCATTAAAAGCATGATTCTGCAACGACAGCAAACTGGCCCCCACAAACAGTGGTCCTCCAACGTCATGGTTTTAGCTCGCTGCACAACAAGAAACCACACACACGAAATGAAGTGCGCCACGAAACGAAAAAGGGAACAAACAGTGCACCATCACCACAAAGCAGAATTAAGAGTTAATGCGTCCTCCGGGAGAGTACGCGGTTGAAAATGCGTACAACCTTAAGACTCAAGGGCTTGAGGGTTTTTTTTATATGGTTGTTGTCAAGCAGCAAGAGCTTAAATCATTCAACCTCAACCATTAACCTACAGTGAAAGGTACATTTGAATAAGAGAAACTAGTAAAACAAGAACTTGTGTGTCTGTGTGTTTTTTTTTTCTTCTTCTGTGTGTGTGGTTAGTTTAACGTTTCATCTTAATGGGTATAAAAACCATCAAAAAGTCCACAACAGATTAAAAATGGAATCCCTCTAAAGATCCTTCGCTTTTCGTACAATTGTGGTAGATGTTGGAATGAACAAACGCCAAGGTTACAATCCATCGAGCGGCAACGCAGGACGACACACCTTCACTTTGGAGAGGGGGTAGCACTGCCATGAGCGTTTGAAGTACACGTTTCCTGTTTTAATGACTTCCCGGGAAGTCAATTTCAAAATCCCATATAAAGGATTCGAAAGCGCCGAACATTCAACCGGCAGAGAATCCCCAGGTACGCCATTCTCTTTCTCTCATGATGTCCCTGCAGTTCGTCGCCCATGCGTCAAACAGCACACACTCCACTGGGATGATTCCGTATTTTAACAAAAGCTCCAGAATTGGGTCCGCACAGGGGATCCTGTCCCGATCCCGACTATGACAATGCTCCTACAGGATTTACATTGAATTATGGGGACAGGATATCTTAACACACACCGGACGATCCTTTCTTTGTCTGCAGGAAGAAGGCAGGAATTTAATAGAATGCTTTGTGCATGTGTGTGTGTGTGTGTGCTAACGAAAAAGTAAAAAGAAGATGAGCAAACAGAAGAGTTCTATCCTTTTGCCAGGTATGTTTGTGTGAGTAGATTGCTTCTTGTTGATTTAATCTCAGATACAGCTCCAACATGATGGACCGATTTTCCTGAATAAAGATGCGCACGTTCCTTACCGAGAAGTTGCCCTTTTCGTTAAACTGTAGAACAAAAAAAAGCACAAATTCAAACGAAATAAAA
The DNA here is from genome assembly GCA_002091835.1 of Anopheles maculatus. Taxonomy (NCBI): domain Eukaryota; kingdom Metazoa; phylum Arthropoda; class Insecta; order Diptera; family Culicidae; genus Anopheles; species Anopheles maculatus. The sequence continues at coordinate 291,996 of KZ061850.1, forward strand.
CGCGAACAAAACATACACACCCCTTGAACCCCGAGAACGACCTCTCCTGACAGAATTGGGGATTCCATCGTATCGTGCCGTTTCTTATCTTTCCGTTTTTAATTTTTATTGCAAACCATTTGCCCCAACACGCTTTTGTGTGGTGGGCCGGTGGTTTCGTTGTGAGAATTATTATTATATCCCGCAGGATACTCGATCAGCCGCCGCCGCCGGCACGGAAACCGGTGCCAATTCTGAAACGTTTTTTTTTACTGCCCAGTTTTTACCAACCTTGAAATGATTTATGTCCATCTCCGAGACCCTGGTTCGCGGCGCTCGATTTATTATGCTGCGAGAGTTGCGAAACACATCGAAGCAAATGGCATTGAGAAGGAGATAAAGCACACACGTACACACGCGCTTTTATACCAACGAAGGAGTATGCTGCGCAAATTAAATTACGCTCTTTGTTGAGCACATTTTTCTGTGAACAGTGAGATAAATTTACTGCACAAGAATTTTTAACACACCAAAGGGATAAAGATAAAGGAGTTCAAGAATGAAGTTCAGGATTTTTTCATTTTGTGATATAAGATAAACAGCAAAAGCGTTAAAAACGAGGCAAAAGTTTGAAAACTGCATTATAAAGTGTAATTTCTGGCAAATTTCCATCAAACCAGACACTTGCAACGGTGAACATCAACAGGATATGATGGAGATGACTTAGGAAAGAGTTTAACTAAGCAAAGAGGCGAAAGATAAGAAAGTGTCAATGTAGTGACGTTGTGACGCTTACACACACATACACCGCAGAATGCTTGGTAAGCAACGTACGTTCAACTATGTTACAAGAAGCAGAGAAAAAAACCGATTACACCACCCACTAGTTACGTGTAACGCTTCGTCCCCAAAACACTTTGGGAACGCTCCGGAGAATGTTCGCTCGTCTTGGGCAAACTTGTCGCTTTCCATTTAACTTTCGCTTCGGGGCGTAAGGGTCATCCTGAAGGAAAAAGTTTGCTCCACCAACAAATGTGCAACAGTGCTGCTATACCCTTTTGTAATGGCCCGAGTGTGCGAGTGCGGGTGGAAGTGGTGGTGCGAATATGAAATGGACACCGACAACACCGTTCAAGTTTTCGCAGAACTCCTAGAGATCCCCTCCCGTGAGAGCAGTTACTTTTGCTTCTACTGGGAATGGTGGGTAAAGGCAAAGGTCGACCACTTTTGCGATGCATCCTGACAGGACACGGGACATTTTAGCTACACAGAAGTAGGTTTTCCATTTTAGCTCTTATACATGACAAGGTGTGTGTGTGTGTGTGTGTGTACACAGGGAAGTCAAGCAGGTAAGAACTTATTCTGAAGTGAAGTTTGACGCAGGACGAACCGGGAAGAAACCGAAATTAGGTTGGACAGCAGAAATAAAATTTCTACAAAAATTTTGCAAAGTATTTCTTCTTTTCGTGTAGGTAGGTTTGTTTGAAACTTTTTATTCATTCATTGTAAAGTATTTTGTGGTTCTAGTCATTTTGATTTACTGCAGGAGTCGTGGTCACGCATATTTACCTGGAGCCGATCAAATCTTATTTGCTGTAGAATGTAAAGGTCATAGGTATAACAGGTCATCAATCTAGCGGCTGATGCTATATATTTACAAACTAATGTTCTTCTTAGTCCTAGCATTATACATCTCAATAGAAACTTTGAATGCAGTGGCTATAACAGGTTGCAATACTACCGATTTGCTGTAATCAATGTAAAGGTCCGAGGTAGCTCATGTTCTGGATGACTTTTTAGGACGTCTACCGAAGTTTTCTGTTGACTACGGTATAAAACCAATGATTTTTAGATCCTCGGCGTTTGTGAGGATGTGAAATTCAAATTCTACTCTAGGATACCGCTATCTCTAATGCGAGAATGCAATGGAGACAACTTAGTCCATCCCCTACCATGGATGCCATTTCTTCTAGTATCTGCTCCTTGATTAAGATCTTCCCTTGCTTCAGAATCATGTTTGATATTGTAGATCCATAAACTGTATTCTGAACTTAAATTTCCATGAGGTTGCCGTGAGATCAAAAACGTCCGAAGTCTTTATCGACAGAAGAATCAGATTGTGAGGTTCAAAATGAGAAATAATTTCCAATCATTTCTAACTGAATCAAGCTGCTGGCAGAGCACAACCTGATACTGTCAGCCTGATCCTGCTACTGTCAGCGATACTTGAGAAGGACACTTTTACTCTCAAAACCTATCTACTATTGGATCGCTTAAATAAGTCGCACATAAAGTGGCCATGGCACGACATCGGTTTGAGTGTCTTCAAGCAAAGAATTAAACCACTGAAAGCGGCTAGCACACGCCCAATGTATGTTGCTTTTTGCCCCAAGCAGTACCCTTGTAGTCCGGTGTAAAACTTTGCACGAGTACGCCATTTCGCGCTAATTGATTCCTGTCGGCACAATTTTTAGTTTTTCGTAAGATTCCATCACACAGGGTGCCGCCTTAAGGGGATCTTCTCTGCTCCTTCACACTCTCCCCTCATGTTTTCTTCATCATATGATCGTAATGCTAAGTGGATTTGATTCCACTCCATCCCAACATTCTCGGCGCAACCAGGGCCCCAGCGAAACGGGAATGTTTTGTGAAAAACTTTGGTGCAAGAATTTGTGTTGAAATTTTCTATTACCACTCACCCAAAAACAAGATGCCCGGCACTCTTTTAGAACGATCCTTCAGGCACCCCTATGGATCCCCCGCCCCACCCTCCTACTTCCCCTTCCCCCATTCTCCTCGGTTTGTGTTGTGCTGGATCGTTTTTCTTTAAAAACATCGAGCCCAGCTTCTTTGCCGAACTTACGATTTACTTGGAAGTTACACTCCACGCAAAGTTTTGCGGAAGTTGTAGAATGCCCACCGTGCCACACACCGAATCAACATCCACGCGTACTGTGGAAAGTCGAATGGGGAGGGGGTGGTGGAAAAGCAACGAAAGCACGAGGCAAGTTTAAAATCTGCATTTTAAGCTTTGTCGAGGAAGTTTTCTCCGGGCAAATCATCTTCCGCTCTAGAAACAAACAGCACGGACGAAATCTTTTCCGAACGATTTTCAATTCCAGCGCACGATTGTACATCTGTTTCTTCGCTGTAAGAAGAAACCTCGGCCCCTTACCTTCCTGGACTAAAGCGGCGTTTGGTAAAAGAGTGAAGAAAAAATGAATAAATAAACCATCTAAACAAAAACAAAAATCGTGCCCCAAAACAACGCACAACTGTTGCAGGCAAAGGTTTTTGTGTACCGGGCAGAAGTTGTACACCGGGTATTTAGCACAACATTAGCGCAACCCACCATCCTTCTCATGCTCGGCGCGAGTGTAATGAGGGAGATTTGTTTGCGAAACGAACCTTAGAAATGGGATTATATTTCAGCTCAATAGCAAAACAAAAAAACTTTATTCATTTGGTTCCATCTTCTTGTCCCGGGTTTGAAATTGGATCGCTTTACGAGCCGTCGTGTTCCAACGAGCCGCCGTTGTGTGCTTATGTCTAAATCTCCCTCGGTGCTACTCCACTAGACAAGAGTGGAAAAACTTTGATTATTAACCCGAATTAGAAGCCACATTTACCGCCACAAAATGGTTCCCCAAGACCCGGGTTTTTTTTGTTGGAAGTATCTCGTTTCGGTTCGATTTTTAATGAACGAATTCAACCACAAATTTTCCAACTCCAAACCTGCGATGGAACATCTAAATGGGATGTTCATCCTACTTATGACAACGAGAGCTTTCGCTTATCAGGCGGAACATAAGCGTTCCACATATAAAGTGACTCCCTGCCAGCAACAAATGCGAAAATGATGCAAATGGCTGGTGCTGCTGCTGCTGCAGTGTGAAACTTTTCCTCAATCACTACGACCAACATCAAAGCGCTGAAAGAATCAAATCACGTGCCCTGGTTTGTAAGGCTTTGTGTGGCCGGTAGAGTACAGGATGGAGTCAGCGGAGCTAGGGAAACACGTTTGCTTGTTTACGACAGCAATTATCGAAATCCTGCTCATCCGCCGGAAACTTCTGCCTAACCGGAGGAGGGGTTTGATCCTGCATTTTGATCAACTCCTACTAGGAGGTACCTTGTAAGCATCTCCATCATCTCCATCTATCCACCAGCTATAAGCGGTACCAAGCTGCACCAGGATACGGCTACGGCTAGCAGCACCATCAACAAGCACGACTAGAAAGTTTCAACAGCCATAATACAAAAAACGAAAACATCATTGCTAGCCTGGTTACCCGAAGCTCGTGCAACGCAACTTTGTCTTTGGGGAGTGCTTAAGCTGAGCCGCCGCCGAATGTTTGTTGCCGGCCGAACCTAGTGCTCGTGTCTGTTGACTTAAGTCCCCCTTCGCTTTAAGACGACGAGTGCCGGCGGGTCGGAAAAACGTGCCACATTGTGTGCGTTGCACCCTTAGGGGCCTTTTTTGATGTGTCGCCCAAAAAAGGCGGATCTAATTGACGAACACAGGCACACAGTTACGCTGTGCTAAAAGGGGAGATCGAGCGAAAGAGAGCACGAAGTTTGTAATTAAAATTGCAATTATTAACGTCAATAAAGGGCACCCTTCACGCCGATAGTGCACAGCGCGTACCAAACTTTATCACATTGCAAAATCACATTTTCCGCCTTCTTTTGTGGATGTTTTGCGGTTGCCACGTTACGAAGAAAATTGCATTTCAATTTAATAAAAGTGGTCTCTATCCGGTTCTCCCCTCCTACACTCCACAGCACACATTGTAGATGAGGTAGATGAGTGGGTGAGTTTGGCGAAAGAATCTTACAAGCGGTCTTCCCATATTTTCTCATCAACGTCAAAAGCATCTGATACAGTTTGTATGAGAACGGTGAGAATCTTCACAATACACCATACAAGCAGATAAAACAACAAGGCAAAAGGGCATTTTCCAAATGCCCAATGTGACCTTGCAGCAGCCCCGAGCGTTGTCTGCACTCGGCAGGAATCGCCAACAACTTCCAACAACCAGTGATGCAGATATGCTAACTTTGCATTTGCCCAGAGAACCCACGTACAAAAGCTTTTCGCCACAGAAAAAAAGGAACGACGCGCCTGAAACAGTCGACGGCACACGTGAACGTGACTAATCTGTGCCACAACACACGGCACAACACATATGTACCAGCCTGTGATAATGTTCGTTCGTTCTTAGAGCCTTCACCCGGACTGACCTTTTCCCCAGGAATCGATCGAACTTTAGCCTCTTTAGCGAGTTAAAGGATACATCACATCAGGCCAAGGATAGCACGGAGATTCATCGTTCCGATACGGTTCACAAAATCACAGTAGCAGAAGTGCAGCGAAACCAGAGAGAAATGGAGCAAAACACCATCATCTGAAAACGAGAAGGCGGCGCATTTTGTCGGTTTGTAATCGGCATGGGTTTCCTGGCCGCTAATGCCAGAATAATTACCACTCTCACTCACAGGCAGCTCCTCTTGTTTAGGGTGTAGTGCAGGACGTGGTATGCGTATTACTGCATCCTCCTTCAGGCTAGGAATGGATTGATTGTACGCCAGTAACACGCTAGCGATGAAGCATCCAACGTGAGTAATGCGAAATTGATGCTTTGAACTATGGCTAGCGGGAAGCATTTGTTCCGGGATTCATTTCATGGTAAATGATTTCATTCCAGTAGGTGTGATACACACCATGCTGTTGCAGTTAAGATTTGCAATTTAACATCTGTTATGGGAGATTATAGCACAATAAATGGATGGATATAAATAACTAAATAGACACGAAAGCTCACCTAACAGAGGATCAAATAAGAATAATCCAGAAAAAAAATCAAGATCTTCAAATTTGTGATCTAATCTCTTGCCACGCCAACACACCATTTGATTTGGAGTGTATTTAAGAACTTTTGGATGACGGTTTCTTTTGTACCCAGCAGAACGTTGGTTGACTTGAGGCTGGATGTGACTTCCTAAACATGGGCAAGCTTCATTCCGTTCCGGGCAGTACAACCTACCATAAACGGGTTCCGCGTTCCAGCAAAGCAATACTTCTTCGTTCTTCGCTTCGTTCAAGATTTCTCAAGGAATTGATCTGATTGAAGCCAATGTCACCGTGGTGGTGACCAATAACGCTGCTCCACCCGTGGTCCATTGTGTTGGAGATGATGAAAATAAACGAGGCGTATTTATGTTTCCTTCCCAACATGAAAATCCTTCCCCGATAAGTGGCCCAAATTTCAACCCAACTGTCCGAGGGACTAAAAACATCAACATTTCCACTTTATCGAATGTGCCTTGCGCACACAGTCCGCATTGAGGCATTCATTTCCTACGCAGCGGGAGCGCGTCGGTGACAGTCGTCGACAATAACCGGCACAAAATCATCTTTATCGAATCAATAACTTTGCATTTAACAGAGCAGAAAAGACAGGACGATAGAACCGAAGACAAGAACAAACCCTCAACACACTGACCAAAGGACAATATGCTACGCGAGCTTTACAAGTGCACAGAGTTTGGTTTGGGTTCATTTTCTTTCGGTTTCCATCGGTACACTGACGAGTGATTCTCAAAAAAAAGGGCAGAGAGCTTTCGGACAGAGGGAATAGGGAAAGGAAGTAAATAATAATGAGCGGTGGTTCGCAGCAAAGCACCAGAACACAGATGGTAAAAGATGGTCGAGTAAGCGAGCCTCGCTCACTTTGGCTGTTTTTGTTTTTTGGTCTATGAATATTCAGCAGCCATCTGTTGTTGGTGTTGGCAAAACGAACAGACAAAAACAAAAATCCCAACCCAAAAATCAGCCAGCTGTTCTGGAGCCGATGATCCTTGTTCCTTCACACTGCGAATGCGAAATACCGACATTCGGCAACGCAAATCATTCGGTGCAAACAGAGACCGAAAATGCGACAGAACAAAAACCGAATATTCGAACCGGAGTGCATAATAAGGTGGGGTGGCGTTAAGGATTGAGCTTTTTGGCAGAGGATTTGCAGTCGGACGTGGATTTGCGCCGGCTGTTGTTGTGGTGGTGTGTGTATCGTGCAATTTGATAATTTTGAACTGTTTTGCTGCTGCTACTGCTGGCGGTGGTTCTATACATCCAAAGCTAACGATGCACATAAAGATAAGAACTTGCAGGCAGACACCAAAAAAGAAAAAAAACGGCGATACATTGCACTGGCTCTGGTTCTGGATAAAAAAAAGCAGGCCATAAAAGCATGGGATGTAACGAACCGTAGTAGAGCTGGTGCACACGTTCAGAGCACCTAAAGGCCATTGGTACGAAGGTTTGTGTTCTTAATCCTTCGTACCTTCGGTACCTACAATTTGCATTGGAGGATTTTTTTGTTGTTCCTTCATCCTTGAAGGGTTCTGTTTTTGCTTCCATTACTATTGTTATTGCACGTCCTGGTGGGACGGCAATATCCTTTTATTTCGGTTTAAGCTTTCTTATTTCCCAAACGAACTCGAACCGGTCGGGGGTTTTCGCTTACTCTGTTGTGCGCGCCTAAAGTGTGCAGTAATCTTGCCGCCAATGCAATTGCATTGCAAATAAGGATTTTATTCCCATTCTTTGCTGGTAATTTTTTTTTTCTCTTGGAAACGCATTAAGATAAGCGTGCTTTCACATGAACGAACAATACAGCGAACAAAAAAGCAAGGGAATCTGTTTCAGAATTAGGTTAACGGTTACAGATTTTCCATTTTCAGCACATTTAGCGCTGAACGAGAGATACAATCTTGGAACGCTCTACGAAAATTAGAATACCGGCATATGCTGCTTCATTTATTCTTTTTTTTTTTATAAAAAAGACTTAAGTTTCAAAGGAATATTTGCCTGGATGTTCGCATTATAGTGATGGTGGATGATCCCAATGATTAGGGCGGTAATGATGTCGGTCTTCACACGGTAGGATCAAATATCGAAGCCCATATGTACTTCATTAGTTGAGGTAAAATGGAATCAAGGAAGCTATTTATACAGGCCTAATAAACCGAAAGCTCTCAAGGCTCTAGAGCCAAAGAAGAATGAGAATCGAAGTCCACTGGTATATGATGGACAAATATTGAATTTTCAGGTTTTTAAGAAATACAACTCGAAAGTAAACTCATACCCATTATTTATAAAGCCCAATTTAATTCAAGAAAACAGTAAGTTCAAGAGTAATAAATGCAAACAGCTCCAATAAATAGTTTCGGCTTAGAGATAAAAAAAAAACCCCACCATAAATGAACAAATACGCGAGGTTACCTGCGAGCGTTTCTAGAAAACCTTGAAAGTTTAAAACCAAATTAAAACCACATTCATCACGGCATGCGTCACCGACCGTACCAATGCTTAAGCAGCGGTGTAGATGAAAAAGCTTCTCCACCACCAGCTGCTGTGTTCCTGAGCTGCGCACTGTCCAACCGCATCACATAGCCATGCATTTTAAAACCACCTTATAGAGTCATCGAAGGAAATGTCGTGCAGTGCATGCAAACGAACCACCCCGTCTCGATGTTGTCTCCCTATCTTAAATTCCACACCCAACATCTTTTCCTGGTGAATGTAAATAGCAAACACTTCAATGCGAAGTGTACATCTCACAATGATCGCAAATGGACGACGCCAATCGACGGAGCAGTTGAGCCTAACAAACAAACGGAGAAGGATTGCAAGAGTTGTAGGCCACACACAATCAAATATCGCACCTTCGGATGGATTCAATTTGTCCGAGATGGTTTGTTTTGTGAGCTGTGGCAACGTGGGTGCAAAGCTAGACTTCTGACAATATTATACATTTAGTAATGAAAATTGTCTTTACATGTATCAGAGTTCAGTAAAGAAGTATGCAAATAATAAAAGCAAACTCTGCCAGCTCTGCCATAAATGCACCTCTCTCCACATTTAGCTCCCATAAACGGTTCAAGCCATAAAACACAAAACCACTCATCAGCATGAAACCCTAGGTATGTAACTTGTTGCGAGTCTCGGCCATTATACAAAGCTTTGGGGGTAGATTTTGCGATGACTACATGCGAACACGTATACAGAGAGACGACGCTTGCGATATTCCTCGAAGGAATCTATCTCAAAAGCAATGTGCGCACCGAAACCGCGACTCCATCATACGAATGGAGTCATCATCATCCGTATCTGAGCCCTTTCTCTTGGGATTTGCGTCGTGTGGGTGGATGGTTTCAAGTGAGCTTTTAGCATATATTGAAGCCGAAGAAGTATTCGAATGCAAAACGAAAGCACACATACAATACAATCAATCGAGAAATCGAAAGGAATCAACCGCTCATCGTGTTGCCGTTTCGTTGTTTCATGAAGAAGATGGAAGATGTATGGAGGTTTGCCGAGCGAGGAATAACTGGAGGAATAACACACACAAAAGCGTACGTTAAGGATCCATTGTTTAAGTTGATTCAGCAACCGGTCGGGAGGCACGAGGAGTTGGAGACACCGTATGGATGCAATTTATGCGTCTTTGGCGGATTAATAATGAGACCTCGGTGTTTCGTGACCCGATCAAGACGTGCCTTCCTGCAACGAAAACTCGTTGCCGGAATTGGGGGGTTCGGGTTGGGTGTGCTCAGTGAAGCACAAAACTGGGTCGCCGTCTTTCGGTGCGGCTAATCCCTGATTGCGGGTAAGATTTATCGCCGTACCACCACCAATATCAAAAGGTTAAACTTTGTGCGGAGTTAGCCGATCAGCATAATAACTATCCTTTTGCGCTGCGAGAAGCCATCATAATTACACGGCATTGTGCATAATTGTTTAATGTTGGAGAATCGCAAAAGAAATAGCAAGCGAAGCTCATTTTACACATCACTGGCTTGTGGGACGACTTGGGAAGGATGGTGTATGATTGTCGACCGATTCGGGGTCAGGCAGGCACACCATATGGATCGATATCCATGAGCAATGTACTCTCGAATTGATTCGTAAGGTTGCAAGGGCTTTACACAACAAGTTGAGACATAATTGGTGAAAGAGACAAGTGTACAACATTTTCAATTGTGTATTATGTTCCATATTAGACACTGGACATTCGACAACAAGTACGATTTAAGAGGTAGTTCAAATTTGGAAGACACAGTTTCTGTAACTGGTGTTTGCCATAATATCTGTTTCTCGAAATTGAAAAAAACCCTTTTAACTGCAACGTTCCAACATAGAATAATAATAAGGGCTAATGTTTCGAAACAATCAACGACCTGCCCTCATTCGTTTTGTTTTATGAACCAGCGCAGCCAATAGCAATGTTTTATTTCGATTGTACTCTGTGCTCTGTGTGTGAGCGCGCCCGGTAAGCATTGGAAGGACATTCGTACAAATGAAACAAAACAATATGATGTGAAGAAAAGAGCAGCATACACACAAAACGCATAAAGGAAAGAAGAAAACTCTCCTGACAGTGCGAGAGTTTTGAGGTGAGACGGGTTTTCTCGAGAACACATCTTAGGGCCCCAATACTTTAGCCCCTTCTAGCAGTATCGTTTCTAGCGGGTGGTGGAATTTCAATTTGGTTGACTGAATTTAGATTGAGAATAAATAGCACGACGGCACAGTGTCGTCTGTTGTCAGAGCCGTCGCCGTATACGAGCCGGGTGTGAGTGACACTATAATGGAGTGCTGTGTATGGGGCTTGTATTTTCTTTTTACGTCAGATTTTAGAAACAAAACAAAAAATAAAACGTCCAAAAAGGGAAAAACTTTCTTTCTGTTCCACTTTGCGGGCCTGGGGAAAATGGAAACAAAAATCAACATCATACAGGATATACACAAACACATCCTCGCTCTGGATCCTTTCCGTTCGCCAACTGTCAACGTACTGTCAGTCCTAGTTAGATGTGGGTTACAGGCGTCAACCCGATAAGGGAAACAACATATAATTCTAGCAACACTTCAAAACTTTAACAACCAGTGGTGCAAATAGCAAACAACAGTATCGTTCAGAAAATGGCAAGATGGACATTGATAAGAGAGTGAAACAAAAGTTACACCCTCCACCGCCGCTTATCATACACATGGCAGGCACTGGCGCTGCTGTAAAGCGTACACACTTGAAACAAAGAATGCTCTGTAATACATATTAAATAATGATCGTTTTATCTCGTGATACCTTGAAAATTTCCAAGTGATTTCCAAGATCTATGGTACACTGTAGTACTGTGCATGCGTCTAAAAGTTGTTTGTAAAATAATTCCACCTCAGTTCTCCGCTCGCAACAGTGAAGTGAACTTTAGCCATTCTCCGGGAATGTCTATGCAGATTCATGGAACAACTTAAGCGTAATGAGCAACTTATAGCACAGGTGATTGCTTTCGGGTGTGAGAAGAAGGCGAGATCCTGCCGGGCGGGTGCGAGATAGGAACTGGGACGAGTGGCCTCTTATAGCAAAGGTAACACGTACCAGCAGCTGCTACTGCTAGCCGTTGTTGCACCTTAATGAGATGGTTTTGCTTTCAATATTCGCGCGAAATGAAGACGCACCCGCATCACGCGTCTCTCGCGCTCATGATACTGCCTTTTGGTGGATGAAGAAGAATCTTAATTGCGATGAAATGAGTTTTTGCTATCGGAGTACGATGAACGATAGAGCTTTGAGTAAGTAGTTTGAAACATGAAAAAAAATCTGCCATCATTACATGGTTTTACCATTTTTAAACCATGTTGATGGGATTTTAAGTGTACTAACTAACGTGCGAGACTATTGCTCCCTCAGGAATAGAAGATGGTGCGGAACCTGATTGCTCTCCTACATAATTCAAATCGAATAGTGTGATAGCAGAGAACGCTCACGCCTAACCTTGCATTCTCACCGTCCTGGGTTCAATTCTTGCACCAAAAATAAAGTAAGTATATGAGGTAAAATTGTGCATTAAAACACCACTTACCTCTTGAATCGTAGTAGTCGTCCTCGTCTTCATACTTTTCACCTTTCACCTGGTGATGGCCATGGAAACTGCTGCTAGCAACCAGCACCAGCAGCGTTAGAAGAAATCCTTTTGCCGGCATCATTGTGCTACGGAATCGTGCGCACCACACCACACACACACACACGCACGCACAAAACACCACTTACACTAACACTATGCTTCTCCTATTCGAAGCAAAACACGTTCAACACCTACAACGAACGGACATACACACACACACGAGACACAAAGGAATGAAATATGTAGCACGGTTTTCCACCTAGAATCACGCAACTGTACGTCTTGTGTACTGTACGATAATTTTCTTGCAATATGCGCTGCAAGTAACTAAATCAATAGGATGAATACTACTTCACCACAGACGACACGCACGCAGAGCGCACTGTTATTCCATGCTTGGTGGAAAAAGGGACGAAAGCCCAGTGGGAAATCTATCCCCACACACACACACACACGTACGCTGAAAGGAGATCAACTCCCGGCACTGTGTTAACTTTACACTGGCTGGCTGGATGGATCCTTTCCGCTTATCCGGCGACGTTAAAACCTTAAAGAAAAGCACAAATTCACACTATTATTTCACCGATAAGCACACACACACACACAAACCCGCTCGAGGAAATAAATAAAAGGATTTTAATCAGCAAAAGTACACACTACACACAATGAAGGCGAGGAAATTCTTTCTCAGCCACACAATGCACACGAAACAGCTCCCTGGGCGACACACCATGCAGGCTGGTGGGTGGGAGATGCGTCTGTTTTTTGCTCAATGCACATTCACAAAAACAAAAACAAACGGGCACAATAGGCACAGCAGCAGCACACATCAAAGCAAGCTGGTAAATGTATGTAATCCTGTGTTTTTCCTTGTGTACCACCACCTAAAAGCACTAAAGTTTTGATGAGTTCGGACGGACGGTCGCATGCTCGCACACACACATACGTATGTACGCACGGTACAACAGGACGAACGATGGAGCGATGATGGAGGGCTTGCACGAACACTAACGCAAAAGGGAACCCCTCGTACGCAATACAAACACACTAGCAGAGAAGCAGCACAAATTGTGTGTAGCAAAGATACGAAGCAGGTGAATCGCGGATGGCGTAAAATCCTTGAAATTTCTTAATGTCCTGCTGTCACAGGTACACTGGGTTCGTGAAAACTTTCTCATATTTACTTTTATCACCGCATACTTTGATATGTCTTGCTATTACGAACAGCCTCAAAGAAACAAACGGTCTGTAGAAGCACGCGCACCTCACATTTGATTGTTTTCAACCCGATACACTCATCGCTTGCTGTGTGTATTGGTGCGCTTCAATCGAACCGAGTTATAAATTGCTTCCAAACTGCAATTGATCTCCACTATTGCAGTAATTTCGCAACTACACCGTCGAGTGCATTTTCTTTGCTTACACTTCCACCTCTTTTTCGTAAAACAGGTTTGGTAATGCGGGCAGATAGATAAAAAAAAAGCCTTTCGAAGAAGTGACAGCACAACCCGCGCTGCTGCTGCTGCTGTTCGGTTAAACCAGCCCGACCAGGTAGCCCTCTGACATTCTAACGGGAAACGGCAAAGATGCGTCGTACAGTGGAGAGGAGTTTGATATCTTTGCTTTCACTTGTTCAATTCGACGGGTAATTCGTGTGGAGCAAGATGGCACCTTCTTTGATTTCGGACCCTGACTGGCACACTATCACGCACGCACGCACTCGCTTGGTGCGGTTGAAGACTGACTACGCCACCTGAAGCAAACAACAAAACAAGTGTGTATGCATGGGTTGCTTTGACCTAGAGTGCGTGTTTCAGGTGCCGCGTTTCGAAAGATAAAACGCACACATACGCACACCTGAGAAGTTTAGACAGCAGCAAGTGCTGCAATGAGAAGGATTTGTGGAAGGGATGAAACTACACCCTCCGAAGGGTTTCTTTTGCAATTGGAAGGATGTGTAAAGGTATTGTTAGGAGTAGGAAAACAAAACACAGCGTTACGGTAAGAAGAATTTCACAAATAAAAGCCCCGAAACAATACAATTTGCTGCTGCTGATGAGTCACGGCATAGAACGACACTACACAACGCACACAGACAGGATAACACACGGGGACATATCACACACGCACCGTTCGATACATTCGGTTTTTGTTTTTTTCTTGCTTCTCCCTCTCTCTCTCTCTCGCACACACTCTCCTTCTTTGCACTTCTCACACCTTTATATCCGCCCTTCGACTTTTTTCTTCTATGGCGGTGTATATGCAGTCACCCCTTGATTGCTCGCACAACACAGCAACTCCCACCCCGTTCGTTTCTCGGCAATGGCAGCCTGGTGCTGCTGCGTGCGTGCAACCGTTTCCTGCTGTGAATTATGTGTTTCACGCGTTAAAAATCACACCTGCACACGTTCACAGCTGTGGTTCGCCGCGTTTTTCTTTTTTTCACCGAAACACCACGGCGCGCCACTGGCCAGCACAATTGTATGGAAACCTTTCGCAGACACGACAGCGACCAGCGTCAGACCTCGTACCTTGATTTTGCACGGGAAACTGCGAACATGTACGGCGAACACACCACCGTTGTGCATCACCGCATCACAGTACGCACGCGTGAATTTTCCCACAGTGGTACGCGCACACGTAAACGTTGCCCACACCCGCACCCCACCTCTTACCCACAAGCTAGATGACGGATTTCTGTACGAACTTCTCCGGCACTGGGAGGCAAGCCACAGCACGGCAGAGTGTATGTGAGCTGCGTAAAATCTTCAACACGAATGAAGAAAAGAAAAACACACACGAAAATTGGCGTTTGGACGTGTGAGGGGCCGGATATTCGGCACGGCACGGATTATCGGGAAAGGGCAGGTTGTCAAAAGCGAGGGTTGTTGTGCAGCATAAAGTAGGTGGAACCATGCTGATGTTGCGTGGCAGCCATTTTTAACGTCAATTGTGAATGCTGTTTGGAAGTTATTGAAATTTCAACGAGAATTGTTTATGTTTCTTTTACGAATGTTTTATTTGTTCAGTTTGTCAAAAAAAAAACTAGATATTCATCATTTGCATAGTTATGTACAACTCCTAACAGATCCCATCTTTTACAATTACACCGTAAAATCGTACGGTTTGAAACTTTCGCGGAAATTTTTTACCATCTCGTCCTCTTCCTCCTTCGTACAGTTGCACTGCCGCCAGTCCGCTTTCTCCTCACAGTTTAGCAAATTGTCCGCACAAATAACCTCCCGTCCAAAGTGCAACGGGAATCCTTTCATCTGACGCGTCAGCATTACCGTTCCGTCAGGTAGTTCCGCCACGAAGTACGGTCCTCTTTCCGGCAGATCGCTGGGAGCACTAAGAGTAGGTACTTTTTCCAGCTGTACGCTAAACTCCTCACCCTTATCCTCCAGCACGTGCTGTATTTTCCACGCCACGTTCTCATCGATTCCGATAGCGTTGATTTGCAGATGACCCGTTTTAAAGTTGCGCTCATAGAAGAATACTTTCTGATCACGATCGGCATAAAACTGGGTGAGTGCTGTTTTAAAACGTACCAGCTCTGCCCACTGCGGTTCCGATAGCAATGCTGCACACTGGATGTGTGTGATGGAAAGGATGAGGATGTGTGTTTCGGAGATGGGACCCTTTGCAAGCGCGAGATAAAAATGATCTCCAACCGAAATTATCAAATGCTTCTCGATGCTACCGGCAGACAGACAAAACCAACACTTTTCCTGATCGAACGTTGGTCTGGCACGCTTTTGACTCTGGTTGGGATCATTGCTGCGTCGCTTGTTTCGTCGATTATCATCGTACGTGTTCATATCGTAAAAGTATTGATCATCTTTCTTGTCCTCCACGTTCCTGGTATCGCTTTCTGTGAGGAGGGAAAGATCCGTGTATGGGGAAGGAATTTCGTCGGTGGTTTTTTGTATCAATTCCAGTACGCGCATCTTCTCTACCGGCGTTATGCTCAGGGCGTAGATGTGTTTCTTCTTTTCCGGATTGCCGAAGCTAGCTAGTCCAACGAAACGGGTTGCTAGTTCCATCTGGGTGTTTTTGTCCGGTAGATTTCTAGAAGGATACAAATGTTACTGGACGTGGTATTGTGGGTGACAGTTTTCCACTTACCGATAGGGCGGAGATTCGTAAAATTCATCGTTTAAACCACAAAAATGGTACCTCGGTTTCACGGCATTTGCCAACCAAGAAACCAACTTTGAACTGTCCTTCACTTTCTCCTGCATACCGAAAGGCCACTGCGATGTTAGCAGTATATCGATGCCTCTAAAATCCCCCATGTTAGCCTTGCTAGCTAGACAAGAATCACGAACAGCAATGGCATCGGCTTTACCGTACGTCCACTCATTACTATCAGTGCTTCCCTCTGTGCTAGTAATGCCGCTAAGATAAGCGATTTTAAGACCACCGGACGTTGTATAAACGCCTCGCTTTCCAAGGTAGCTAAGATTTGTACATATATCACCATCCTCTGTGCCCGCATAGTATTCAGCCAGTTCCTTGCGTGTTGGGCCTAGTATGTAAACCGGTGCAGCAACTGCGAGACAGAGAAAAACAAATCATTGTCTCTAAAACGATAGCCAAACTGACGGTTCGTTTACCTGTCTTTACATTGTTTTTGTACTGATGCAGTACTTCCATTTCGGGATTGGAGCCGAAAAAATCACCAACGCAAAGTACCAAATCGAATGGACCGCTTTTCTTGTTTACATTCTCAATGCGCGCGAAAAACGCCTTCAGCTTTCCACGTACATCGCCACACACTAGCCTGAAGAAAAATGTTTGGTATTACGCAAAAATGGTTTACCACTTTATAAACAGAAGTTTTATCAACTTACAGCTTTAATTTCTGCTCCATTTCGACTAAATTCTCTCGAATGCAGACGGTTCGTTACCGTAAACAAAACTAAATTCACGCAATGAGATGACAGATCGTTTGAATGTCAGGCACAGCATTTGCTTGACGAAAATGAACATATAGAAATTTTCTTTCGACCAGGGTGTGTAGATGCTACGATTTTTAAATAACGACCACGTGCTGTGTAATTTTCGACAAATTATTTTCAATACAAAATTTATCAAACTAAGCCTAAGAATCAGGTATTCAAAGCAATTGTTTCAATAAAATGCTTATCTTATGCTACTCATAGCTTTTTGATACAGTTTCTTCCAATCCGTATCCAGTCGGTTCGGTCGAAACCGTTGGGGAATATTCGTAGCTAAAAGACGTTCGATACTCTATCGCATGTGCTTTAAATTCGTAATTAAAAGGATATTCTATCGTAAAGTGAAACTTTAATGTAGGTTTACGCTCGATTGTTGATTCATCTGGTAAACCTTGCCATTTGGTGAACTGGAACGCATATCCTAACATCTCCAAGTACCCGTTTATGCTCAGCTTTTGTCCATTACAAACAATTTCTCCATCTTTGTCCGTGGTGCAATTGATTTCTAACGTTTCATCACTTTTCGTTGTGGTATCGTTTAGGTTTTTGTAGTCTTCAGGAACAGATTCCTCGTATGTATAAGTGGTGTTGGATGTGGTGTCATCGAAACACGCTGCACTGTTACAAAAAAGTAACTCACATCCCGACCCTTCGTAAGGTTCAATTGTGGAAATGCCATATTGTGAGTCACTTGGTGGGTAATGGTCGGGCCACTCGGTAACCTCTGCAGTGGCGTACGCATCGTCGTTCGATTCGGTCATAGACATATCACTTGTGTAGGGCTGATCCGTCGTTGGAGCAGTTTTCGTGGTTCGTTTTCGTCCAGGAATGTCCCAAGCACCATCATCCCATTCCATATCGTCGTAACCGGGGCGAGACTTTGGTGTTGTTTGCTCGGAGGTCATTTTGTCGGTCTCTGTTGCGTTCAACTCGTAGATTCCTGGTTCCGTACTCGACTGGTATGTATAATCTACAGTTAATGTCTGATAGGATGAGCTTTGCGCCTCATCGCCTTGTGTCGGGGAAGATAAGTCATATTTCATCGTAGGATTCATCGTGTATGGCATTTCCGAAGGTTCGTTTTCATTCGATTCGTACGGATAATCATAATCAGGAGTTTCCGCACTGATAACCATTTCATCTTCACCGTACTTTGTAGTGCTGGAATAGCTGGCACTTGTCTCTCGCACCAGAGACTCCGAACCGTCAGCGTACAGAGGTTGAGTCGTATCTTGGTACATCGTAGGAACGCTGGAGGTAATCTTCGTATTGATAGCACTAATAACTGTTGTGGGCAGTGGATCCAACGTACTACAGTCAATGCTGTGCTGCTGTTTGTAGTTTTCCATTATTCTTTCATGTGGAATGTAATCACACCACTGCAAATGTTCCGGAACGCAAATTTCCTTCTCGATGTTGTAATACATCTTGTAGGGACACCTTGGGGAAAGGAATAAATAGATGTTTAGTTTTCTTTTTAAACTACTAGTACTTTTAGCAATTACTCATAGCGAATTTGATAGAAAGACCCATCCATAGTGGGAACACAGCGATAGTACAGCGTACAATCCTTTGCCGTGCGAAACTGTCCATGAATGTGACACTCAGGGAAATAGTCTTTACTAAAGTTGTGCAGAATCTCCTCCTTCAATTAAAGAACGTTGATTTGAAATAAAAATTTATTTAAGTTGAATGCTTTGTGCGACAATGTTACTTGCCTGAGCTTCATAGCACTTGTTCGACGATGAACACTTTTGAAGGTCAGGATGAAAGAAAGTCCCCGCCGGGCACTGATAAACGTACTGGTGGAAATTGTAGTTATGTTCTTGACATTTAAAATAAAACGAACAGTTTGAGGGGATTGGGAAAAGTCCTGGAATATTGGAAAAGAAAGGTGCATGTAATAACAGATTACTTCGAACAGAGTTTAGTGGAAAAGCTATTCCTACCGACTCCACTACAATCCGGCACGATAATGTTACAGTTTTGTGACTCATCGTGCACCTTAATCGTGTTCGGTTGATTCGTTGACGTTTGCCCAATGCAACGTTTCTCTGTATCGCTGAAAACCTGCAATTTATTGTGGACATGGGTAATGGGTATAAACAAAATACTAGCCTTTACTAGCTTACCGTATTTTCAGGACAAAGACCAATCATTACTCCATCCGGATGACAGACGTAGTAGAAATCGCGTCTGCTAAACGTATGCAAACCACTATCACCGTGAGCACATTTAGTAGACTTTATTGGGAAGGGAAACGGACATACATAAAGATCGGATGCCGCCTTAAAAGAGTAATCTACTTACATGATCCATAATGACAAGAAATCCTCCACCAGGGAAATCGCGACATTTTTGCTTTAGTTTATCGTAGTACTCCAGTTTGGAACAGATTTTCTACAAAGTAAAGAACGCTTACACAGTTTGAATCGATTTTTTAACTAACCTTAGCATTTAAGCAGCTGATCTAACTAATAACATAAGATTTACCGCTTCACAAACTCCTGTTTCATTTGTTTGTGATGGAACCGACGTACTTCCAACAATTGTCGCACATCCAAATAGCAGCACCATAAGCCACAGTTCTCGTACCTCGATCACCATTTTATTAATACGTTCTGGCAAGAATCAAAACCACTCCACTCCAACTCGGAGCAAGAAACGTTTAACCTCTAAAAAAACAAAACCACTCTACCAGACGCGAACGCTTAACCGTAACTGGCAGATGGTTGTGGTTGCGCTGTTCCAAAAACTTAGCACATCGCTTACTCTGCTGGTGCCATGCTGTGCATTAGTCACATTCTTGGGTTCGTGTTTGTGTTTTTTGTTTGTCGCAAACTTTCCAAAACAAAGACCCCATCACGTTTTCTGCAGATGTAGATCGTGATTTCTTTCACTCCGAATCGATCTGCAACGATCAAACGCTTTAACCTTGTCAGTGTGCATAACTCACAAAGAAAAAAACAAACAAACAATTAAACATCATGGTGGTTCAAAATTTTCATCTGCTTATTTATTACACTTTTCTCCATTTTCGCGAAAAAAAAGTGTCCTAAGCTGTTAGAGACGTGGTGGTGCTAAGTAGCTATCTGGTTTAGCTCCTGCCCGGTACGCGATTGCTGCCGTACCGGTTACATAGTTTCTTAAGCCTACGACAGTGGACAGAAAAGAGCTTGTTAAGGGGGGTTTGTTTACTTTTTTTATATTTAAAGTCGAATAAATATAGAACAGCACACGTCGCTCAGGCTCTCATTTTCTGGTCCCCT
>KZ061851.1:4181-25003 GCA_002091835.1 Anopheles maculatus
ATGAAATTCCGGATTTTCGTCGAATACCGACAGGGCACACTGCGAAACGGTGGTACACTTCCGATAGGGAGGATCAATTATTCATGCTAATGAAACGGCGGGAGATGCGCTGGTACGTTTCGTCGTGGGCTCCGGTTCGATTATGTTGAGCATGATGATTATGACTCATCACCGTTGCGTGAGTTATGATTTTTCTGGTCCACGGATAAGTCCACGGATCAATGCAAAGCCCAGCAACACAGCCAAGGCACACGCGGGCATCAATAATGTATGGCTAATGGTATACGATTCAACCGTGCGTTCGCCTACCAGCGTAGAAGTTTCTTTTATTTTAAGATCTCCGTCGTGTGTGTGTATGGGAATGATTTCAATTTGTTGCTGCTGCTTAGTAGCAGGTTGATGCGAAAAAATAAAAGCTTAGGTAGCAAGGTGCTAATAACGCGAAGGTCGTGAGTTCGATCCTCTCTGGAGCCAATTTAAGAGCGTTTTTGTTTTAAAATTACACTAAAAAGTATAAATCTTGATAAGTTTTATATAAATTAGAAAATCGAGCGAACGAAACCTCTCAGTATTGCCAATATTTAGAGAGTTGTTATCAAATTATTCTTTCTGTTTTAGAGCACTTTATTTTAATATGAAATTTAACTTAATTACAAATAAAGTGGTAGATCTCTATATTGAAAAGCTCTAGTTTTTGCAGAGCCATTTTTTTTACTATTTATTTTATTTATTTAGTTTTATGAATGACGTCTAGACGCCGTATTGTTATCCCCGCTTGTGATGATTAAATATAATCAATAGAGCAGCAAGGCATTTCCACCTTATCATATGCCTTATTCTGGACATGCTCGGTGAATCATGTTACTATTAATACCTTAATTTAAAACGCATGAAAAAATGGCTTAAAAAATTTTGAACCAAATTGCAAAAGCACTGTCCAAAATATTTCATAAACACTCAATGATTCACAACAAATTTAGAGTATGTATGGAAAATGTCATTGAATATAAAATAGTAACACAATAAAAAATTTACACTTTAACGTAACATTTTTATGTAATAGAAAGCACTAAACGATCGAAATTGCTTGCCCTAAGAACTAAACGATGAAACTGTTTAGGTATTAGTGACGTTATGGCACGTTTTTTAAACATATCAATTTTAACTGTTATCGCTGTGCATTTTATATAATTGATGCATTATACAGGCTCCATAGCTCAGCTGGTTAGACCGTCGTGCTAATAACGCGAAGGTCGTGAGTTCGATCCTCTCTGGAGCCAATTTAAGAGCGTTTTTGTTTTAAAATTACACTAAAAAGTATAAATCTTGATAAGTTTTATATAAATTAGAAAATCGAGCGAACGAAACCTCTCAGTATTGCCAATATTTAGAGAGTTGTTATCAAATTATTCTTTCTGTTTTAGAGCACTTTATTTTAATATGAAATTTAACTTAATTACAAATAAAGTGGTAGATCTCTATATTGAAAAGCTCTAGTTTTTGCAGAGCCATTTTTTTTACTATTTATTTTATTTATTTAGTTTTATGAATGACGTCTAGACGCCGTATTGTTATCCCCGCTTGTGATGATTAAATATAATCAATAGAGCAGCAAGGCATTTCCACCTTATCATATGCCTTATTCTGGACATGCTCGGTGAATCATGTTACTATTAATACCTTAATTTAAAACGCATGAAAAAATGGCTTAAAAAATTTTGAACCAAATTGCAAAAGCACTGTCCAAAATATTTCATAAACACTCAATGATTCACAACAAATTTAGAGTATGTATGGAAAATGTCATTGAATATAAAATAGTAACACAATAAAAAATTTACACTTTAACGTAACATTTTTATGTAATAGAAAGCACTAAACGATCGAAATTGCTTGCCCTAAGAACTAAACGATGAAACTGTTTAGGTATTAGTGACGTTATGGCACGTTTTTTAAACATATCAATTTTAACTGTTATCGCTGTGCATTTTATATAATTGATGCATTATACAGGCTCCATAGCTCAGCTGGTTAGAGCGTGGTGCTAATAACGCGAAGGTCGTGAGTTCGATCCTCTCTGGAGCCAATTTAAGTGCGTTTTTGTTTTAAAATTACTGTAAAAAATACTAATCTTGGGAAGTCTTGTTTAATTAGAAAATGGAGCTAATAAAACCTTTCCAGATTGCCTATATTAAGAGGGGTTGTTATCAAATTATTCTTTCTGTTTTAGAGCACTTTATATTAATATGAAATTTAACGTAACTACAAATAAAATGTTAGATCTCTATGTATATTCAGCCATTTTTTTGCAGAGCCATTTTTTATTATTTATTTTATTTATTTAGTTTTATGAATGACGTCTAGACGCCGTATTGTTATCCCCGCTTGTGATGATTAAATATAATCAATAGAGCAGCAAGGCATTTCCACCTTATCATATGCCTTATTCTGGACATGCTCGGTGAATCATGTTACTATTAATACCTTAATTTAAAACGCATGAAAAAATGGCTTAAAAAATTTTGAACCAAATTGCAAAAGCACTGTCCAAAATATTTCATAAACACTCAATGATTCACAACAAATTTAGAGTATGTATGGAAAATGTCATTGAATATAAAATAGTAACACAATAAAAAATTTACACTTTAACGTAACATTTTTATGTAATAGAAAGCACTAAACGATCGAAATTGCTTGCCCTAAGAACTAAACGATGAAACTGTTTAGGTATTAGTGACGTTATGGCACGTTTTTTAAACATATCAATTTTAACTGTTATCGCTGTGCATTGATCCTCTCTGGAGCCATTACGACGTTTTTATTTGTTTAATTATTGATGATTATCGCATATTATCATCCTGATCAAAGAGGAGAGGGGATACCTTGAGTGCCTCAATATCCTCTGTGCCGCTAAATGTGCTATTATGCTAATAACGCGAAGGTCGTGAGTTCGATCCTCTCTGGAGCCATTACGACGTTTTTATTTGTTTAATTATTGATGATTATCGCATATTATCATCCTGATCAAAGAGGAGAGGGGATACCTTGAGTGCCTCAATATCCTCTGTGCCGCTAAATGTGCTATTATTTTCGTTCAATAATTTGTACAGCATTGATGATATCTGCTATAAAAACACTGAAGCGCGTATTAAAAAAAAAGGTTGTAAAAGTGCCGTAAACAACTACAAATGAATAATATCTCTATGTTCGGCTGCCAAAACCTTTGAAATTATTGTTCATGACATGGTATTATTCTCATGTATGAATTAATTATCTGTAAATTAGCATGGGTTTCTTCCGAAGCGATATGTCCAATACGAATCTTGTCTAACTTGTCACTAATTGTCTCGAAGCCATGAGCTCTGGTTAACAACTGGACGCTTTGTATATTCCAAGCATTAAATATTGTATGTCATGTAAATGATATAATATATTTTTTAGAGATAAAAGACTCATTAGCAAAGACTGAACGGAAGCTTAGAGGAAGAGTGACATTACGCATATCCCACAAGAATAGAGCCTATTCCAGCAATGCCCCATTGACAGCAATGTGTAAACATTTCAATGAATTTAACGATCTGCACGATATAAGCACTCCTGTGCGTCCAAAATTGCATATTTCTTGGGTTGACCAATACAGGGTTTTCGAGGGAATTATCGATGCATTCTGCGCGCTATCGAAGCATTCGAGCAGATTATTGATTTATTCAGTGAACTATCCATGTATTTGGAAGATTGTGTTGATTTGTTTGGCGTTGCTCGAATGCTTCGATAGCTCTCTGCATGCATCGATAATACCCTCGAATACTTTGTAAGATAGGCTCAGATTATTAGTGGGGTTCGCCAGCGGGAATTACCTTTTCGTCGAGGCCCCCCTAACCGGCGAGGCCCCGAGCGGCCGCTCCCTCCGCACCTAGGTTGATCCGCCACAAGATCATGCTACTTTAATCACGTTATAACTCTTTAATCTAAGGAATTAGTTTGATCTATTCAAATTACTTATTTTTGCATATGCTTTAACAATTTCTTCATAAATAAAATTTTAAAATATCTTTGCGCACCATTTTTAGCTTCCCTGGCTTGAACTGTCTTTAACTACAAGCAAAAAATGATTAAATTCAAATAATTTAATATTTCGGTCATCCTCTCATGCATCATTAATGGTATCGACGTAAATAAACATTGCATCACAATAAACAGTACCTCATGTTATACAGTGAGTATAAAAATAGAAGAAGAAAAAACATAATAACAACCAGTTTAATAGACTGCATGGTGATCCGACCTGTAACAGACGCTCATAAAGCAATAGTGGCTCCATAGCTCAGCTGGACCGTCGTGCTAATAACGCGAAGGTCGTGAGTTCGATCCTCTCTGGAGCCAGTACGAAGTTTTTGTTTGTCAGATAATTGCTGACAAATCACAATGGTTTATATTTGTTATAGAAAACAATTATACAGCTTAAAAAATAATGAGCAATACAAATAACAACTTATATACCCATACAACCCCAAGTAATAATATATAGCACAAATGTTGTATATCTAGAAGCACACTGATAAGAAAGGTGTCACTAATTGGTGAAGAACCATTAATTACTAAATGTATTTCCTGTCTACTGATTATTTTTTAGCTCGATTTAACAATAAAAGTATTTAGAAGTAACAAGGTGTATACAAATAAATAAACATGCTCTTTCAATCGTATGATAATGTCTACTCAAATTACGCTTTATTTTTGTTTGTTCTTCTTTTACTTTCCCATTTAATCACAACAACCTCGAAAATTTTTGGCGTATTAGCGTAATGAACATAACTTATACTTTAAAAAGCGATGCATCAAACAATGTAATCAATGACACAGCAAACATTAGGTAATTAGCAACACGAAAGACAAAAATAGAAAGCAAACACAATTGAAAAACCCCCATGGGGATCGGACCTGTAACAGACGCTTGTGAAGCAATAGGGGCTCCATAGCTCAGCTGGTTAGAGCGTCGTGCTAATAAGCTAATAACGCGAAGGTCGTGAGTTCGATCCTCTCTGGAGCCAAATTGATACGTTTTTTAGTGAATTTTACTGTTGTTTTAATGATTTTTGCTTCACGCTACCAGGGCTGTGTATTATTTTAACATTTTTGATAGTATGTATACTTTCAAACTGTGTAGTGAACTGTTACAACTTTGTTTGTCACATATATACTAATCGTTCCTCAACAATATAATAAAAAATATAACAAACTGTATTTGTTTAAAGCAATTTTATTCGCATGAAACAGGCTATGATCTTTGTTAAATTGTTTGGAATTGTTAAAGTTGTATTAGCACATAATATATCATTCGTTGTATAACAATCTATAAAATATCTCTACACCTTTTAATTTACATGCTTTACTACAATGGAGGTCGTTTGTCTATGATATCAGACACTTGAACTAACAGCCATTTTAAGGAAACATACACATACATAATTGCATGCCGATCCGAATAGTTTAAAACATTACGTAAAACAATAGAGGCTCCATAGCTCAGCTGGTTAGAGCGTCGTGAGTTCGATCCTCTCTGGAGCCACATCCACACACCATTTATTTTTGTAAGGTTTCTGTTCGTTAAACAAATATTTTCGTATCGAATAATTCGAAATATTCAAGTCTAACATAATATATGTACTGTTAGTGTTACTGATTGTACACACAAGAACACATGCAATCCACACATATTCGCTGCAATATAATATTTTTGTTGTTTTTTGTTTTTGATTGCCTTAGTTTGAAACACATGATCACGCCACGTGACAAAAATAACCGAAGCTTAAAACAAAAATAAACATTGTGATGACGTAGTTACAAAACCAACCACCAGTGTCGCTAGTGCAACTCGTATTATTCTGTTTGCTCGTCTTGTCCAAATATTTTGATGAGGTTATATGCATATAATAATGTCTAGAATGATGTAAAATTATTTTTTAAAACCTTTACCAAAGTGAAGAAAATGCCAGAGAGTAAACCTACTCTTTTTCCTCCTATGTTGCTTCCCATTTCTGACCAGAATTAATCGAGCGCTCTCTAGTGTTGAGTTTTAAAACTTCCTACTATGCAACAAAATTTGAAATTCGACAAGCACTTTTATTTTTCTAATCTTTATCCTTATTTCGTTTAGAAAATACATATTTTAACAATTTTCCAGCATTAAACCCTATTATAATAACGCGTTAAAATAGTAATTATCGCTTCATAACACCACAAAACCCATTTGTTAACGTATATCCTTTCCCGTACACGCAGTCTGAACGGTTGCACTAGTATGTGTGCGTACGCCATCCACTCTACTACTACCACCATCGGCTGGAGCTGTCAAAATCCGTATCGAAAGGAAAACAGCCCCGTGCATTTTACACCCCATCGAATGTGTCTGGTCTCTTTGTGCATTGTTTCCGTAGCAAAACCCATCGTACCATTCGTGTGTTCCAGTATTCCGTGAAGCAAATAGCGGTCGCTAGAAAAGAAAAACTAGAAATAGTATGTAGCAGCCACCGGAACGGACAGTCGCCACAATCGAACGTGTTTGTGTGTTTTGTAAGAGAAACGCTAAATATCCTACCTTAAATTGTGTATGGTTTCGTACTGGAGGTTACAGCGCATAAGGTAACGTGATGCAGTGTGCCCAGTGGGCGATTCGTTGTTGTTTACTGCGGGCTGGTCTGGTGCATCATTGACGTCATTTATCCGTGCTGGGCAACAAATTGACGGGGGAAAACTGGTTGCCACACACGCGAGGACGGTGATTCGTGAAGCAAACGAATCCACACAGCTTAGACAGCTGTGTACGGATGTGTATTTTAAGCTTGTGCAGCAACAGTGTGACATTCATGCATCGATGCTATTGTTGTAAAAGTAACGCTATTAATATAGTTACTGGAAAAGTAAGTGAAACAGATAAATTGTGCTATGAGTTTGAGGATCCGGAACGTGTTAAATCGTAGAAGTTCCCCGGGACTAGATGCGAAAGGTATGCTATTCCCAAGAGGGTGGATGTGCGAGTGTATTAGTGAGCTATCACCGGTTGGCGCGTCGGAGTGTGCGTACGAGTGGAGAAAAACACAGAGGCAAAACAATAATATACGAGCAACATCCTGCAGCAGGAGCACAGTGGGAGAAAACGTCGTCAATATTTGACACATTTCTACGTTGAAGTGTAGTTTATGGTTTTGTATAAATTAATCAACAATTCCATAGCTTATAAATTATTTATTTACTCAATGCTTTATTTTCTTCAGTGTGTTTGTTATGTTATTTGATTTAAATAAAATCCCATTTAAATTTCTTTTTAACGAGCTGGAGACGCCTGGTGCTTCACAGCAACATCCAAGAAAAAAAAAACATTTCGTGCATATTTTGCACCATTTTTGTTTACATTTTTTTGTGCAATTGAATTCTCGATTGTTTATTTTTTAAAGCAATTACTTTAAAAACACCAAACGATTCCATTTCACCCACTGTGCACCCATCCTCGGGACACGGGAAAAAACGATTGTTGCGGGCTGAAAGTGAGCGTGGAAATCGTGACGAAAACAAATAGTGCCCACTATCGCAGTGTGTGTCTTTTGCCTTTTACGGTTTCACATTACTAGGAAGGAATTGGCAAGTCCCCTTTTTTTGCAAATCAACAGTGCCGAAATATATTGTGCCGAACGGAGCGGGTTAGCCAAGCCAAGGGGCAACAGTGACGTGTGTTTTATACGCCTAAGCAACAGCCGTGTGAGCGAGAGCTCGTTGTGCAACAGGATAAACGAGCGAGACGCATCGCACACGTACACTGACAGTGGTGCAGTGAAGAAAGCAAAGGAAAAAATAAATACACAGCGGACGATAGCACGGGCTGATAGGAACAAAGAAAAACGAAAGCCAACGCCAAATGATACAACGCGCCACGGGAAACGATTCCGGGGACAGTTGAGTTTGTGCGAGTGCTGTGTGTTGGCCACTTGTTGTGTCGTGCTGTGTGTGTACCGAAAGTGCAACGCGGAGGATGTGCATTGAGTAATGAGAGTTAGTTTTTTTTCTTGCACCGTACCAGCGTGACACTGACCCGTTCGGTTCACAAACAAAACCCAAACAGTGACTCCGTTTTACATCGTTTTTTTTATTCCTTCATTGACTTTTACTACCTCTTCATTTGTGTGAGTTGTATGAGGGAATCACATTTCAACCCCGGGAATTTCTGCCACCCAATTGCTGAAGAACAGTTTCCCACCTCGCTCGGCGCGCCCTGCATATCTGTCCCGCAAGGAAATAGTATCGCTTTCACTCTTGCCTGTTGTTGTGCGTGACGGAGTGTAATAGTGTGGGTGTGTGTGCGTGCGTAGTGTAATGCCGTGTTTTTGGCGTTTGATATCCCTTATCGTGCCTGGTTTACGCATACACTCTCGTGCTAGGGACGTTAGCGGCTGCGAGAAGAGAGAGAGAATCGATAAAGCCATATCGCAGTGTGTCTCGCTTTAGCATACTTGTCTTCGGCTCACGCAACAAGCGGCGGGTGTGTGTATACACACTATCACTGGTTGCAGGGATAACGCACACTGCTAAAGTGTGTCCGTTAGCAAGCGTCTCACTATTTTCATCGGTTAGCTGTCATTCGAAGGGAAAAAGTTGCACCTTTAGACACCAACAAAAAAAGCGCAACAAACGGTTTGTGTATGTTAGTGTGTGTGTATAAGTGTAGTAAAGTAGTGAAAGAAATAAATCTAAAAAAAAAAACACAATGTAAATTAAACGATCTAAATCCAACCACAAACCGCTCCGAAAACCGTTCGCAACGAAATAGCATCCTCCAGCTGCGCCTGGAAGGTATGCAAACGTGTTTCATGCGCCTGTGTTGTCCGTTACGCCATTTACCTGTAGCTTCCAGCGGGTGGAATCGGTGCGTAAAATTCACATAAACAGTCGAGGGGGGGAAAACGAACCTCCGCCATTAAAAAGAAAACTTACGCTCCCGGTTCCCCCTCTCGCTCACACATACACGCACACTGTCTCCCGCAAAGGGAATTCGCGTACTATTAGTGCATCCGAGACCGAGGATTCCGTTGGTGCAGCGGAACTCAAAATTCCGTGTGATTATTGTGCCTTGTCGCACGGGCAGTTAATCGGTGTGGTTCGATGCCTTAGTGTTGGTGCGCTATTGATACACACTCCGAAAACCGGGACCGGACGGTGAATGTCCTTGGCGGTGTGCGCGTGTGTGTCTGTATCTGTACGAGACTAACGTTCGCTGAAAACTGTTGCTAGGACAAAAAGGGAAAGAAACACCTAAAAAAAAAGTAGCAGCAAACAAACAAACACACTCACACACGTACGCAGGAGACCATCCTGGGTCAGGTGCTCCGGTTTGGCCCGTTTGCACTTCTTGCAAGAGGTACGTATTACATTACGGTTGACTGTTTTATTTGGATACTTTTGTTGTTCATTTGTTTATTGTTGTGTACGCTAATTATTGGTTTATTTTGTAATTAATTTGGTAGTATTGTTTACATCAGAATATCCGATTCTACTTGTGTATTATGTTTCGAACTTTTGGCATACATATTTCTATTTTAGGTCCCCAGCATTATTAAAAATCAATTGATATGTTCGACATTTGTTGCTTGCGTCGAACAAACACAAACCTACATACTGTATTTGAGTCGAAAAGAAACAATTGAATCAATAAAAAAACAAGATTTCCATCAGCAGCACATCCCACAACAATCACGTGCATCCTCACGGCTTGGTACTGTACCACGGCCTCCTTACCGATGCAAATCTAATCGTGCAAACTCTTACGTCAGTTATCGTATCGCTGCTTGCCATGTACCGTATCCTTCGTGTGTTCCCTTTTTGCTAAACTTCGATCCATTTTGTTCCCTTATGGTTCGTAGGATATACGGACGGCCAGACAGACACGGTTTCGTTGTGCGGACGGTGGACACTGTGGAGACAGTGCTGGGCTTTTGTGTGTTGCGCATGGACGCAACATTGTCACCCTGTTGCTCGTGTTGCGGCCCACCGGGATCAAGCTGATGACGCGTGTGTGTGTGTGTGGGTGTCTGTGTCGACTTGTGTCGGCAAGGATCACTGGTGCCGATTATCCTACCAGCAAAGCGAATCAATACATCTGCCAGGGCAGCATCACACAAACCGGCTCATTGGGTGAGAAGCATGAGAAGTTTTTTTTCTGCCCCGTCCCCTAATACAAACAACCCTTTCGGTATGATTCTTGCCGGATGGTGGCACCTACAAGCACTCTACCCGTGCTGTTTCGCAAATCGGCACAGTGCAGGGGCTGTAAGGATGTGGGATAAAAATAAAGATCCTTTTCTACCGTTCGATGTGGAGCTTTTTGTGACGGGGGGAAAACGGCACGCTCGCCCTGGTGGCATCTAATCGATTGACTTCTGGGTCGAACCCCTTTGGCAAAAGCGGTTTCGGCCGAGCACTTACGGGCACGAGCCTTTTGATGTCTCCATTTGGGATGGTTCGATGGGTTCTTGTTGTTTGCTTTTTTTTTTGTTTCATTTTGGATCGTTTTTGCTCTAAATAATTTTCACACTTTGTTGCTTTTGTTTTGAAGGTGGAATGAGTGTCTCCAACGAAACTAATGCTTCTAAAGTGGGGTTTTGAAAAAGGTTCCTAAAGGGCTAGGCTGGTGATTTTTACTTTAATATTTTGGCACGTTTCTTACTCACCCAACCAGCCGTGTGGTGAACTGTTACGCTTTCAAAGTCATACGGGCAAACCGTACCTGCAGTCGTGATTATTTTTTCATCCCTTAAACAACACACACACCTTGTGCCTGTACGATGTACAAACAGAGCACGATGCGCGTTACATCCGCAACGCCAGGGTAGGTTGATTGTGAACCAGGTGAGTTGCTGAACACACAACCAGGCTTTGGGGCTCATAAATCTCAGTATCATGCATATATCAATTTCCTTCGCTGCGAACGCGCTTCAGCCGCGCGGTGTGCGTGTTTTTTTTTTGTTCGCGCACCAAACACAATTCTCGTTTCCTTTTGTGCGGCCGGCCAATTCCTGCACCATTTCTGAGGGGAGGGAGGGCAAAGGAGCACAGGAAAAAGAAAAACAAACGCTCCCCCCCGCACGCGAAAAGGTAACATTCGATTCTATTTGCGTGTACGCACACACACATTTGAGTGATTCGGCGAAGGTCTGCGAAAAACTCCACTCGTTATGCCGTAAGATTACATTAATTATTCACCGGTAGTTGTGGAACAATATGGCAGTGCAGGGAATACGGTCGTAAGAGATAGGATGTTTGAGGGAAAAAAAAGTCGGATATTGAAAAACGAATGGTGGCGCAACAAACAAAAAAGTCAAACGCGTTTGTAATGAAAATGGTGTCCATATTTAAATTTATGAACGGGGTTTTCACTGTTTTCTTTTGCTAGATTGTTTTATATGATGTTTGAAGAGCGGGACATTAGAATGTTTGTTGGGTCTTTGTACGAAAAGTGATGTAAATTGTTTATATTCCGATAGATAACTTAACAATTTTAAAACAATTGGTAATGCAATACTTCTAGTACATGTATACCGTTAAAGGTCTAGATCATTTCGACTAAACTATATCTCGAGGCCTGCATTAAATGATTATTCAGGCATAGGATAACCCTAGCCCTTGTTCCTGAGAGTCCATAAAGCGCAAGAGACCGAAATACTATCAGTTATTCGACATTATTGTGTTCATGATGTTAAGATGGTTAAGATACATCTTCAATAAAGCAGTATAATTGACGAATTAATGTTAAGCTTCATTTTAAACTTGTCTTGGTAGAATAAAGTCCTTATAAATTAACAAAAAATATTATTGCATCATTTACACAGTCAACTATTTCCATAACCGCCCCTCAATTTTTGATGTTTTTGCTCGTAAAATACTTAATTTGTTTAAGGGTTTCCCGGTGATTGATGCGACAACGGCACCGGTCTTTACACGGCATCCAGCTGACTATCCAGCTACGGGTAAAACTAAGTGACGAAAGCTAGCAATAGCTGGTCAAGACCTCACGAGGTTGTAGTGCCAAGGAAGAAGAAGATTACCGTTTTTCAGTTGTTTTCAAGTGATTTAGTATGAATACGGCGATTTGTTAACAGTCCGATGGCCGCTTTAAGATCTGAATGCTGGTTTTTTAGTACAAATTTTTAACCGGTCATGACTGTTTTTAATTTGAAACAGTTTATAACAACATTTTAAGAATGTTTTAGTTCCCTACTTCAACAGTAATTCATTGCAACAGATGATTCTGAAGAGTGAGACTAAAGAAAACGGTCACTCAAGTTCATGATAAACGAAATAACAAATATAAAGTTTAAAAAAGAATTATTGGCATTGCCTTCTCGAAATACAGTATCATTCAATGTTTTTATTAATTAATTCAACAATGTTGTACATACATTCAGTTACAAATTCAGACAGTCCATTGATTGATTCTGGTAACGATAGATACCAGGCGCCTCCATCTCAACTGACCCAAACATTCAGTAATCGATTTAATGAATTTGTAAATAAACATTCTCATGTTTTCGGTAACGGTTCCAAATATTTTGAAAGTGTTTTACTTCAGTATTATCAAATTACAACAAAAACATAACCGTTTGACCGACCATTACAAAGCGAGAAGTTTTTTTTTCGTTCAAATTTTTTTACCCCATGTTCGATCGTTGCATACGTTGTTGCATATAGTCTATTCTATTCATTCGGTTCAAACGATACAGCCTTATGGGCACTTTTGAGTACAAAAGAAGTTTTTAGGCTTTATTACGGTTCCGTGTGCCATTCCGAGAATTATATCGCCTGCAGTGCGTAACACAAAAACCTTACACGGTCACAATGGTTACAAACGATCGTTACTTCTGTTTCAACAATTGCGTCCAACACAGGTATCGACAGAGATATTCTGTGCTCGTGTTACCTGACCGATTGAGACCGATTTACTCACTAACACTCTCGGTGCTTAGGCTGATAGAGCAGACGAATGTAAAATGGAAAAAAAACCTGAACACTTACGCCATGGAATGAGATCTGTCTACGAATAAGTGTTAATCGGTACAGCTTGTCATGTAATACTATACATTCTTTTGGAAGAGACTCAAATTGTTTCAATTTTTAACTTTGATTATCAAAAATATGGATTTATTTTTTTAAATTTCCATAACCACCAAATTGTCTTTCGTGTTATTGATTGATTGATTGAGAGAAGTTATAAAAGCAATAGCACAACTACAATCACTTGCCAATACTACAATCCGTAACTTGACAAAGAATAATAACAAAAACAAACAATTTTCTGAACATCTAATCCAATCTTATGTATGGTTTTGGCGCTGACTATTTTTGCCCGACAGTTTGTATGGAGAGATAGCAGCATTCTAGCCTCTAAACGTCAAAACACATACTAGCTTAGATTAACATAGACCCCATTGAACGATATTCTGTTAAAACGTAACATGTCATTGTTTAATAAGCTTAGTACATGAAACATAAAAGGATATATAAAACAGCTACACAGACATCACAAATTTGGCCTGATATGTCTGTCTTCCTGGACTTAATTTGACCCTTAGCTATATAGTGAGCGCTAAGTGCGAGACCAAATTATAGATGAGATTTGACACAAAGTATTCGATTCGATGCTGTCTGATGAAAGAAATGAGCCACCACCATACCTCACAAGCTACACCCACACAAACTAGGACGATTCGCATAAGGAAGATAAGCAGCTATTATTTGAACCATCTCATCGATAGGTTATTATTCCATCCAGCTTGTTGGTGGCTTCTAAGCTACCTTCTCATCTCCCGATTACACCGGCAGCAACCACAACAGCACAGGCAATGGGCCAAATTGATGGCATGATTTACACTGCATGGTGAAATAAAACTAGTAAAACCCTTAACCCTTTCGGAACCGAAGATATCATCAGCCGCCGGTTCGCCAGTGACTTGCCGTCAACGCATCACCGCAGTAACTAGTGAGCCGTGAGCGAAGAAAAGTTATCACCTCGTGACGGCGAAAACGGTCGGTAATTTACCATAAAATATCACAACCCTTCACCGTGCCGTTCCCCATCATCTGACCCCGGTCCACCCCACGTTGAATGGGGCCTCTCATTCGTCCTTATGCCTGCGGGAGTCTGCGGATGCCCTTTGGCTCATAAAACCGAGAAAAATGATATCCAAGATGAGACTAAGGAAGATAAATCTATAGTAATTTCCCCCCGTTTGGTCATACCGTCTCCATCACCAGCCGACAGCGTTCGTCTATCGATGGCCGGAACGATGGCGGGAACATCACCCTCCCTGCACTGGCCACCCTCCGAACCTGTAATCGAATCAAGCAAGTGGGGTTAGAAGTTCGCGTGCGAACGCCTCCTGTTGGTTAGTTATTTCGCTGGATTTGTTTGTGTCTCCCGGCGGGAATAGACGCGCGTGGAAAGGTGCCATTTTTCGCTTCCACCAACCATCTAGTGGGCCATTTTGCTGCATCACTAGGCATCGTTTTTTTTTTTTGTGTTGGCTCGATTTTTCTTTTTCGGCCGTTCCTTGTGCAATTTCTTCTCACCAAGGGCTTGGACGGTTTGAGTGAAATTTCGCATTTAGACAGTTGGTGTTTTCTCGGCGCGCCACGCAAAAGACACATTCGTGATGCCATTCACACAGGTTAAACACTAGGTTGAAGGATAGCAAATTCATCCCAGGGTATAAATAAATAGTTTTGCACCTGAGCACCATCGCCATCGCCGCCGGGGTGGCTCATGGTTTGATGTTGCTGCCGGATGGTGGCCCACATCCTTAGCCGGGTTTTGGGGTCGATAAAGCAGGTGGAGTGGTGCTGGGTGTGTGGTTCTTTCACCGCCCCCTAGTCCTAGCATATTCGGTAGTTGAAATCATCCGCTCCACGAACGTACCCGTCGGTACTGTTGTTTGGGTTTTAGTGTAAAACATTTATTTTCCCATGAATTTCTAATCATGCTTGGCCGAACCGGCCCGGCCATGTATCGTACCGTGGTGCGATAAATTATTAACAATTTCATTTCTCATTCCAATAACGATTACGAACTGGAATCGGTGTAAGAAATTGGTCTGTTTCGTCGGTTCTGGGGCACCGGTACGGCCCGGGCAACACCGGAACAAACCGTACGGATGGGTGGGTAAGTTGGTTGGGCGTTCCGTTCTGCTGTTGTTGCTGGAAGCACCAACCTTTTAACCTTTTCATCAGCGACGCTACGTAATCCTTCTGCTGGAAGTGATTCCCCTTTTACAGTGATTGGTATTGTTCTGCATGCGTGTAACGAGTCATGATCTGGTTACGGGGGGGGGAGGTTCCTCTACTTGGAATCCATTTTGCTGCACAGACACACATTGTTCTTACTGTGTGGTTCTCATTCTTTAAAATGCATCTTTGTCACGATGCACACACTCGGCCCACACACTTTTGTCCTGCTGTGTTTAGAAAAAAAAACGGATGAATCATCTTCCTCATCCAACCAGAACAGTTGCATTCATGTTCCGTTCATCCGTTTTGCTTCTTTTAAACACGTTTACCCGCACCAAAACGAGAAGCTGATGGTGTTTCGACTTTTTCGTTTGAAGTTACTAATCCTTTCACCTCGACTCTCGTTCTCTCTTTCTCTCTTTGGCTACCGATCGTTCGATGTGGTTTTGGTGGTTTGGCAGGACACCATTACTTTGGTATGCTTTGAAGATATTTCCTTCAAAAACGTCGTCTGCTGTGGTCCAAAGCTTGACTGATTTATCCCTCTAGAAGGATTTGCCGTTGTCTTTTGACATGCTGAACTTGCCCGGACGGTCTTTTCTTTCTCGGACTAATGTAACACTTATCTTTCGGTGTGTAATATTTGGGTTATTATGGCACCAGTTTTTTGCTTTCATTTGTTTGATAATGAAATAAGTTTATAACTGGAGCCATAATGTAAACCCTACTTTCATCTGGAACTATTTAATCAGTCTAACATTATTCAACCCACTACTTGCTTTATCCCCTTTAAATTGCCATAATATTCATCTTAAATCGAATGTTTTCATACAAATCTACTGCTACGTTTGCCACAATTTCGGTAAGCCTGCTCCAAACCACCCGGCGTTTCGTTGCACCCGTTGTGTAATCTTGTCCAGCAACCTTTTTGCGGATTTTGGGAGGAAATTTTAAACCTTTTTAGTTTGGTGAAAGGAAAATGTTTTCCCAAGACTAAGAAAAACATTACACGAACAGAACACAACAAAACATGCCTTACGAACAATAGCATTGAGTTGATTTGGAGTAGCACAAGAAAGGTGGAGATGGTTGGGATTGTTTTTAGTAAAGGATATTTTATTTGTGTATGTAGGAAGAAACTTTATCTTTTTCTCGGCTTAGGTTTAGCTCGATGATGCTAGAGATTTTAGTCAGGTGAAATTTAATTGATCATTTTTCCTGCAACTCAGCTTCTATAAAATTTCAATGCATTCATTTGTTTTTTTTTATAGTTCATAGATTTAAATATTTTCTTATAAGTAGATAAGAGTGATCTTACAGTGTCTTGATATAGGTTCAGCACACTATAGGAAGTGTTGGCTGTGTTGCAAGTTCCTGTACATTCTTCTGCCTAGATATCCAGATAAAACAAGTCTGGGATATATTTGCAGAAAATGATATTGCTTCTATTAGCTGATTTATTCAGACTACTGTTGGATATTGAGCTCAAAATCCACACTGAGGCCTCAAAGAGAGCTCTGAGCGTTTTCTTATTTTAAAAAATCAGGATAAAAGGATAGGGCTTTGTCCTTTTACCAGGATAAATTGAAGCTCTGTGTTCACTATGAGGTTCTGTCCTCACATGCTAGCTCTACCATCACAAAGTAAATCTTCCCTCACTACCTTCGTATTCTTCGAGCGAAGTTATAGGAGGTCATTTCACCTATCACTTGTTAGAGGACAGGAGACCTTGGCTCTTTGAAAAGGTCGTCCTATAGGAATAAAAATAAATCAAATCTAATCTACTCGGAGTCGAGAATTAATTGAACGTTAATGATACATAGTATGGGAAAATTCTGCATAACAATCTATTAGTCCACTTCACAGTCTTGGCCTGCTTCAGAAGCGTTCACGGCAGTACACCGTCTTCTGCCAATCCAATAGCCTGGTCTCCAAGGCAGACGTATGACTATCATCGCTGTACCTAAATTTGGGCCTATCATTCCATCTTCGAAACGTCTCTAAGACGATTTTACAATCTTGGTAGTCTGTTGTCATTCTCATGACATTAACAAGCAAACAAGGACTGGTGAAATATATAGCTAAAAGAGCTCTTCTTTTTACGGTTCATCGATTGTCTTGCTCCACATATGAAGGCAAACCTATTTTTGAGCTTTTTTCTCCCAATTCATCCATATTTAACAGAGGAATTCCTCCATCTTTAATAGAGTCCATGTAACTCTAAGTCTATGGATATAAACTCTTTATAAAGTCCTAGGGGTTCACGTCTCATCTGGACCGTTCCCCCATAGTGAGGACTGACTATCCAACTATGCGGTAACAATAAGTCTAGTTGGCAGGCATGACCTAAGAGGTCGTTAGGCCAAGAAAGAAGAAGAAAGTCGCAGTTTCATCCATCGCGACAGGTGTTATGAGTGAAGACATTTACTGAGGCTGCAATGTTCCTTGCACGTGTCTGAAGAATGCTGACTTTTTACACCAGATAGATGAAGTTTTGGCCAACTTCAAATGCGTCTGCCAAAACTGATACTCAAGTGCAATGTAGAAAACTTCATAAGTTTTCATTATATACGCCACGTTTAGGAACAATTTCGATCGAAATAGGCCAAACAAATTTTCCGATCCTGATCCGGACACCCCGGACAACCCGTTGTTCATATTCATTACTCATTTTTACCATCGCATTGCTCATCGTAAATCTACATTGCTACAGTCACCAATATGCGCGCATTCCCACAAATCTTCTCCACCGAATGGATCGCTTCAATTAAGACGTGCCTTTGGTACGAACAATTAATCTTCTTCCTAACCTGAACGGCCGATACCTTCATTACGGTTGGATGGGTTTTCGTTAAAATTAGCAAATCCATCCAGCTCACCTTGCCCACTTCCCGGCCATCGATAAGTCTATCGTAATCATGCTCTAAACGCTGTCACCCTCTGCTATAACTCGCCGTTTGCACGAGCAAACTGTCAAACGATCGGTGTCGTAAATTGTGACGCCAAGTGAATTGTCGCTTGGTAGTGAGTTTCTCGGGAACTGTTAGGTTCGGTATGGTATTGGCATTCGCAAAGGCACGAACTGTCAGCCTATCTCGGACGACGTTTGATAACTTCCCAGTTTTTTGTTATTGCTCACTTTATAATTCGTCCATTTGTCCTGCGTTTTGGTTATCCCGATTCCGCCTGAAGGTACGCACCTTGTACGCGGAATGTTGGTTGTTTATTCCTCGAAACGATTCAACCCCTTTTCGCTGTTCACCATCATCACCCTATGCTTTCACCTTTACTGGACGCAACAGCACCATCCCGACAGAAGCGAAATGGCTTTTAATGAGTTTTTATCGATTCCGGTCGGTCGGATTTGTCTTCCAGCTTTGGTTTGGTTTCCCATTTTCCTACGATTGATCCTTCACCGGCCGCGCTGCATTACGGTGGGGGTTGGGAAGCGCGTTGGGAGACTTAAATCACAATTTACGGAATAATTATTTGTCATTTAATTGGATTACACTCACCAGTAAGCGCTGTGTGTGTGTGTGTGTGGTGGCTATCCTATGCCCGACCCGTGCTCATTGGATTTGGTGCGTGTCGTGCATTTTATGCGTTACGCTGTTAATGCGTGTGTTGTTTTATTTATTTTTGCTTTGCTTTGCACGGCATCTCTTGAGCCCATTTGTTGCTTCCAATGGTAGTGCAATGGCTAGGTAGGGGTTCGATGTTCTCGGATCGTTTGTTTTTTTCTTCTTCTGTCCAACAAATTGCACGTACAGGATGTCCTGCGTATGAAATTCTATTTTCCCCCATTAGCTTATGTGCCGTGCCGTCCTATCAACAAAGGACTCATGCGAACGAGGTAAACTGTGAAGGATAATCACGGTTGAGTAGCATGCAGATAAATGCAACCCAACGCTTCTGCAATTGTTCTAGTGTGCTAGTTTATTTAGTGTGATCGCTTCCGGCTTTGCGAACCAAAGCCGGGCTGCTGGACGGGCCATCCTAACAGCAACGATCCATTTAGGTCGATTGGATGCCGGAAGCAAAGTGACCGGTTGATCTGGTTGGTTGGTTTATTCAGATTTATATTTATGGTATTTTGTACATTCTAGCCCAGCTTGAACCCGTTTCAACCGTTAGAATACTGAACGACGCTTACTGCTACGACGAGGATTTGTTACACCCAACATGTCCTACATTTGATACAAACTACAAATCTATAGGCTGGTACAATAGGCATCTGTAAAAAAATAAGTTTACATTTAAGTTTTAAACTGTACATATCCAATGCAAATTACAACAAATAAGTAGCTTCATCTGCTTTAACTACTCTACTTTAAATTGCATCAAGCTTCAAGTATGTAACAATTCGAACGGTCGCTATTTCGCGATGCCAAACCCATAAACCTCCTGAGAGTAGTCTCAACAACCATACCCGGTAGCAAATAGTGACTCGCTTGGGTTAAGTGGCCGCACAAATGCTGTAACAATGGTGTGCCTGACAAGGAATCGCGTACCGACCCGGCCGCAGCCAGAAATCGCTATTGCGAGGACTATTGTTTTGCAGATAATTGTATCTCGACCCCGAAACCCCGGGACCTGTTGCATAAACCTCGATTGCAAATTATCCCCGCTGCATAATTGCTGGTAATTTGCGGTTTGGTTTACTCTCGTTTCGGTCCACCCACGCTTAGATGGTCATATCGTTCGTAGCTGGCCGTGGTAGAGGCAATCGTTTCGGTGTAGCTAGAGCCTCATTGTGTGTTGGGCAGCGAGCGAAAACCGGAATGTCCGATCGTAATCGGTTGTACTGTTGGAACTGTACGTGGTGCGATGGCGAAAGAGGAGAGAGTGGATGAAGGGGGGATGTCGTAAATGACGCCCTGTCTTGATTTAATCTTGAGTGGTATAGGCATAACCTTGCATTTAAGCTACCAGTTATCTGCAGTCTGCACACTGGTGTCGGTGCTTACGGCATACGTGGCTTTACAATAATTTTACTCCTAACCTAGCGTACATTTTCATGTTACACAATTGACGTTTCAACTTACGATATATAGTAAACCATCTACAGTGACGAACAAAGCAATAAGACTATCTTGTTTTGAAAATATGTAAAAATGAGATGATAGGGATTATAGGATTATAGCCGATATTCAGCCTTTCAAATTAGCTTATTTTTCTTTTCTGAAACTTTATTGAATATTATAGGAAAACAAGGATATGATCATTTGAATTGATTAATCGATTCTGCCATTTTCCTATGCCTTTGCCACGTGAGACAATAACGTTAAACCAGTAATTAAATTGTCAAAATTGTAACAAAAGTAATCATTTTTCTGGGCTTCTCCTCTCTAAAATGGTACGGTGTAACTATAAAACGTTGTTAATAAGGTATAGAAAATTAGATTCGCTAAGTAAATCCTTATTAATTGCTGCCAATATTCTGGCATATCGCGTATTCCTTTTCGTCCTTCGATGCGATCCACGTTATCAGCCAGCTCAGAATCTCCTAATAAGACTTTCATTGCTGATCAGCCATTCTATACGCCATTGAT
>KZ061851.1:25078-52892 GCA_002091835.1 Anopheles maculatus
ATCGGAAGAAGTGGTAGTCATATGGAGTCATATCACCGGATTTGGGTGAATACACACCCGTTGTATTCCTTTAAGAATATCCTATTTTAAAGTCTCCAGGTATGTTTATGCCTGTTGCGTAGCGAGTGATCGAATGTTGTTATGCTTCGGCAAAATTTTGTCTAATTTTTTTTATAAAACAAATAACTTAGGTTAATTCAATGCTTAAGACAAATATATGTACATTTTCGACAGCAATTTACAACAGATAACAGTGAAGGACATTTACATCGATCACAGCATCGTTGTTATCAACGATGTGAATAATGTAATTTGCAAACATTTTCTATATTTGACCGCGCGTTGCTGCATCTTTTCCTCTCAGAACAAGGACGCGCTGTTCTTCGAAAACGGGTGCGGATGAGTCCATTTTTCTCTCAAGAGCATCCGGAAAGGTTTGCCATGCTGGTTGCATCCTGGGGCATAACGATAGTTTGTGCTCCAAAGATTCATCTGCCGGGCAGCACGAACATTTGGTAGATGTTGCTTGGCCTGTTTTGTAGAAATGTGAAGCACAGGATATTTTGTTATTAGCTAACATGTACAAACAGGATCGTTGTTGCGATTTGAGTGTTTTGTGAGCGATATTTTCCTCTCTTCCACGATATATGAGGTGGTTCCACAACACACTTGGCATCAGGAAGAGCTTTTTGCTCAGCTGTAATGTCTAATCGTTTCGCATATTCTGTTTTTTTCACGTAGTGTTTTGTTCAATCTTTTTGAATAGTTCGTAATAAACCATGCCTATCCCACCACATACCAGTCAAAATCATTGAACTATAGATTTTTGTAACTATCTTGTGTTTGGGTGCGCTTTTCTTCCAATAAAATCATCAGTTAATTTTCTAAGAACGTTTTAAGAGAATAAAAATAAAAATCACTGCTTGAAAAGCGACACCTTGCTTCACAAAGATCGCAATATTTATTTTTATAACAGCAATAAAAATGATCAAAACAATTCAAATAAGACCATTATATGTCAATTTCCTTTGGACACCATGACAGTCTCATGAAAGCAAATGTTCCTTATAATCAAATAAATGTAATAAAAACATATTTTCTTTGTCTGTTGATTGTAACGTACATATTGTTTTAAAACAAGTATAACCGACTTATCCCATTCGCCGTGACGCACTCATACATTGCAATTATGCAAAGTATATATTCAAAATATTCGCGCTTTATCAAAACTTTCCACGTATCCAGCACATTTCTTACGAAACGTTCGATACGACTGTCACAAACGGTGCAGCAAACATACAAGCACACATCATACATATTTAAACTATTTACAATATTGTGCCCTGCCTTCGCAAAACCCAAAGTGCCGAACACCGATTCAACTGGTCATCGGACGAAGGATTTTGCGAAAATCGCCCCTCCCATTGTAGATGTGGTTGCGATCGTGTGTGGGAGCTTTGTTTAATTTTATCAGCATCCCCATGGGTACTGCTGGCTTAAGGTAGCTGGGTGCCATGTAGATTGGAACATTGCCGGTAGATAGA
Organism: Anopheles maculatus; assembly: GCA_002091835.1. NCBI lineage: Eukaryota > Metazoa > Arthropoda > Insecta > Diptera > Culicidae > Anopheles > Anopheles maculatus. The sequence continues at coordinate 26,623 of KZ061851.1, forward strand.
GTGGGCGTCGTTTTGCTGACAGGAGCACGGGCGTGTATCCAGTACTTCCGTTAAGCCAGAAACGAGCCACTGTTATGAAAATGCGCACGGTGCAAGTTATTCATGGGATTGCGACGGAATGTAAAGAGTATTAGGGATAATCCAATGGTATGCAAGTAGTTGTTGTTACGAGCTGCAGCAGAACGCTAACGATGACCACTGTGAGGAAAGCTAAAGCGAAGAGTGTACGAGCATATGTGATAGGTATACAGTGAACAAAAAAAAAAGTCGGTACAATTGAGTTTATTACTTGCGGCTTTCTGGTTGTCCGTCCGAATGGAAAGTTGATTGAATCGGTACATTCAGATGCAGCTGTCCTTTTTGGTGACTCCGTTGTGTGAGCGCCCGTTAACGCCACAAGTGTGGATGTGCAATAATCAAATACAGCCGCACATCACAAAAAGCGAACATCTCGTTATCTGACCGCACACATCTGCAGCGATACCGGGGGCACCAACTAATCCAAAGTTGTTCATTTATTGCAGGGCTAAAACTAACATCGTACCAGCCCGAAGTTATATACCGTGGTCAAGCTGGCTCGAAACGGTCGAGGCTATTGTTTCATTCCATGTCTTGGTGGTCCCGTCATATGTCTCGCGGGAATCGCTCGGTTCGTAGAACTCGCTACAGAAGGTAACTCTTCCGGTGTAAAGAACTTTGTCCACTTCCCACGAAAGGAAGTTCATTATGCGATCTGCTACAGATGCTACCGGGGTCGATGGGTTCGAGGAAGGTAGGTCCTCGAAATGCGTACATTTCAGTGCAGAATGGGAAACAGTGGATTTCCCGCTTTTTGATGAAGTAATCATACTACTCTCGTCACAATGGCGTCGCTGGACCTAGCCCGGTAAAACGCTTCTCACTCCCTGCAGCCGAGTTAATTGTTTGACGATTGTTTGTGAATCTTGCGTCAACCGAGCGATTTGTTGCGGCCCGAGTAACGCAACCCATTCAATGTATGCTAAAGGACCTCCCGCTCGATACACAAACTCGGTGCTAGCGGAGCCTGACAGTGCCCACAAGAAAAGCCTTCGAAATGGTTACCGCGGACCGTGCACATCAACCGTTGGTTCCGAATTTAGAAGCTGTTAAGCCGCTCGTAGGTGGCCGCTTACCCGGCTGCTTGATAAAGTGCCCGGAAAAGTGAATGCGATTAATTATTGAAATGAACCACGGCTATCCGGACGGCTGTAAAGCCTCCGGGTGAAATTGTGCAATTGTGCCACGGTGTAAAAGCCATTTGACAGTGCAAATTGTACGATGACAAACAGATGCAACGATGGATGAGTGCAATAAATCGTTCGATGCAGTGTTGACGTAATAAACATGGGTCTTAGCATAATGGCGATTCACTGGAAACGGTTACCATTTATGTGTAATGCATTAATAATGCAATAACTTTCTTGTTTTACTTTAAGTCAGCAAATAGAAAACTGGAAATATATGTACATAAAGTTGTATTAAATGTTACACAAGCATTCAATGCAATGTCTTGACTTTGCTTTTATTTATCTCAACAGTGTTGACAAACGTTTAAACAATTATACTCTTCCATGTTCAAATTGCACAGCAAATTTTCACTCTGGATTCGAACAATGAAACTTCATTTGAAACTGTTTCACATTCCCAACCGCTAAGAATTTCCAATAACATCGAACGAGCAAGGAGCACCTGGCTTTTAGAGTACACACGTCACCGGCATCTCATCATTTTGTGGGTACTAATGCAGCCCCAGCGAAACAATTCTCGCAAATTCATCACAAACCTTCAATTACTCTACCACTCTACCAAAGATACCAAGGCACGGAAAAAGAGTGAAAAGTGAAGAAACGTACACGCACACCCGAACGGTACGCCAGCAGGTGAACATTTGCTCCACACCAACCACACCAACCAACGTACGAATGGTGGCGGGAGCTGTAGAGAGTCATTCTGGTGAAGTCGTTTTCTTTCCCATTAAATTCACCTGACGTAAGCTGTGCCGGGATGGGATTGTTTGGTCATGGAAAGCGCGTTAGGCGTTTAAATGCCTTTTCCAACGGGTGTATAGTACTTGTAACCCGTTGATCCATTAGAAATGTTGCACGTGCGCGTACAGTCAGCAAATGCTGCCATAAAACAATCGAGCGCACTAGTTTCCTGTCGTAAGGCTGCGTACTGTACAACAGCAGGGGCTCCGTTGCTGTGAGGTGAGTGAAATTTGCTCATCAAGCACCCAAAAAACGGTACACGGCAATGTTTGAATTTGAACTAATCATCGTTATTGGAAACGGTGGCTGGAAATGGGTCTAATATTGGGTCCCACCGTTAGCCGCACAGCCGGCAGCTGTGCATTTACAATCGCATCGTCAGAAGTGGTCGTTTAGCTTCATAGCTAAAGAGAAGGGAAGAAAAATTATCACAGCTTGCATTTTCTTGCGTATGTGCTTTGTTAACACTGTTGGTCGATGTGCTTTTTGTGTGCGAGTTTAGATTTTTGGCAGCTTTAGACCACTGATGTGATTCAGCGAGTGCAGAATCAAATTCAAGGAACAAAATCCCAACAGAATATCCATCAATATAAAGCAGTATTGTCGATGTTTTCTCAAGCCATCAAGGCCGTTTGATTAGAAGTCTTAAAAACTTTAGGAACTAGGGTGTTCCTTAGAACTATATTTATCAGGCTTGTGTCTGGCCTTAAAATGTTTGGACAGATATGTCCGCTTTTACATCATTGGGTCCGATTTGACAAAGAACATGGCGCTCCATTCTGTTTTCTTGATCTTCGAAGAAAAATAATATTACACAGGGAAACGCGCAGTTATTTAATATCTCGATATAAACTTTATTACCACTTTAATACCAGCGTCCATTAAATAGATGTCCATTCAATCCATGTCAGATGAAGGTTGATGTTAAACTCTCAGGGCCCTTTGCTCTAAAGGACCTCTAAAGGACCTCGACAGCGAGATGAGCTTGTTCGTTTTCTCTTCAACCTGACCAGAGAGGATTATACAGGCTATTTCGAAGGAGTAAACTTCGGAAAGATGTCGTGAAGATATCGACATCTTTAATTTTGAGGCTCTGCTACGTAGCAGAAGATTACGAAACTATACTGAAGCTTACAGTCGCACTACTCACACACTGCTCTGAAACATGGAATCTGTTCTCAGAAGAATTTTGGCAGGATAAAGGATCTGTTGATGGGCAATGAAGGAGCCTAGCGGTGGACGAGCGATACGAGTTGTACAATGAGCTCACCATCGTGTAGACAATGAAACTAGCAAGACTCCGGTGGACTGGTCATGTCATGAGAATGGTACCGGACGACCCAAACGGTAGAGTTATTTAAGACCATCCACATGGACAGTGATGGCGCTGTTGCGTCTGCCAAAATATGCAATATCGAGAATTGTGCAGTGCCTGATCAGTGGCTTTACATCGTGGACATCGTAGTACTAGCCGGAGCTTGCTTTGGAACTTCAACTTCACTTATTCACATCCACAAGTTTGTCTGATGAACGAAGCATTATGTGCACCTATTGTAGGCAGTTATTACTTGTAGCTTATTCAAATATGAAAGCAATTTTATTTAAAAATATCATTCTTTAAAACTTTTCATCGTTCTGTAACCTAAAGACGTTTTGTTTGAGAATTTCGAAAGATATCTTTGCATATAAGGTCAAATCCTAACGTATTTGACGCACAAGAGATATTAGACTTCCAATTATTCTGTCGTTGCTTGGGATCTTCCTTTCCCGGTAGTTTTCTATAGCCAAATTTATCTTAATGCGATTGTCCAGGGAGAGAAGCAACCGCTATTAACCACTTCTTCTATGTAAACTACAACAAATTTTCATCAACAAAATTCAAATGTCCAGAAATGGTACACATCAGATATTAAATATCATTCTCGCATCATGAAGCATGGTGTCAAGAACACGTATCGATCACAAATATGTTGTACAATTATGCACGTCAACTTGAAATCGCAGTAAAAAATGTACAATTGCTGCTAATAGACTGTATGAATTGAAATAATTTCAGTTTCGTTGGTAGTTCCTACATCATTCGCCAAACAAAGCGTTCTCCATCGGTTTCATTTTGTATGCAGTACAGTTAACTTATTTTATAAGTGGTCGTTTTTGTTGAACGAATTTAAATTAACGCTATTTTTTGCTGCTTGTAACAGCTGTGTTTAACCTGCACTTTACACATTTTTATCCGTATCCGTTCGTACACAATAAGCGAACCTGTGACTGTTGTGTGATAGTTGCCATTTTATCGGCACTGTTTTTGTTCCGGGCAATGTTGAACAGGGTAATTTGTTTTCTCCATTTCCCACAATGCTTGTTCATTTAATGGTAAACATAATTTCAAAAACATCAAACCTCAGCTTCTTCTCCGCCACACACATGACGTAGTGACTGCTGTCGACAGTTCAATCCACCTCTGGCGATAGAGAGCGATAGAGCGATAGAGAGAGAGAGAGAAAGAGAGAGAGAGAGAAAGTGAAAACAAACCAAACTCATGTTTATATTCTTCTGTTAGCATATGAATATCTGTTTTTGCCGGCTCGTCGGGACCTGGTTCGCCCGGTCCTTTTCGCTGTCGTCATCACCGCCATTTGGCTGGCTCTGGCCGTCCACCAACGGTAGTGATGTAATTAATTAATAATAATTAGTACTCTCATTTGTTCATCTTCTGTCCATCGTCATGTATGTAGGGCAATGTTGAGTAACGTCAGCCAGTAAGCAAACATGATGCGTGCCTGATCTTTTTTTCCACGGACTATAGGCAAACTCTTGACAACATCCCATCAGGCAGAAGCATCCCAGCAGGCAGCACAATTCGCTGATGATGATAACGATGGCGCGTACCTGTTCGTTTGTCGGTACGCAAGACCAACTCATTTCGGATATTGTCGATATCTTGTAGTACTATAGGACACGGGTAGACGGTTTTGCTCCGTTCACTGTTCTGCGTGTACCGGTTTCCAATTATCTGTCACATGCAAGCAGAAACGCAAGCACGCTGCAAACTGCATGTAGTCAAAGCCTCATCTCAAACCTTGGTTTTATTGTACTTCCAAACCACCACCGTCATGTACCGGAGGCCAGAGTGACTAGCGCTGACGAGCGAAATTAAAAAATTAATTCTCCTGATTTCGAGTGCTTCACCGGGCGCGTCCATCCGTTGGAGTGCTGTGAAAATATTCATTATCCTGTTTTGCGAACTACTTGGGTGATGAGTCGGTTCACCTTTTTTTTTTGGCCCGGCTACCTGGTGCTCTGGTTCGGTTGGCTGCTTCTGACATGGTTCTGCCGACATGGTCGGTTTTGTACTGTGGCGCATCACCGAGCTCAAGCAGCCAGGTTTTTGTGCTGCTGGTGGTCAAGGTGCACTCTCCCCACGCCGGCAACGCACATCCTTTTGCGTACAAGATCAGCTTGCTTTTTTTGTGGATGAACTCAATCCACCTCCGGGCAATCCCAATTGCCTTCAGTGGACCATGTAGCAAACCCGAGCATTACCGGACACGGTGAAGATGTTGTACAGCGCTCTCTGGAAGCTCTGCACGATTACCTTCCGAAACTAACACAATCCTTTCTTACAGAGCAGCTACACCGGGGTGTGTTTTCTTGCTTGCTTTTTTGCTTTCTCTTTCACTTACATTCTACTTTTTATCCCACCAAAGACTTGTTCCCCAAACATACCGCTCCGTACAGTTTCGGTTGAGGTTAGCTAGCTCATGATAAGGGTGCGCGCGCGATACGCTAACTGTGCACTGTGTTTGTGTTAGCCCTTCACCGAGCGCTACCGGAAGAAACGAAATCCGTTCCCAACAAACACCGCCGGCAGCCGGCAGTCAACTTGAGCAAATTAGCAAGCTTGTAGCGGAATAGTGGATCTGCCCATTTCCGGTTCATCTTCCCCGTTTCGTGGAAAGTGCTCCAACAAACCTGTTGTGTGAAAGAAAGCACGGCAGGGAGCGTACAAAATAAGATTGAAAACAAACGAATCGCGAGCTCACAATCCAACGCGCTAAGCCAATGAAGCATTTTTAATAGGGGTTGTGCTACCATCCTTGGCTACCTCGGCGGCGGTTGTTGTAGTTTGTGGTTTGGCTGCTGCTTTTGGCTGTTCGAGATTTTGTTCGAGGCTGCTTAAAAATGTAAATTTGCTCATCCTGGGAAAAATTTGGCGAGAGAAGTCCCGGATTACGGGATGGATCGGTCGAGGTGGTTTTGTAAAAACGGTAAAAACTTCCATTCATTTGTTGCAAAGCTTTGCTGGTTTGGGGTAAAGAAAAACAAAACATCATAAAACAGTGAGCTGTTTCGGAGGTTAAAAGATGTTAGACTGTAAAATCTAATTGTATTTGGATTGTTGGAAGTTTGGATTGTAAAACTTGTTATGATGTGTAGAACGAAATAAATTACTATTACTTAAACGCATATACTTGTTTATAATATCCCACAATTTACTTTTCAAGTTGTATACGTATGCACATGAATTTATATTTGTGAATTTGATGCCGATTTATAATACAGTTTCCTTCTAATTCTTGCGCTGTCTACAATCTTGGACTCTGCGAGTGTCTCTTTATTTAATGTATAGTATGACGGTTGGGGGCCGTATTGTCGAGTGTCTCTTTATGATGCTGTGGATTTTGAAACTGAATATAACTGATTTTGTAAGGCATTGTTAAACTGATCAAGCTGGCCCTAAGCATATGTAGACAATTATGACAACTACAGTAAATGTCAATCTAGTCTACAGTAAATGTCAATGTAGGGTGACTAATTAATGTATAGAGTGACATACACTACTATTCCGGCGCTTATTTTTATTCAGTGGCGAAATTACTTTCCTGCTACATTTATGCGTTTTTGCTGCGTCTATATTCAAACGCGTCATTACTACTATAAGCCTACCTTAACTTAAGAGATTCTTGTAAACGTGGTGACGACTTGTGAGTTCTGCGTCAAATACATCTTAAGACTTCTTCAGAAACCCGGCAGAGTACTGCAAACAAAGCAAATAGTCCGAAAGTGTTTCAAAAATGAAGGCTAAGAATGTTCGGCCACTTGAAAACATCCTAGAATTTGCAACAGGATGCAGCTTATAGAAAATAAGGCTTAAGCTTAACCCCGCATATCAAGTTTGGCATTACAACCTCACCTCAGGCGCGGATAATAGTACAAGTAAACTAAGCAAATGAGCACCCAGCTCTCTAAGGACATATCGACAGAGGATCTTTCTACAAGCGGATCTTAACACAGCAGGATCGGATTTCGAATGGCACCCGGACCGTTCCGTCGTAGTGAGGACTGACTATCCAATACTGCGATATCAATTGGTCTGATAACCTTTTAAATGGCCGGCAAGAAGAAGAAAATTTTATGATATTGACCCCGTTTACAATTTTTCCGAATCTCCAAATATTGTCTACAACAACTGAAACGATCCTCGTGATGCGATCAATTCCTGCAACTCACTCCTTATTAACTGCAGTAATTGCGGCTAACTGCCGAAAAAGCGAGTGAGCTCCAACATTTCTGTTAAACGGAATATTCATTCCTTTTAAACTAGACTTTAAGGTCCTAATCAATGTTGAAGATGCGTTAGAATACGGATAAGATACCAGCTATTAAATAACAGGCCCAAAGATGGCTTTCATTCAGATTCAGATGGGAATTAATGCCGGTGGCGCTTCTATCACCGATGTTTACTTAATGTTCGGAATATTACATAAATTACAATTAATCTCAAAACACCTTCAATGACTTGCTGCTTTTTCTTGTTCGTTTATTTGCTTTGTACCGAAGCTAAACCAACTTTTCAACGACTTCTTCTAAAAATCCTAAATCCAAAATCGTTACACCAAAAATCAAGCCTCCTGCCAAATGTGACTCACTTCCATTTCATAAATTAACCCAAAAATACACACACACACAAACGCTCTAATACCTTTTACACAATTCATTCTGCATGCTGGGTAAAGAAATGTAACGATTTTGTTTTCTCTTGCTCCTGTTTGTTTTTGCTTGATAATAACCATTCTCTTGCTTTGCTTTTCAATTTCAGGGATAAACCAAAAGACCATCCTCACCCGGAACACCAGGGACGCACGTAACGCAAAAAAAACGAACGAAGCTTCATCCTGTAGCGAGGTAAGAGGCGCCTACTAGATGGCCCAACAACACACGTACTACTGCTTCACCAATCCTTCTTATGATGTGGTAAATGTGCTTTGCTTTATCATAGTTGCTTCTGTATTATAACCTGCCCCGCGTGCACTGCTTCACACCCTTCCACACCCTGCTATAAATCTTCCTGGTTTTGGTTTGTGTTTGCTAAACACTTACACACACACACACACACACACACACACACACACACACACGTACAAAAAACTTTATCCCCTTCTTACAAGACTTTGTCTTTCGGATGTACTTACAAGGGTGAGCTAATACTCGCTGCTTATCACTGTGCGGATATTGCTACAAAAACTCAACCATCAGAAAACTTTACACATGACATATGTGCGCCATACGAAAGGTGTACCTTTCCCATTTTCCCTGTAGATATATATGCACACGCACACACATATACGTATCCGCTATATCGTGCCGAATTTGGTTCGATCTTCAAACCTTGAAACTTTACTCTCGAAACAACATCCACAACAGCTTTCAGGAAAATTGCTTTTCATCAAACCCGAGTCCCACATACGCACGCCGTGTGAAACCGATGGCGTTATTCATTACTTATCCGTCACATGCGTTTCCATGCGTACGTAGAGCCTTTGTGTTATCGGCACACACACACATAAACACGAGGAAAATGAAACATCCATCTCGCTTAGTGATGATTGCTGATTAAATAGATTTAGTACGTTCGTTATCAACAAAGAAAAAAATTGCAACTCTTTCATGGCATGCCTCAGCGGATCGCTCATCGGAGTGTTGAAGTGGTAAGGATCGTATTACCACTCACGCATGAGTGCGAAGTTTCTTCATTTTTTCTATGTTTGGGAAGTTTGGTGGAAAGTGATGTAATAGCTTATTTCCACTCGCTCCAAACCCAAGATCTTTCTTCGATGGCGGCACTTGATCAAAATGCACTTATGGTTTACTTTGGTGATCGTTTCAAGAGCACTTCTGTTACAGACTCCGACTCCACCGTGGGTGCGTGCTGATAATTTCCATCTTGTTCGGTGCGCTGTGAAACACTTTCGATAGAAAACATTCGATTAGTTTTACTCAAAGCAAGTGGGTTTGTTGATTGGATGTTGGTTTACCTTTGAAGAAGCAGGATGAATTTCTTTTGTACCGTTTTTTGGGCTGCTTGATCGGTCTTGGTTCGGCTTAGTTGCAGTGGTAGAGATGCTATCGTTCTGCTCTTGCTAAAAATATTTTGAAGAAGGAAGATTTTGTAGAAATAATGTCAAATGCAAAGGAACGACTGGACATGGGAACGATGTCATAGGCATAGCGTGTCCCTTTGTGGCGATGTGTGTGTGTACACTGATGTTCTAGTGGTCTTCGTGTCTAGTTTTTAATTTTCCTGAAAGCACCCCATACGTCCGGAGGTTCAGTTTTTGGTTGTCATTTCTTTCTCATAGTTTTCACCCCGAGTAGTCTTATCCCCATACTCCGAGCTAGAAAAAACATAAAATAAGCTATTTGAAGTTCTTACCGGACACAGAACCCTCGTCCAGGATGCTCTAGCTCTGAAGGAAAGCAACCAGGGAGGGCGTTTGCTACAGTTTGCTCATAAAGCTCTTTAAGTTTAGCCGTGAAGAGTTTCAGCCTCAGACAAGATGAAACGAGCAGACCACGCCGTGGAAGTGTGACGGACGCCGAGAACGTAGAAGAAAAATGATAGCCTCCGGTTTGCATGTCATTTGCACATTTTTGTAGCAAAACGCTCTCTTTTCTATTAGATGCTACATTTATTTTTTGAACTCCTTCTCCACTCCACTGTCGCCCTACGGTGTGTAGGAAAAAAGGCGTAGAAAATCCCTCGGGCACGCTGGGAAAAAGGCAACATCGAACGGAACGTTCCCCGTTTGCCGGAACCTTACATCTTATGTTTTGCTGCCCGCGGCACTCAAACAGGCAGGTGCCGGTGTGCCATTTCGGACGACCAGGGCCCAATGGTGGTTTGCTATTTTAGCTCACCGATGTAAGAAGTTAATTTATTTTCTCCGCCCATTATTGTTAACACTTTGCCGACATGTTCCCCGTACCGCTTTTTGTTTGATCGGATGTGTTGAAGTCGCTTTTATGTTGCTTTGCTGACATTCCCAATAAAGCGCCTTTACCAACGAGTTTGCCGGGGCATCAATTATAAACAATCGCTTTACTGTACTTTGTACCGGTGGTGGTGCTTATTACGCTATCTTGCCACATGCAGTTTACATTCGCCGGACGGGGTAATAGAAATCAAATTAGTCTGTGCTCTCCTGGGAACCGTGCGGACACTACGTTAATGAGCAATCTACTTGAACAATCTTTACAAATCTGGATAAGTAAGCCATAAAACGTAGGCAAGCCATCTGCATTTTTTCTTATGCAGATGCATACATTTCCCGCCGGGGGACATAGCTCACAACTCTGAACGATTACTCGCAAGGGAAGCTAGTAATTATAATTCGATGTGAAGTTTTTTTTGTTTTGTTTCACGATTTTCCTTTTTGTCACACAACTTTAGTCAGTTTGCATCGCGTCAGTGGCGTGAGTATCTTTGTGCTGGATGCATTTTAAATGCCATTTGGCATACGGCAATTAGAGCACTGACAGCTGTTACCGCCCTAATGACACTAATCGCGCAGATGACTAGTGTGGGTTAATGAGGAATTTTTATTTCAGCTAAATTATAGTTCTCTTAGCTTCTTGTGCCAAGACTATGTTGATTATTCAACATTTTATCTTATTTTATTTTTTAAACTCTACATTTTATTTCAGTTCAGTTTTCATACCGTCCTTTGCAATGGGTCTTTTTACTGTTATGCTGAAAATTTAATCTTTAAAAATTAAAGTTCTTCGTAATTAACGAGTCTAGAACAGCTGCCTAATTTAAATAAATGTAATAATACTGAAGAATTGAGCTAACCAATTTTGTTGATCAAAATAATTACGAGATTTAACTAACTTTTCCATATTTCTACACAGATTAAGATCTGTGTAACTGCTGATCTGATGAAATAATCACTAACTATGATAATTCTGCTCTTAACATATTGGTTTGGTTTAATGTGTTCAAAACTATCTTCTTCTTCTTTGGCACTGTCACCTAACAAGGTCTTGGCCTGATACTAATAGCTTTCTGTGACTTAGTTTTACTCGTAGCTGTATAGTACGCAGGACTACGCTTCAAAACTAAATCGAAAGTATAAATAAGTTTTTACGATTCCCATACACTACTTCAGGTTACATTTGAGGTTACAATGTGATAACAATTTCCTTTTTATTCTTTTTTTATTCTATATTCTATTTTATTCTATATAAACATCCAGAGTATAAATTAACATTTTCACAAAAAAGTTTTGTTTTAGAAGTTGCCTCCCAGAATTGTTTTTAGGATATTAACACTTATACTGGAATCTATTGAGTACGTACGCATCAATCACTTTGAGAAGAGGTTCATTCGCACCACATTCAGTTGATCTAAATTCTATGTAGAAAAGTGGTCGGGTAGCCTTAAGTGCCTGCTTGGAGCCTGACAGTTGATTTTACTAAAAAAGTACGGGGCGTCGATTAATCCGGTGGTCAGCTTATGAAAATCATACACTGAGCCGTCATTCGTCTATGTTGAAGAGATTCTAGTCCGAATAGAAGGCACCTAGCACGATAGGAAGGGTACGATGCCTCACGGGACCACGGTAGAAGGTTAAATAGTCTTCGAGTAAATTTTTACTGTATAGATTCTAGTCTGTCGATACGATATTGCTGTGATGGAGTCCAAATAATACCTGCAAATTCTAGTGTCGGTCTAACTATTGTGCAAAATAGAGATTTTAAGCTGTAAGGGTCCTTAAAATCTTTGCCCACGCGTAAAAAAAACCCTGATAATCGGATCGCTTTCAACACAGTTAATTCGTAGTGATCTTGCAGTGTTATCCTACCAGCGTTAAAACTCCTAAATCGTGAACCACGTTGGTTCGAGGAATTGAAATTCCGTCTAGTTTATAGTCGTATAAGGTAGGTGATCAAATTCTGTAGAACGATATTACAGAACATTTATTGACGTTGACACTGATCAACGTCAGCCGTCCAGTTGAAGTGTAAGTATTTCTTAGCAAAAGTTTTTCTTACACATAAAATAGCATTTGGATTTTACGGGAAGTTTAGGCTTTATTATTTACATTTGAACAAAATGACTACTGAGAGCCATACAATTTTAGCTGAAGTTTATGGTAACCATACACTAAAGTGACAATTTTGTGTCGAAAAGCAAAGAACGTACGCGGTAGCGCAATTATAGTTTTAAAATACAGAAGTAGAGGAAATGCTTGATGAAAATCCAACGCAAATCTCAAATCCATATAGCAAAGACCCTTGGAGTTACTCAGTCTGCCATTTCTATTCCCAGTTTATTAAAAACAATGGGAATGATTTGGATGTTGGGAAAAAGGATGCCGTATGATCTGAAGTCAAGCAAAACTGCACGCTGTTTATTCTATTCTGATGAACAGCTTCAATGGAAAAAAATTGAAAGGGCTAATACAACGACTTCAAATTATAAAGTGGGTAGATTTTGTTGTGCATTTGATGGGATCAGCTGGGTGTGATGTATTATGAGTTGGTACAGCCAAATGAAACGATAACAGCGTAAGGTCTACTAACGATAATTGATACGTTTAAGTACATCGTTGAAAGAAAAATGACTAAAATTTATCGCTTTATAGGACAAAGCTTTATGTCGCATGATAATGTTCGACCGCGGATGGTGTCACATGTGAAAATGTATTTTGAAAAGCCAGACATTGTATCTACAGTATTCTATCTCTTCGATCGTTGCAACATTCGAACTTCGCCAGTTAGGAAGATGTCTAGGATGGATCAATACATGGATAGCGATCAAAGAGCCAGCCTTTTTACATACGTGAAAGAATCCGTAAATTTTCTACTCTCTAACTTGTAAAGGAAGTTAATTTGAATAATTCTAATAGATTGCCCACTTTTTGTTCAGCTAATAGGGTTCAGCTTGAAATTCAAGTTAAACCTGTTGAAATGGGCAGTTAAAAAATTTTTTGGGTTAATTTCCATCAATATCATTGCGTTCATGGGCAAATGCAGATTACTTGTTGTCGGGAAATCGAATAAGGTATTATAAGCCTTAGTTTTAGTGGTTGTGCTATCTTATACCATACTGAATTTTCCACGATAACTTATTTATCTGTTCAATTATGTCGGCCTTACACTGGTTTACTATACTTCTTTATACCATTTACTGGAACGATCCAATTCCGCGGAACCGCCAATACATTGGAAGTCACAGTCTACATGAGCACAGTAACGATAATGGTAGTAGATTGGTCCAGCTTGCAGCCTCAAGCAATCTGGTCGTCGGAAGTACCAAGTTTGCGCGTCGAGACATCCACAAAGCTACGTGGGTGTCTCCGGATGGAGCCACTTCCAACCAGATAGACCACGTGTTGATTAGCCGCAGAAGACAGTCGAGCCTGTTAAACGTCAGAACTTATAGAGGAGCCAACATCGATTCCGATCACTACCTGGTTGGCCTAGTGATGCGTTTCAGAATCGCCCGCCCCCGTGCCAATGGGGGTGAATCCAACACGCAGGCTCGCTTCAACACGGACTCCCTAAAGGACAGTCATGTCCAACAGGCCTTCGAAACCGCTTTAGGTGAGGCTCTACTACCAACAAACGAATACATAACTACGAGCGAACGGTGGAACGCTCTAAAAACAAAGATAATCAACTGTGCCAATACCACACTCCCACCACGTCGGGACAACACCAGATCTGGCTGGTTCGACGATGAATGTAGACAAGTGACCGAACGTAAGAACTGTGCATACCGAGCAATGCAACAGCGGCATAGAACGCGGGCATGCGCAGAGGAATATTCACGGCTCAGACGAGAGGAAAAAAGAGTTCACCGCACCAAAAAACAAATATGGGAAGACCAACGAGTGCGGGATCTCCAAGAAATAAGAGTGCGATACGGGCCAGGAAGAAAGTTTTACCAAGAGATAGCAGGCCACCGAAACAACTTCAGACCTAAGGTGACTTGCTGTCGAAATAAGGATGGAAATCTGGTCAGTTACCAGCCAGAGGTCCTCTCGCGATGGGCTCAGTACTTTGATGAATTATTAAATGATCAGTTCAACGAACAGCTAGAGGCTCCACTAGCAGATGATATCATGCTACTGCCACCTAGCATTGAAGACACACGAAAGGCCATCCGTCGGCTCAAGAACAACAAGGCACCAGGTACCGACGGAATAGTAGCCGAGCTGATCAAAAACGGTGGTGCAGCACTCGAACAGGAAATTCATCAAATTATTACTGAGGTATGGGATAGCGAATCGATGCCTTGTGATTGGAATCTCGGCATCATCTACCCCATATACAAGAAGGGAGATAGGCTAGAGTGCAGCAACTACAGGGGTATTACGGTGTTGAATACCGCCTACAAGATTCTCTCCCTAGTTATACAAGACAGGCTTGTCCCATTCGTTGAAGAGATAGTTGGAAACTATCAAAGAGGATTCCGAAACGGAAAATCAACCACTGACCAGATATTCACCATGCGGCAAATCTTGGAGAAGATGGCGGAACAGCAGCTACACTCCTACCATCTCTTCATTGATTTTAAAGCCGCATACGATACCATAGCCAGGGTAAAACTTTACGACGCAATGAGCTCATTTGGAATCCCGGCCAAGCTTACCAGGCTTGTACGTATGACAATGACCAACATCACATGCCAGGTGAAGGTGGATGGAAAACTCTCAGGGCCCTTTGCTACCACCAAGGGTCTGCGCCAGGGAGACGGGCTTGCTTGCCTCCTATTCAATCTGGCGCTAGAGAGGGCCATCCGAGACTCGGAGGTGGAAACTTCGGGGACCATCTTCTATAAGTCACTCCAGATCTTGGCATACGCTGATGACATAGACATCATTGGTTTGAGGCTCTCCTATGTAGCAGAAGCTTACCAAAGGATCGAGCATGCGGCACTGAACCTCGGGTTGGAGATCAACGAGGCAAAAACCAAAATGATGGTGGCACCACCAGCGGCATTGCTAACAAACACTGATCTACGCAGGGGTGATGTACAGATAGGTGATCGCACCTTCGAAGTCGTCCAAAACTTCACCTATCTGGGGTCAAAAGTCAGCACCGACAACAACATAGACGTTGAGTTGCGCGCAAGGGTGCTGGCTGCCAACCGGTCATACTACAGCCTGAGGAAACTTCTCCACTCAAAATACCTGTCGCGACGGACGAAGCTGGGACTGTACAAAACCTTTATAGTCCCAGTACTCACATACGCCTCTGAGACATGGACTTTGTCCAAAACTGACGAAACCCTCTTAGCCGCGTTCGAGAGGAAGATGCTCAGAAGGATTTTTGGCCCCATGTGTGGAAGGACAATGGAGGAGCCGCTACAATGACGAGCTCTATGAGCTGTACGGTGATCTTACCATCGTGCAGCGAATTAGGCTCGCCAGGCTCCGGTGGGCTGGTCATGTCATGAGAATGGCACCGGACGACCCAGCCCGTAAAGTCCTTTTAGGCCGTCCACATGGACAGAGGAGGCGTGGTAGGCCCAAACTGAGATGGAGTGATGGCGTAGATGCGTCCGCCAGAACGGCCGGGATACTTGATTGGCAGACGACGGCGCTAGACCGTGAGCGGTATCGGGGATTGTTGCAGCAGGCCAAGACCGCGAAGCGGTTGTAGCGCCTGATAAGTAAGTAAGAATTTTTGTTCCAAAAAAAATCGTTTCAATACACTCTTAATAATGCAATAATATTTTCTCACAAAAAGGCATTCAACAGTAGTGTTTCGAGAATGATACATTGTACCATCGTTCCCGCACTGCTTCAGGGAATTGGAAAAATACACACACACACACACACACACACACACACACACACACACACACATCGAACGAGAGTAAATTATGGTTGGGGATACGTCCGACAAATAGAAAAAAAAGCCAACGAGAAGTAATTGTGAGTTAAGCAATGAGAACACATACAGATGTAGGTGTAACGGACAAAAAATGGGAACTAAAAGATTTACAATTTCTGTACCATATTACACAACGCGTGTGTATGTATGTGTACCCAAGCGTACTTTATTTCTCACGCATCTCTCGTGCAATAAGCCTGCGAACGGCAGCATCGTACCATCGTAGTGCCTCTTCCCATCCGATAAAAATGTACGCGCCTTTGGGCAACTTTCGGTGCGCGCCGAGTGGCGCCCTATGCGTTATTCATGTCTTTTATCCTGTGATGTTTGTGTTCAATTATATTGTAACCACACCGTTTACAATTTGCTCGGCTACGTTAGCGCTTTTTTTTCGGGAGAGGGAGCGGACGTGGAACCGGACCTGCGCTTGTTGGTTGCTGTCGGCACACCACGCCAACTGTACATTCGCCCATATTTTACTTCACATCAGCTCCGCTCACGTGTTTGCTTTGTCTTCCCCTGGCTGGCTGGCTTGTCGGGATATCCTTTACAAGAAATGATCTCAACAATATGTGTTGGAAGTAAAAAAAAAACCCCCCTCAAAGCTTCCTCCACCCAGGCTTGGGTTGATGGAAGCAAGAATTGAATTAAAAAATCCTTCATTCGAGGCTGCAACCGAACACAAAATAACAAACCACTTTCCCACAACGCCAACGCTAGAAAATCAGGTACGTGCCGGTGCGCTCCTTCCCCAAAAGTACGTTCTGCCACCGGTACTGTGTTGGCAAATATTTATTTGCAGACCAAAATTCCCGACCAACAAAATTCAAACATCAAACAACGCAACGACCACCACGATTCCTGGCGCAGCATCGGGTGGCGGGCCCGTTGGAAAAAGTAAAAGTTAGAACAACGGAATGGTAGAGGAGCGGCCAATCTCTATCGATGGGTTTGGTTGTTTCCTCCTGTTATTTGTTTATTTGGGTGGGTGGGTGGTACTTTGTGTTTTCCTTTTTTCATTTGCCTCCAATTTTGTTTGCCCTTTGTGTGTGTATTACTTTGTGCCAGCATCATCCTTTCTCGGCGAGATGTTACGATGTTCGATCGGAATAAGCATGAAGAATGTTGGGCACTGTATCAAAAATGGCGATCAGGTGTGGTATTGCGAGAGTAGACAGAGAGAGTTTTTCCCATTTTTCTTTGCATTTGCTTGCTCTCAATAATTTGTAAGTGAAAAGTTATACAACTTAATTAAAGCAATCTATCTGTTGCTGTTGCGATTCTGCAAAGTAAGGTTGTAGAAATAAATGTAACATTAATAATGTGCTTAGATTAAGCTATCTTTTTTATTTTTCTGCACTAAACACACACTCTTATCCAACAGCACAATCTCATCAACCGAAAACAAATATCCCATAATCTCAATTTAGAAAACAATTCGAACGATCCTTCCAACTTCATTTCAAATCTTAACAATACAAACCAATGTTTTATTTATTTCAAGATCGAATATAAATACCAACAAGAAAACAGAATCGCTTTTCGGTGTAAACAGTAGGCAGCATTGTTATGACAGCTGTCTCTGTGCTTACGTTTCATCTCACGCATCCGGGCAAAGCTTTTTAATGCTAAAAGTGTTTGTAAAGAAAAGAATTTCGTGATACAAAAGGATAAGGGGCATTAATAATAAAAAATGAGCGCGTTAAATAAAAAGCATCGTGCGTCGGCCGGGAATCGAACCCGGATCAACTGCTTGGAAGGCAACTATGCTGACCATTACACCACCGACGCTTGTTGAAAACTGTGTGGGAAAAATGTGAGTGGAATTGCATGACTTTTGAAAAAATGGAAAAGTATCGTATTTTAGTGTGTATAACGACGTCCCAGATGAATTATCCAAGATTTTTGTTAAACAATTAGAACAATTTTATTGTTGTAATTAATTTTAAGCATTACAATTCATGATACGCTTCCACATCTTCCTCATTGGTGTTTTCAAACACATTTTCACTGTCATCATCCCTGTCATCAAAATCTTGCATCTTCCTCAGTGTCATCAAGAGTATAACTGATTCCGCATTTTTGAAAGGGGTTTGGCGACAATCGCTTCGTTGACTCCTCTGCATGCAGTAAGAACCCATTGGCATATCCCTGGAATAGTTGTTGCTAAGGCTGACGTCCAGTGGTTGCAGCTGACTGATTAGACCTCTACGAATGACTTCCAAAAAAGTGTTGCTTTGTGCAGCTATTTGTTTAGCACTTCTGCTGACAGATGACCTCTAAATGTATCCAGTACAAGCATAAGAGCTCCAGGTCTCTTGTTCCAAACCACAGATTCATCCCAGTCTTATCCATCCATCCTTTTTTCTTGAACATCGCGACGAAAAATCCGCGAGCCAACTTTTCTTTGGGCATCATCTTCCTCTTTTAAAATAAGCTTTGGAGGCAACTTAGTAGCATCGGCACAACAGCTAAGTACTCAAGTGAAGTAGTCGTTCTCGTGGCCGGATGCGGCCTTTCAAATTTACAGTTCTGTTTAAGGGGACAGTAAATGTGAGCGGAACTTCGTCCATGTTACTACGAAACAACGCCATCACTCCATCTCAGTTTGAGCCTACCACGCCTCCTCTGTCCATGTGGACGTTCGAAAAGGAATTTACGAGCTGGGTCGTCCGGGACCATCCTCATGACATGACCAGCCCACCGGAGCTTGACGAGCCTATTTCGCTGCACGATAGTGAGATCACCGTACAGCTCGTAGAGCTCGTCATTGTAGCGGCTCCTCCATTGTCCTTCCACACATACGGGGCCAAAAATTCTTCTGAGCATCTTCCTCTCGAACGCGGCTAGAAGGGTTTCGTCAATTTAGGACCGAGTCTTTGTCTCAGAGGCGTATGTGAGTACTGGGAACCTAGGAAAGGTTCTATACAGTCCCAGCTTCGTCCATCGCGAAAGGTATTTTGAGTGGAGAAGTTTCCTTTTCTATTTATTTTTGTATGATTAGACTTAATTTTATATATTGTTTTTTATTTAATTGCTAAATAAAACCAATTAATTTGTCTATACATCATAAGCATAGGAAACATAATACTTTCCGTATAAAATTCCTTCATAAATTGACTTTCTGATCTGATCGAAGATCCTTTCTTTCTTAATTGCTTGCCTTATGTTTGATTTCGGTCAAGAAAGTACAATAGCATAATAACTAAAACCACAAAAACCAATGAATAGCAATTATGAATGAAAAAACAATCGAGTTTTTTTTAATCAGGTTCGCACACAACGGAAAGGACATTTCGTCCCAGGGGTAAAACGATATTTGTCGCAATTAAAAAAAAAAACAACGCTATGCAAAAGGATACAACATAACGGTGGCAGCAGTCCTCGTTCGTGCTGCTAATAATGTGCTCAAACCCCCGTCTGTCGCGCATCTCATTATGTTTCGTTTTGTCTTACGCGTCGCGCAACCACACTAATGATCGTTTTCCCGTGCTGTGACGCGTTCCGGATGGATTTCCTTCTCGAACGGCCGGACGATAGTCCGCGATGCGCTAATGATGCATCATTGGTAAAGGTCCCCACCGTCTGGCTATCATTAGATGTCGTGAAATAATGAAGAGAATTGGTGGTTTTTTTTTTCTTTTATTTCAATCGCAACACAATGTGAAAAACATTAATAGCCCAAAAAACCCCAATAGGGAAAAATAAATAAATCCTACTAGGTAAGGATTTTTGTTTTATTAATTATTTCTTTCGTAGCTTAAAGGTGGAGCTTGGTTCGCTTATTAACAATCAATTGGTACGCTTAAATTGTTTGAGAATGTTTGGGGACTTTGGGGGAAAAAACATTGGGAACGGTTAAGAGAAAAAAAAAGCTACGAATGGCTCCAGAGAGGATCGAACTCACGACCTTCGCGTTATTAGCACGACGCGCTAACCAGCTGAGCTATGGAGCCGCGTGCTGTGACGCTGTTCAAACCTCTACAGTTTATTCGATGTCACATTCATCGAACGCACACCCTCCATGAATTCATGTTGCCTTTTCTCAAGCAAAGCAATCCCCTACCCAGCAAGGGTAACAGAATACTGAATTTTTAACCACCCTTATTTTAACCACGTGTTTTACTTATGGGAAATTTCCGATCTTACCTTGCCGAGTTAATTACCAAGATAAATATTCGAACTTGGGACAACACCAATCCACATGATTACCTTCAACTTACCTGCGAGACAGCTTGGTTAAACCCTGTTTGACTTTTATTTATAAGGTTATGTTTAGCACCATGTCTATGTCAACTAAGCCACAAACGACTAATGCTCATGTTCACTAATGATTGAACATGTTTAGTTGAAATCCCTGTACATGAAATTATATTAACTTTATTTATTTTCATTTAACAAATTTTTTCGGTGATATTTGGCTCGCCTTTCTAAAAGAATGTTATAACACTGGCTTATATGAAGATCCAGGATACATAAGGGCCCCTATCATCTGACAGTTGGCTCATACTACAATCGGCCCCAGGACACATGACTAGATTTTCTCGAGAAAGGTAAAGTGCTGAGCAATCCAAGTTTTACAAATGACTGTAAACTCGTATGTTACAATAAGTTAGATTATTTTTACACGTACCTAATGAAATATTAGTTGTGAATGAGTTTTATTCATACATTATACGCAAAAAGGAACCTGGCTCATATTTTTCTTTGTATTTTAATCAGCATCTTTATATTATAATTAATTAGAATACAAATAATTATTATAATTTATAGTAAAATTGAGTATTAGTTTGTTCAACTAAATTTTTAATCAATAAAATCTTATCCAAAGTGAATTTTTGTAAATCACACCGGTGCATCAAAACCTCAGCGAAATTGGGCGCCATTTCCATCCTTCACATTAATTATCAAACACAAATATAAACTTTTTTGTCGGATTTAAATATCAAATTTACTTACTTCTCATCAAATACTAATTCCTAGTTTTTAATATTCACAGTAGGTGTTTTTTTTGTATTTGCGTAAGTGGTAGTAAAAATAATGAATAGTAATAATAATTTTAAATATTGCTAATTAATGCATATCAGAATGCAAGCAACGGCAAAATGTAAATTTATGAATACATTGAACTTATTATAACGTAAAAAAGATTTAATATTGGCTCCAGAGAGGATCGAACTCACGACCTTCGCGTTATTAGCACGACCCTCTAACCAGCTGAGCTATGGAGCCGCGTGCTGTGACGCTGTTCAAACCTCTACAGTTTATCCGATGTCACATTCATCGAACGCACACCCTCCATGAATTCATGGTGCCTTTTCTCAAGCAAAGCAATCCCCTACCCAGCAAGGGTAGCGTTTCCAAATAGAACACCCTTCCATGATGAAACGGAAGTGATAAATTTGCTCACTACTACAGACACGTTCATCCATCTAGAACGGAAGATGGCACACGTGAAACTGTTGTGTGTATATGTTAAATGCATATTGCTTTATTTTTATACCTTATTCGCATCTCCACACCGCAGCATGTCAGGATGGCCGAGCGGTTAAGGCACCAGACTCAAATAGACAAGCAATCATTTCATTGTTGTATTCACAATAATGGACGATTCTTCCTTATCTCTTCGATATATTTGAAGGTCTAAAGACATACATACTAAAAACTACCTAATATAACATGAATAGCTTTTCTCCAGAAAGGTATGTTGCTGAGCGATCTGGATTTTTCATGCAAAATTCTCTACCTTCACTCCATATGAAAGTCTTTGGAGTGTGGGCGAGAAATGCGCATGCAAAGCGTGGGTTCGAATCCCACTTCTGACATGAACACACACACACACACACATTGTACAATACAAATCCTTATTTTTTATACCACAGGCAGTAACGACCAGGCCGTTCTATATGAATAAAATAAAATCCTATTTTTTGGACTAGAAAACAAAGGAATTATCCAAGAAAATGTAACTGCACGGCTCTCACAAATTTAAGATATTTATACAGTAAGCCATTCAATATTTAACCTTTACAATTGTAAACTTCGATATTTTTAAAGGTATTCCCAATTAAACAGTCAGAGGTAGGCTTTTCCGTTTTATTCTTCTTGAACATTTAACTTCATCTGCGTTCCATTATTGTCACATTGACATTACTAACCAAAAGATCTTGATGGCCTACAACCAAGGTACACAATTTTTAACTATTTACACAATCTTAGGTCTGTTGATAGTTAAAATTCTCCCCAGCTTTCGGGGTACAATCTGTTGCTGATGTTTGGTATTCAAACGGGATATTTGCAAATCAATTCTGGATAATAACTTTGTTGCATTTTTTCCGCCTTTGTAGGCTTTTCAAAAAACAGAAACTGTTCATTACAACCGCTGGTGTCTAAGGATTTAATTAGAAGTAAAACACAACTCGTTTTGCAGTAGAGTTGATGAATAGTGGGCTAGTTAATCCGTGCAAGAAACTCACGTATCGATGAACGAACACCAAATAAAGAGTTTTGATACACGTTGATTCACTATGGTTTTTCGTTAGTCTGCAAATATTCGATTTTCCCTTTTTGGTTTTTTGCACGAGTAAAACTTAGAGTTAGTTCTTTCTAAGAACGTTCAGGGATTTTGATTATTTCATCAACACAAATGTTCGGTTTGTGCACGCCTCTTTTGAGTCTTTTATACATTGTCTTGTATTGTATGGCGTGTAAATAAAAGCGAATTGTTAACCACGCATCAGTATATTTCCATTTAAAGAAAAAGAAATACAAACTAACATGGAACATCATGCACAAAAACAAAAACAATGAAAAAGCTGATGTCGCCCGAAAAGGGACTTGAACCCTTGACCGTTGGATTAAAAGTCCAACGCTCTACCGACTGAGCTATCCGGGCCAGTTGCGGAGGGGTGAGCTAGATCGCTAGTAATTCTAGCGATACCTGTTGCTTGCTGCGTATTTCACTAGCGATGACGTCATAGTTGATGCTCTTTGTGATTGCCATTTTCAGTCCTGCATCGTACAAACAATACTCGTGCTAAATCTATATTGCTATACTGAGGTTTAACCACATCAAAATGCTGCCAGTAAATCTTGAGCAACGTTTTGTAGTGCAGTATTACTTTATTGAACAAATGTGAACCCTAGTTAATTGCTTCGATGAATAAAATGAGGAAATATCTTCTTATCCAACCGCTACATAATGCAGTCACTAATAAAACACAGCGTTATTTTTAGAATAAAACGATGCTGGGTAACAGTACTGGTTCTATCAACCCTGCAGCAACGAGGACTCCGTGGCGCAACGGTAGCGCGTCTGACTCCAGATCAGAAGGTTGCGTGTTCAAATCACGTCGGGGTCAAACCGACCAACAATTTATTTTTGTTTTCTGTGAGAGTGTGAATTCTTGTATTCCTTTTATGTTTATGTATATCACGCAATATTGACATCTATATTGCTGCAGCCTGGCTACGTGAGATTTCTTTTTGTAACATCTCAAAGAATTGCTTCAGCTTGCACACTTTTACAGACACTTTTTTAACTATTACCGATGTGTCACCACTTTTTCTTAGAGCGTTGTAAGCAAAACTGTTTAAGAACCAAAGCTTTTTTGTACACAAATATTCAAATTAGAACAAGCTACGACGCCAAACTCACAAAATGAACTGTGTACAGCACCGGCTGAAATGAAACTAACTGCAAATTGTTTACCGCAAGCAGCCTTAACAAAACAACCAGGCCACTGCCGGGAATTGCTAAAACATGTCTTTTGTTCGACATAACTCGTACGAAAAGTTCTTGGAAGCATATCCATAGCAAATCAATCCATGGAGATACGTGTGCAAGCGAATTCGAAGAGCTCATTTCAGCTCCCAAAAGTATGCAATGTAGAAGTCATAAAATTACACATAATTGCATACCGATAGGCGTAAAGTCAGGAATAGCTGTTATTTTAAATGAAATCGGTTGATCCTATAATTAGAAAGAAAATAAAATTGCACTTTTAACAACTGATGAATTATGTGTATTAGTTTGCTACCAAAGTATATTAAATGTTAAAAATACACAACCAACCAAAGGAGCACTGAACAAAGTTAGGTTTAAAAACATAACAGTAGATACATACTGTTGGTAGTGTCTCGTGCCCTTCCGTTAGCAATCCATCGCCAGCTCATTTCTACAACAGGTGCGACAAACACATCATTAGCTGTGATTGTTTTTTGACCCTTCCCTCAACCGTCCAACAGGATGTGAGCGAGTGTGTGGGCTGCCAGTTTTTTGGAAGCAGCAACCTGCCAGCTGCGGTAGCGCAGTGATGATGAGCCAAACACTGAAGCATTCTATGATAGGTTTCTAGCTCCGAACGGGTGCCAGAAAACAAATAGACCCTGTCAGATCAGTTGTCAATCAGATGAACTGTCGAATGACATCTGCATGTTACGGCACCGGCAGACAAAAATCAAATCGTGGGGCGCCTTTTGTCGGCCTCGACCGTGCCACGGTCTAGCGTGTGGAAGAAAGTGCTCTATTTTTGCGGCAATGAAGAGCACAGGGACAGTACACTCAAACTGACTTTCTACTTTTTACTTTCTACTGCAGCACAAGCTATAAATAGACTAGAGTTTTGGGATGATATGATTGTGAAGCAATAAGTAGTAAACCATAATATTTGGTTAAGAGCAATCATCGAAAACAATGGGAGTATTTTAGTTAATGTCGTGTTATTCATAGTTGATTTATTATACTTGCTTCGTATATTATTTAGTCGCTATCATCCTTATTAGGGCAAAACTTTTGGTGGCGGCTTACTCTATATATTCTCCAGGTAATAAGTCCTTGTTCTCTAGTGTATGGAAATAGCATCATTGACATAAGTTTTATTTTCTAAAATCTCTGGAAGAGAATGTGATGTTTATATCTTATACATAAAATGTAGATAATAACATTTATACAACAAATAACGCTTCACACTAACTTTGGATGGTGATTAAGACAAAACTGCAGCAGAAAACTATACACCACAGCGATTAGTTGCTGCTCACAGTTCTTATTTGGATACAGACTGATAGAATAAAGTATTCCGGTAGAGGAGACACTCAATAAATTCTATTTCTTGTAGCTGAAGTCAGTTGGAAATCGCTTCAATCGACGACGTATACATGTTTTTAACAAAATGCTACTGTGCTCATATTAAGTGCTTGCCAGTTAGTCGACTTCGCCCTATACGAAGGGCTGTTAGTATTTAATTAGTATTCGTATTTTGACTTTCAGCAACTTAGCTGACTAACATGTGTAAAGGAATATTTAACGTCTGGTCGCTCTGAGTGTTACTACAAGACTAACTTTATTCTTACTATTACACTTACATTACTAGCTTACAACTACCCACACCCATACTTATAAACTACTGTTACATTCGGACACCCAGCACATAAAATGTCCTCATTTTCACTCCTCATCCGATTCATTTTCAGAACTCTGTGCACCATCTAACAATTCCAACGCACACCATTTTTTAATTCTATCTGCTGAATATACTGTTGAATACTGTTTCGCCTCAGTTCCAGGAATAGTTTCAACCCTATATCTATCATTTCCTAAAACCTCTGTTATGATCCACGGTCCTTTAAATTTTGGCTCTAGCTTTCTACTTCCACCCGGTATAAATTGATCTTTTACCACTAATACTAAATCATCTATTTTATATGCATGAGCTTTCTTACGTTTCCTATCGAAGTATTTCTTTTGTTTCATTTGTTCCAGTAGTGTGGCTCGCCTTACTTTATCTAAAATTTCAACATCATTTGACCCATTTTGCTCCTTACCGATAACCGCTATAATTTCGTTTCTAACCATATCTTTTGGGTTGAACGACAAGACTAAAGTTGTTGGAGCTACTCCTGTCGTTCCGTTTGGCATAGTATTAATAGCGTTTTGGACTAGCTTTACCTGTTCATCCCATCGACGCTCATTTTCGCCTACCATTGTTCTCACTGCCGTGAGTATCGTGCGATTACATCTTTCCACTTGGCCATTCCCTCGTGGAGTTCCTACAGCCACCAATATGTGTTCCA
>KZ061851.1:54670-146658 GCA_002091835.1 Anopheles maculatus
CTTTCCCACCACAACTTAGCCGAACCGCTTAAACTTACACGCGCACAATGTAATTTCACAGCATCGGTCCACCCATACATTTCTCCTGTCTCATCGATGTTCTTCACCCATACTTCCGCACTCGGACACACCACGTTGCTAGGGTCAAACGGGTTCACCAATTCCCTAATCTCTCGTACGTCCGGAACACGGCCTTGTAATTCCGCTCCAATTTGCACTTTTGGAACTTTCAGCGCACTCAGTTCCCGTTTCATCTCTTCGATCCTTTGCTGCAGCATCTCGATCTCGTTACCATCCTTCTTCTTCCTTTCCGTCACGAAACAATCGTCTCGGCCACTTGCGTCCTCGAACTGCTCGCTCTCCTGCTTGCTCATCGTTCTTGTGCAAGTGTTTACGGCTTCCGAAAATAACTCCTTCAGTTCACTCGAACACTTCCTGATTATTTTCCGCCGCTTCACCGATCTTATAATCGCTTCTGGGTTGGCTTACTTCAGCGCGGTAACTCCAGCAATTTGCTCCAGTCCTGTATCGTGTCACGAATCCTGTCTACAGCTTGTAAAGGAATATTTAACGTCTGGTCGCTCTGAGTGTTACTACAAGACTAACTTTATTCTTACTATTACACTTACATTACTAGCTTACAACTACCCACACCCATACTTATAAACTACTGTTACACATGTATCATGATGAAAGTTCTTCTTAACTAACAATGCAACAACCAACTATAGAACCTTACCAACCGAATTGAACTATGATGGATGCATACAAAAACGCTTACGAAATGCGGATGTACCAAATTCAAAGATGAAGTAGTTTTGGTTTAGTGGATGTGACTGTCCTAATGCTATTCTATAGCGTGTAGTTCGGATTATAGCCTGCGCTCTTAAACTCCTAGACGGCGCAGCAACAACAAAATCGCGGAGTTAAGGAGAACTGTTGCGTCAATTTCGTCGCTATTCAACCTAGCCACAAACAGGCACTAAGCTGTCAAGCGTCGTTAATCCCTTCTTAACTATGCCCATCTTGTCCAGGGGGTTTATTCACTGTTTGAACAGATGCATCAACTGCTGGATTCAAGCGTTACAATGTTAAAATAGGCAGATAATAAAGCCTAAGTTTTCTTGTAAACTTCTGTTGCATAAGAATGGTCCTACAACACTGTCCGATGGCTGGAATCTGTCCTATCATAAGATTATTTTTTTAAATGTGAGAAGAATTCATCAAATTTGAAGCAGTTTTAAGTTTTAACGCTATAAAACGCTTGCTGTCAATTTATAACGCTATAATAAGCCAACGTTATAATAACTTTTATTTATTCAAGTTACAATATGACGGCCGAAGGCCGTATTGTCAAAACGTTATAATAACGTTATAATAACGTCAAACGTGTAATTAAACCGGATTTAAATGAATGACCGTTTGTGTAAAAATTCTAGCGAACTGGAACTATTTTCTGTGTAAAATAAACAGTTCAACTGAATACATCGGTTAAGATTATCGATAAACGATGCTATAAATAGTGATTTCTGAAACCTGAGCTCATTAATTTAGCCAACACGGTACATCAAAACCACACTGCGTGATAATTAATATTATTTTCCGATATTAAAAAATAAACACATAATTCCACAGTAAAACAGCAAACGTTCTATTATTTCCTAGTTTTACATTGGAAATTTGAACGGTTGTAATTGAAATCCTTCTGCCCATTCCCTCCTCCTCTAACTCTTGCTTCCCAGACACCCCCCCACCGATGTACCAACAATTTTCGCAACTAATAGTACAGCACAACTTCCCAGGTCCATCGGTACTTCGATGGCTCGATTCGAGTACGCACAGCAGAGTTTGTTTTGCATTAGCCTGTCAACGTGCCGTGACAGTTATGGCGGGTAAATAAACCACCCCCAAAACTGCCAAATCCGTGTGCGTGGTAGTGCGTGCGATGGTGAACAAAAAATCCGCCCCACCTTGACGGTTGCTTTCGCGCGTTCGGCACTGATCTGTCGGTGTTGTGTGCCGATCCATAAACGTCAAGCGTACCAGCGCCGTGCTATCACTCATTGCAGTTTCATCGTTTTCACTACTTTTTTGCCTCCTTCTCTGTGGCACACTCTACGGCGTGCGACCGATAAAACACACATCGACCAGTGGAGAGGTTTTCGACGGTGGACACACCTTTTTGTTTATACGCTTCCACCCGTGGACCCGAAGTGGTATGCCAATAATGCGAACTATGCTCGGCCAATGACTAATTGGCTGATGACGTCCCCTGGCCACGGAACATCGCAATCGGGTGTATTCTGACGGCACGCATCGATCGAGAACTCAAGCCCATCATCCGAGCGAACCAAACCATAAAACCGAGAAAGCTTTGTTTAGTGTGATTTTTTGTTTCTTTTATGATTCGCACCCTACGATGCTCTATGAACGACGGTTGGTATTTTTTAGCTATTAAAATTGTGTTAGAAAAAGTGACGAATGTCGTTTGGTGGCGTTTCGACGGTGGTACGCCAGCTGTAATGGTAGAGTTTTATTATTTCTGAACGCGTTTCATGAGCACTTTTTATGAGCCATTTCCTTTATTTTTTTTCGTCTGCCACCCTATTGGACGCGTGTGCGTTCACAAACCCATCATTAACATCATCATTCGACGGTTGCGGTGTTTCGTTTGTTGTGGGATTAATTTACACACCCAGGTTAGAACATGACTGGTGGCGGAGAACTTTTGTCAGCGATGGTGAAAGAGAAAAGGTTTGTTTTCTATTGCTGTAAGGAATTCGCATCGAAATGGGTTAACGTGGTAGAAGAAAAATTCAATTTCCTTCGTGTTGTAGTGCAAATTACACAATAATGATAAATGCTAGAATAAAAACCAAATATGCTAAAGAAATAGTATAATTATTTCAAACAAGTAATAAGGGCTTAAATGAGGCCAATTTCTTGTTGAAGATGTTCCCATTTCTCCAAAGCTCTATCTCCCAAGCACATGCATGCAATCGTTCCGCGTTCACACACGTGTGCGTTTTTGTCACCAGAAGACAACCACCGTTGTTTGGCTGCAAACTGTCAACGAGAACAATTCACCGAGATCGGTAAAAACGACGGCCAACACTTGGACCTTCTTCCGTTGGCCCGTGGGAGTTGGCAGAGGTTTTAAAAATAGTTGCCCCATACGATTCGTGGGCAAGTGTGAACATTTTCAAATACAAAATATCACATTCTGACCAAATGCACAGCGGGCATAGGGTGGGATGTAAATATTAACAAATAAATTTGAGAGTTTTTATAGCATAAACCAAAAAAAAGGTTTTTCCACGATAAACGATATCGACCGGAACCGAACGCTTATCGCTTATATGGAATTGTTTTTTTGCAACCAGCGTATATAAGACTTTTTGTATTAATATGTCTTTGCGAATACTTGTTTATGTGTACTTTTTCTTAAAATCTACTTTCATGCAATGTATCTGCAAATAATTTGGATTTTCTTAAACAGCCATTAGTCCAACAAGCGTCGGGTACTGGGCGGCTCCACTGTACTGTACTTGGCGACATCATAACTATACCTTAGTTGGTTTGCCAATAACTATCGTATTGTTCCGCATAAGCGAGTAGTTTGGCCAACAATTTAACTAAAACATATATAAAAAAGTGTAATAAATTGAATCTAAATAAATTTCCTGATGAAGCGCCTATTACTCCAAGCGATATTTAATCTATTCCGTAATATAAACAGTAAGTAGTACAACAAATTTTATGTACGAAATTTAAAACTAAGGAATGAGATTTTAATTAATTATACGTTTATTTGTTTATTTATTTTTCAATTCGTCCGCCAATCATAAAACAAAAAGTGTCCTTCATTAACCAATGCGAAGGGCATGTAGAATGTATTACAAGAACTATAAGGAAAGGATGGAATATTCATGGAGACAAACCCGAAAGCAGGACAGAGGAACATTGAAGTCATTATGGTGATAAGCCGATAGTGCTGGAAGAAGGGAGTCGTCCGAACCGTAGCAAGTTTGACGAGATGGGGTATACAGTAAAGCGGGACCTCTGATTTGAGCGAATTGACTTTAAGTTAATTTAGCAGGAGATCTGCAATAAAGCTCGGATGTGAAAATTTCTTTCTTTAATGCACTCTCAAGATGGTGACAGCGGACAGGATAGAGAGGAAGAGCTAGATTATATCCGGTAAGAATGCGCCGAACAGCTACACGAGTAAGTTTGTTTTGAACAGAACAGAACTCTTCAGAATGGTCATTGCAGGCGAGCCTGGAGGAGACCAGACTATAGCTATGGTCTCTTTTTTGAAGAATTCCTAAACTTTAACTCTATACGATCAATTGAATAAGTAGGACCTGAATTCTTGTTTGGAATTGATACCTGGCAGACGAAAAACATACGACGTCTATCTTCTTCTTATTCTTGTGTCGAGGTATTCCAAGATACGACACACGAATCCAGCTTCCTGGATTTGTTGGGACAAACCTCTATATTTGTGGACCGGCAACTAAGGCCATATGTCCCACACGACGGCTATCATGATTGGGACTAACTAATGTCACTATACAGGTAACCAGTCAATCTAAATGATCAGTTGGAGTAGCTCCTGATAAAGACACTCCTGTCGCAATCGAAGTAAGTTTGAAGTTGTTCAATGATGACTTTTTTTTACTACAATCTGTACTGAAATTTGAGTTATTAACAATATTTTTTCAGCTCATTGTTAGATTAAGTTTGTAGATTATTTTTCTGCCATAGCGGAAGTTTTAAGCCCACTGTGCATTGACCACTACTGCAATAGAAGCACGCGGAAAAAAAAATCCCCAACCCCGTCGCAATATCGCAAACACAGAAGACATGACTACGGGCCAAGACGCAATCGTCTACAGTCGAGTGCAAAAGGCTTTGAAATATTATTCCCCCACGGTGGGATAGCAGAAGGTACAGGAGCATATTATCCGCCCATTACACCGGCGGTGGTACGTTATGGATGGATTTCATTTCTGGACTTTGTCGCAAGGTATCCGCAAGGTGCGAGCGCATCGTATGCTGGCGGAAAATGCAGAATGTCGCTGATTGTTTTCAGTAGTGCAGCAGCACTTGCAATCAGTGCGCGGATATCAGCATGAGTTACGGTGCTAACAGGGCACAACTTTTCTCCGGTGGTTTAGATTAGAGTTTTGTGCGCCGGATATTAGATCGTACGTTAAGCAACGGGGAAAATTTACAGATGCAAAAAAAAAAGGTTTCAGTTTCAGTTCTTGTGAGAGAATAGCATGATGATTGGAATTTAATATTTATTAAACTAAACAAAATCTGAATTTAGTTTTTCTTTTGCAGTTTAACAATGCAGCCGAGAGTTTAACAAACAACGAGAGACTTTAACTCCTATCAGCAACTGATTATCTTGAGCCTTTTTTTGTAAATCCAAGGACTCTGCTCTATCCGCAAGCAGCTAGAGATCCTGCTGACATGAGATTGAAATCATTCACTAAAGATCAAAATGAGATTGCGTTTGAAGGTGCTCCATAATCCACCACCTTCCTGTGGTGACCGTCTGGGGGACCATTCTTAAAATTAGCTCCTTCACAGCGTAACAGCGCACCGCCTGCAAGGCTAAACCCGTGTTTAGTGTGTACGAATTTCAAAGACCATACGCTCAGCATGAAAGGATGCACCTTGCGCTACGTCACACGCTTGCGTCCAAAAGGATACCTTCACCGGAACCGGTACAAGCAAACTAGGCCCTCATCCTTTCGACAGTATCGACAGTGCCGTACCATGCCGTGCGTAGCACGCTGTGGGGTGACAATTTAATTAAAATACTGGCTGCACTTTTCCATTCACCGTTCAGTGTAGGTAGCGTACGCCCGGGTAAGCTGGTTCCCGAATCCCATCCTAAGTGACCGACACGCAAATCCCGTAACCGTGTTGTAACTCGGTGCTGTAGGCTCGCTGTATGTGGCTGTATTATTGTTGGCAGAGTGCGTCCACATTCTTCCGTGCGTCGTCCTTTGGCGATCGATCCTGGTGAAGCTTCGGAGAATTTGTGGGGAAAATGTTTCATATAAATTTCTATACACAACTTGGTATGCTGCTTCGTACGTTTTAATGTGGATTGTGTTGCTATAAAATTACAATGCATTGGTGTAGCGTGGCAGGAAATATAACAACAGGGAAAATGTACCTAACTAAATGAATGCAACCATCGTATTTGTGCGTGCACGCACCTGAAATGTCTGGAACCCGTACAGGAGGTATCGTAAAGAGAAATTAATGATTAAAAAAACACAAGAAGAACTATTAAAGAAATGTGATGTATTTTGTTTGTGTTTTAAAATGTTTGATGTGAAGCTCTAAAGATGTAGTTAAAAAAACGACTATCTTACTTAATTTCTTAAGTGACGAAACATAAGAACTTTGAAGTATTTCGAAGCGCAAATGGGAGGTATGGGCAGAACAAAGATAAATCGAGGATAAAACGTCGCTCCAAGAATCTGTAATACGAAGAAAAGTGATTTAGAAAATTTACTATGATTAAAGTCACAGTCCTGGTGTTGGAGATAAACAGAATACTGTCAATAATCGTTGGTACCGTTGAGGATTCATGCTTAAACAGGGTTGCTCGTGGCTTGGCAATAGAGATTCCTGATACAATTTTCTGTGCAGGTCAAGATCTTGATAGCCAACACAACCAAACCCAAAATGTTAGGGACATTACCCAGTATCCCGGTTTTAATTTTCTCTATAAGGTGGTGCTTCATCCAGACAGGAACAGGTTAACAATAGTCCTCCAATGAACTTGGTCCGTGGCTTAGCTTCAGCACTGGCACCAGTTAATAGAGTTCGGTGCATTAAACTGTCCTGATTACGATTATCTATCTTAACGTGGCTCAAACGAAAATTCTGCTGCGACACTACTGTTCAGATAAGTGCATTCAGGACTCCGAACAAGTCCTACTGCAGTCGAAACGAATTTATTAATTAACAATTCCTGGTATAATGCTCTAACAACAATTTTAAAACTAAAGAAGTCGCTAAGAAGTCTCGTCATGCCTAAGTGTCTCGTTCGATTAGGCTGATGCGTTGATGTAATCTTAAACCAACATTGTTGGAGGGTTACAAAAACATGTTCTAAATTTCAAAATAGCTACTTCTAATAAGTTCTCTAATGTACTTGTTAGTATTGCTAACGAAACTAAAGAGTACAAAATAATACCTCCAGACAAGAAAAAAACTTTTTATTTCAGTGACTTAAAAGCGGCCTTCGACAGCATATCGATAACATGTTATACAAAGATCGAGAGAGTCTTAAAAACTCATATCCCTGCCTGTGCCTGCATTTATTCCTTTTTGATCGGACTTTATCCTGTCCTGTCAGTTCACTAGCAGTTTTAGAGTTCCAGAGGGATCATTTCGTCTCCTGTCAAATAGATATTGATGTTTGTCAAATTCGACAATATGCAAGTCAGATCAGACGAAGACAGATTGGCGACTGCAGAACGTTGGTAAAATTTTGTGTTGCGTTTCTATAAGTAGTGTAAATGAAACTCTATGGAGTTTTGCGTTGATAAGTGTGTTGTGGTGTCCTTCACCTGTTCATCTTCTTCTTTCATGGCCTAACGACCTCTTAAGGTCATGCCTGCCATTTCTGGCTTACTAGACTAATTGATACCGCATAGTTGGTTAGTCAATCCTCACTATGGGGGAACGGCCCAGATGAGACTTGAACCCCGGTCCTGCCGTGTGAAGACCGGCGCCGCTGTCGCATCACCACCGGGCCGCCCCGGTGGTTCACCTGTTCATCTAGACGAATTAAATGTGATTATTTTATCCCTGGACAGCTACTGGCGAGAACCAATAAAAACTGCGTGACTTGAACTTATTTTTATGCCTTAAATGGAACAAATCGTTGGATGCAGCAGCATAGCATTATAGAAATCCCTATGGAGTCTCTCGCTTGATATATCGACAACACAGAATGCTCTATGAAACTGGGAATGCTCTATGAAACACAGAATGCTCTATGAAACACGCAATACGGCTACTTTACAATAAGTATTAGGAAGGAATTAATATAAATTTTAACAATTTGTCTGTTTTGATTACTTTAAAATCGTTATTCGCATCGTGCGAACCATTTAAACTGTCAAACGAGTGGAATGTGGACGGGTCGTGATGATGTCCGTGTTGGTCACAGCATCCCGTTTTGCTTAATAAATTAATTAAGCTCCCCCGAGAAAAGAGGATAGAACATGCGTAACAGCGCAAAACCTAACTTAAAAAAAATCATTCAACAAACCACTTACATTATGCGAGAGGGGACGACAATCGTGTGCTGGGAAAACCAGGGAAAATGCGTGCTTACTTTTCCATTCGTTGTGTATCACAACAGCACGTCCAAATGCGTTGGCACATCGAAGTTTTCCAGCGAACGTCGAATGGGAGCAAATTCCGAATATTAAAACATATGCAACATGCCTTGCGTTAAAGGCCCGTAAGCTATCAATCCCGACTCACGCAGCCATTTTTCGCGGAAATGGCAAATTTGCCTGCCTGAAAATGCAAAGTGTGAACGGTGTCCACGGGACGGAAAGGATCCGTAAAGCAGGGTGCAGGGGACAGAGCAAAACTTTGCATTGTTTTGGTTTTTCATCCCAAACCGAGTTCGGTTAGTTAGTTGTTCGCCGGGGTTTCTGTTTGTTTCCGAATGCGTCCGGCTTTCCTACAATCCCATGTTAGTCTCTGTGAGTATTGTGTGTGTGTGTTTTTTGTTGTTGTTGTTTGTTATGCTGAACACCGTACGCAGTAGTGTGCGCTCGAGGTCGGTGGGGTTACACAGTTTCGACACACCGGCATTCGTGAAATTTTCCGTCGAGCTGGAATTATTGTTTAATTTACTGTTCGTCTCTCGGATGCTCGATGCCTCTATTTATAGTGCTTTGTTTACGTGACATTTGTGTGGCCAAATGGGGTTGGGATGAAATAATGGTGGCGTTGGCATCAGAACGCCCACAACGCCCATCGTCAAACAGTGTCATATAGTATGTGTACACAAACATATACACACACACTGTGTTTCATACGAAAAGTCCGCTGGGAAATTGTGTGGACCCATCGCTAGGTTTAGGGTCGTTGTGGTGGACAGAGAGCAACGTTACACGTGCTGCAAATCGTCCCCATATTCCAATCCTTCCAACCAGGCGTCTGGAAAATGGAGCCATGTAGCAAGCGAGAAACTAACTTTGGTATCAGTTAAATTTTTAATTGGGTTAGATCGATCAGTGCTGGGCTAGTGCTGGGTGAGTAGTTCCACTGGGCATCTTTTTGCTGGTTATGCTATTGGACCACGAAACAAAAACGTCGACCGGACGTTTCCGGTCATTTCAATTGTGGTTTTGTGGGGCAGCACCAGGGAATCATAGCACATTAGTTTTGATTTTCGCAACGCTCATAGAATGGGAACGGATTGTAACTTGTGCGTTTGGAGACACGTGGCGCGGAACTTGCGTTCCGACGACTTTTGCAGTACGATAACTGAACTGTGGAAATGAAACAAATTTCTGTAAAAATAGTAAATTAAAACAGAAATCTGAATTAATTAAGAACAACACGAAATGATGTCAATTTATTTTTTTGCTTAAGTTTACTGTACTATTGTGCTTCGAAACGCTAAGTACTTTTTACAAGCCTCCAAGCAGAAGACCTCGATAACGCCTGACTTGTCAACGCCATCTATCCATTTCAATTTGGGCCCACAACACCTATCCATGAGCTTACGGCAATCATAAGGACTTCACGGACTGGATTGCCCAGTATAATCCTCATGACCTGACTAATCCACCAGGACCTGATGATTCTAATGCTTGGTTTGCGATGCCTTAGAAAGTAGCCTATCGTTCTCAGGCTCATGTCATTGGTGGGTTGCTTCTCTGAGCCACCGACGTCAATTCACTCATATCACGCATTCCTTTTTATACTTCTTCAAGCTCCCTTCGTCCTCGTACGAACCTTGGCATCTTACTTTCGATCGCGGCTTAGAGAGTTTGGTCTGTTTTGGAAAGAGTCAATGTCTCAAAGGTTTAAGTATATGGAGCTGGAACTATCAACGTTCTATACAGTCTAAGCCTCTTCCGTGGATATCTGTTATTTAATGAATTGAAAAAATTTCTTATACATGTTCCTTAGTGTCATGTACTTTATAAGCTTTCTATTTAAAATAATGATACCTAATATGTAGAAGACAGTTTAACTGACACAACCACAAGGCATTTGAGCTTAAAGCACATATAAACAACTGCCTAGTAAGATGCTTACTAGGCTGGATGGAAAGTTAAAATAAAAGTGTAATAATTTTGATTCTTAACGCGTAGCTTTAAACCTGACAAAACTGGATAAAAGAAAATAGATTAGAAAGAAATTCTACAGAAATGGAGATTGGATAAAATAAGTCAAACGTGAAGCTACTTCAAAAATGGGACCAATGCTTGAAAAGCTTGTGAACGTAATTAGCATATTGTAAGCTACTTAACAGTGCCTTATTAAGCATCATTAGCACACTAACGCTTACCATCCGAACGCCAAAGACTTCAAATAGCTCGTGAAGGCTCGAATGCACGACATACCACAAATCAGCTGTTGCCTCCAGCAAACGAGCTTGGCTGGGGAGCCGATAAGCGACAAAACCACACAAAATCCCTTGACATTAGATCAATGCACCTTGAAAGCACGCATACATAACTCGGCCGTTTCTTTCTACACAGGTGGCCGTCCAAGTTCAAGGTCTTGCCAGTGTGGCTCAAAGAGTTGATCGAGCGCAACCATCGTGTAGACACCATCGACCCTGACTGGGGGTCCACCTTTCCATGGTGCAATTAAACATAAAAAACACCCCAAACCAGCAACATCTAACATCCCCAAGCGACGACACCTTCCCATCAAGCTACTCTTTCTAACCACCTGTTTGCGTACAAGGAAGGGGAGATGGGAAGCGGGTGGTAAGCACGCGCCAAGTTTACAATCCACAAACACATGCTTATACCACTGCTCGGTTCACACAGCAGTTCGACCGGTGGAGATGGCGTTGTGATCTTGACTCCCGCGAACCGTGGAGACCACTTCAATGGTGGTCACGATCAAGCTCGACGATGGACGATCGGAGTCGTCTCTTCTGACTAAAGAGTGTGCTCCAAGGGAACATTTAAGAATTCACGATCATGATTATCCGAAGAACAAGCGATGACAAATTGTCTGCTAAGAGTAGGCATTTTGATCATTTCTTGTTAATCTGTTCATCAGCGATCGCCTGTCAAATCGAACCTTTTTCTTTTAGGATAAATATCACTATTGATTGATCGTTTGGAAGCCATTCTTTACTTGTGTTTTAAACGTTGAACTCTCGTACAAACCTATAAAAGCAACCGAATACTTAAGGTGTTGTATTTACCTGTCGAATGCCACTAATCAGCACGTTTGTATAACCTGCTAAACGTACGAAAATGTGTGTTACCACTACAGTTTTATGTAAGCCAACGGCTTCCGCCATCATTTCCCTCCAAGCAACCACACAGCTATAATCACCCTTTGATTGCACAGCGATGAGTCAAAATCAACCCGCGGGGAGTACATACAACCCCACTACAAATGCTGCTGCTGTGTTCGTACACCATCATCAACTACGTCAACCCTTGTAGGTCTCGCGTAACCCTTAACGATCAAGGTGACAATTCGGTTGATGATGTGCGATAGTTACAGCCTTATTATTGTCGTGGGAAACTTGCCAAAAAATGTTTATGTTGAAGAGGGATTGACGTTGAAGTGATGACGAGTGATGACGTTGAAGTGTTCGATGGGTTTCGGGAGTTCTTCTACTCATTAAATTTCATCGAAAGTTAGGCAAATTCAAATCAACTAAACATCAGACGCTAGTATAACATTAGAGGCTTTGATCACTGGGCAACTAAACTCTTTGTTGTCCACTACCTTTGTAGAGTATAATACGAGCCGAAATCCGTGCCACGTTCCTCCCATTAAAGGCGCAAGTTTTGTAATCGCACCAATTTAAGATAAACCAAATCACGACCTAAACTCTGCAGATAGTAGACGCTCGTCGGGTGCCCTGGATCATCGGACCAACAGCCGGCTCAATGTAGAGCGAGCAATGCGGGAGCAGCGATATTTAGTCCTATAAAGATAAAAAAGAAGGACTATTGGTTGACGCTGTCGACTTCTGCTTTTGCCCACTATATCCTAGCAATCCTGGTGGGTCACCCGGCAGCAGGACATCAAGCAATTGGTCACTTAAAGCACGGTAATGTCTAGCGCAGCACGAACTTACGAACGGAAAGGTCCCAAGGGTGAATTTGTTTTCGTTTCTAAGTTATCGAGCTCGGCGATATGTAATGACGCGCTGCCTGCCTGCCTGCCTGCAGGTTAGCGCACACCGGCTGTGTTGACTTACATTCGCGCCCGTGCACACGCACACACAGCCACACCCACACAGGTAGTACGGTGTGTTTCGGTGCGACTGTGTACGTAAGCAGACGTTTGTTTTGTTGCTGACTCTGTTCTTCCGGCGGTAGCTACGCACTCCCCGGTCGCCGAGTTCTCGGCCAAACCGGGTGGTCGGGTGGCATCTAGCGCGTCGCGGCACTGTTTGGTTTTGACATTCGGGTGCGAGTGTTGCGACAAGTGGTGGTGGTGGTGGTGGTAGTGACATCAGTGGCCGCCCCCTTCCTATTCCCTTTTAGTGATCATGCAAAGCTAAATTTCGATACCGGTGCGAGTAGGAACGGTAGTCATCATGCCGGTACCTCCGTGGCCTGACCAGCGCACGTTGTTTGCCCCTGCTGCTTGCGACGTAATTGCTTTATTTTCATTTTTGCAACCTTTTTCCTCTTCCCGGCCATGGTTTACTTTGCGCAATCGAATCGATTAAGCGCGCGCTTCTCTCCACACACCACAGCAAATCCCAAGTACCTGGCGTCGGGCAGGCTTGCGACGTAATTGCTTTATTTTCATTTTTGCAACCTTTTTCCTCTTCCCGGCCATGGTTTACTTTGCGCAATCGAATCGATTAAGCGCGCGCTTCTCTCCACACACCACAGCAAATCCCAAGTACCTGGCGTCGGGCAGTAGAGCTGAAGGTTTTAAAGGGATTGTGTGCGCGGGTGCGGCGGAAAGTATCTCACACTGCCGAAACCGAACGATGTGACTCACTTACACACACGTACAACCATCTCCCTCTCTGTCATTTATCGGCACCAGCTCACGCACACACAGGTTTTATATCCACGCGCTGCCATATGTTGGATGGCGTAGTGTGTTTTTCTTGTTATTCTCCCACACAACGAAAAGCGCACAGCACACAGGGTGACGAAAAGAACGAAAAACCTGCGGGTCGCACAAAAAGCAAGCGTTGACGGATCTCTCCCCTCCCTTTGGGCCGTTGTCTGCACGCGTTCACGTTGATCCTTCTCGCTCTTTTTCTCTCTCTCTCTCTTCCTCTCTCGCGTTTCTTGCTGCTGTGCTGTATGGTCTAACGCCGTCATCCTGGCTGTCGCCTGTGCGCGAGAACGAGAGTGTGCTTGTGTGTGAGCGAGAGAGAGAGGGAGCGTGCGGCGTGCAAAAGCAGCGGAAAGGGAGAGCGATTTTTTTTTTGTTATGCTAGCGGCGAGCCGTTTGGTTGAACCGCTATCCCGTTCTCCGTCATTTTCAGTCTCGAGGTAGAAACGATTCACCGCGCTGCTGCGTTTTTCCATGGGCATTATTCCGAATTGTCGCTAGGCGATCGTCGTCGCGCTGGTTTTGATTACTCCTATCCCGCGGGTGTGTGTGTGTGTGCGCGATATTAGGCGAAGAAGCATCTTGTAGATCGCGTGTGCGCGAGTACTACCTAGTGAGTCCCGGGTGCGGATTAAGCTTGAGCAAACAGTAAAGATTAGTACTCTGTACCGCCAGTGTGCCGTTTTTCTTTGGAGCAGGTCCAGTTTAGTGAGGAAGCGCACTACAGTACGAAATAATACCGGAGCGCCATGCGCGCGCGTGTTGTGTTGTAGGCGGCAGACGTTCTGTGCCTTCGTGTGTGACTGTATGCGTGTCCCGTGTGTCAATGAAAGAGAGGGAAAGTTTTCGCCGTAATCCTTTTGCTGACAGCCTGCCCAAATGTGCTGTCTGGATGCTGTAGTGTAGGAGTCTTTTCCGTCTGTAACGAGCGAGAGAGAGATAGAGTGAGTGAGAGAGCGAACGCAAGAAGAATCAACGTGCGTGACCAGCTCTACCACACACATACAACGCGGCTGCATTGCGCATATTGCACCGCGCTCTATCAAGCGTCGGCGAGTTGAAGAACCTTGTTTTTCCCCCTAAATCTCGTGCAATGTGCACACTGTGTGCGGGTCGGAAAATTTCGGCTTAATACATTTTCTCATTCCCCGTGCTGCTGGCAATATTCTCGACTGCTACACGCCACCCTTCGTCTTTCGGATGGTTAAGCACCGTGGTTGTTTTGGGTTGGAAGCAAGTTGCAAGTTTAATTTGATCGTGCGATCATCCCCCATCGCGTGCAGCTCATCGACTTCGTCGTCGTCGACACTGTGTATGGTTTAGTGATCGTGTTTTTTTGTTACTGTTGTTCCTGCATACTAAAACGAGGGGTTTCATTCTCTCCCGTAGTGCTGCGGACGCACTTTGTAATCATAATTTAGCCGGAGATTGCAAAATATTAGCCTAGCGTCGCCGTTAGTGTGTGAAGTGTTGTGTTCTGTGCCCGGATATAAACCATTTCGGTGAACGGAAAAAGGTAACCAACAGCAACAACATTGAAACACAAATACCCACACACGCCTGCTCTGTTTAGGTTTGCGCTGGTGAGATGATAGGTTTCTCGTAGTCGATTTGGTTGTAATCTGATAGACGACACGACGTGAAGTGTTTTGTTGGCCAAGTGTTTCGCGCTCGGAATACACCTTGCGTAAAGGTGAATGTGTGTATGTTCACGTAAAATCACGTGCACGCGCAATATCACATTGTAGAAAAGCAGTGTAGGTCCGTGTTGTCCTCAGACAAAAAAAACACGGTGACACGCTTTGAACAACGCCAATCGAAGCAACCGGTATTGTCAAAGCGAAAGTGTGAAGTCAGTGATTACTTGCAGTGCGTATTTTTTGTTGTTGTAATGACCCCTGCTCTGACAGGTGTCAACAAAGTGACAGTGCGTGCGAGCTAGAAGCAAATAAAACACAAAGCAGCAGAACAACAAAACGGAGCTGTGAAAGAAATTAGGTGCGAAGGAATATACTTATCGAGCAGATCCTGTCAAGTTTTTTTTTGGTTAAAGTAAGTTTCACACTTTTTCTTTATTTCTTTTTTTATTTCTCTTTATCTATATTTTTCTGTTTCACCCTCCTGTTATTATCCTGACATTGACATTTTACCAAATACAACACATTTTCTACCTCAATGCTTTGTTTTCCTGTTTGCCATAGTTACAGCTTTCCATAAATCTGCAAAAAAAAACTTTTCTGTTTCATCTTTTTAAACATTTTCTGTACAGCATTGTTATACCTCTTGTATCGCAATCACTTGTTCACTTTTATGCCTTTTCAATTAGTTCTGTAAGTCACTTTCATTCCATTTTCCAGCGTAGCACCAGTGTAGCTTACTTATCTCGGCATTGTATTGTGTACTGTTGTTTTCTGTTTGTTTTTCTTTTTTTATATACAGTTTTCCACTCCTTCTTCTACTTTCATTACTATCTCAATAGCAAAACAAACGAACAAAATCTGTTGCAAAACCATTTCAACTATCGCATTGCGTTGTCTAATGTTAATTTAATGACAGTTTTGCACCCGTACCCGTAGTTGTGTTGTGCCAATTATTTTGTTTCTTTTTCCACTCTCTTTCTTTACTAATCAAAAAATGCATCTCAACTTTACAGAAAGAAATGTTTTTATTATGCTTTTCTTTTGTTTTTTTTTCTCCACTGTCTGTTTGTATGTATGTTTGTATGCTGTACCTTTCCTTACCTTATACATACCTTCATTAGTAACTTTTAGCAACAAACCAATGTCCTTTTTTCCTGTTGCATTGGTGTTTTACCGGTTTTCTTCTGCTTAATCATTGTTTTATACGCTTGCACACCTCCACACTGC
The DNA here is from genome assembly GCA_002091835.1 of Anopheles maculatus. NCBI lineage: Eukaryota > Metazoa > Arthropoda > Insecta > Diptera > Culicidae > Anopheles > Anopheles maculatus. Next base: position 70,834 of record KZ061851.1, read on the forward strand.
TGTTCATTTCATATTTCATTTCGAAAAGTCCCTGTCCACGGCGCCATCGCCGCTAGTGCTAGTGCACACTTCTGTTCTGTGGAGCTCTAGGGGATCGAGATTTTCTTCCCATTTGCCCCTCTGTTTCTGTGGTTTTGTGTTTGTTTTTGCACGTACATACAATGCGTTGGTAGCAGCCAACCCTCGCGCAAGGAAACAGATCTCTTTACTATGGCAAGGATCGGTTTTTCTGTTGTTGCTGTGTCCTCGGCAACTCCAGGGAACGTAGGAGAAGAATGAAAAATTACCTGCACACTTTATAGTTTTTTAATTTTCCTCCTATTCTATGCTACAGCATGGAAGAATACCTGCTGCTGTTGGGCGGGTCTAGAGTTCCGGCTTCCAATAGTCGTCGTCGTTTTTTTCACCGAGCGTGATGAAGGATAGTCTTCCGCATTAGAACCTGCTTCAGAATGCCAGCAGGATGGGCTTTGCACGATCATGATTACATTCCCGGTGTGCGTGTGTATGCGGTTGAGTGCGGATAAACTAAAACCCCGGAGAAAAAATTGCATCCTCATGCACTTGACCGGTTAATAAGCGCGCATTGCGAGAAGATGTGAACAAACAGAGCCGGGCACAAATCTTTTCTTCCTGTTTGCGTGAGTTTCTGGCAGGGAGAAAGAAAAAATAACACTAACCTGCAGCCATTTCTTTCGCGAAGGATAAAACGGTTGTGGTTTTTTTGTGTTTTGTAACCTAACTTTCATGCCGTTCACTTCACAATCTAACCGGCACAGGAAAGGATGGTCGGGATTTGTAGGTGTTTTATGTCCAAATTGACCGCTTCATTTTCTATTTGTGGGTAAAGTTGTTGTTTTTTTGCCGACCAGCGAGGTTAGTCTCAGCTGCAATTGAAGTCAGCGGCATCGGCAAGCGCGAAAGGATTCCGCAAAACTCTTAACCACTTGATGAAGAGGATCGGCACGGGAAGGACGGACACGGAAACACTGCACAAACTTTCTCAACAAACACGCCGTGTGTTCATTTATCTTTGTCCACCCATTTTGCTCCTTCTGAGACCCTTCTTTCGTCGATCAAATATATGGCGCGAATATTGTGCAATCTAATGTCGCTTTTCTTCAACGCTCCTTGGACGGACGCGCACAATGCTGGCGTGGAGGTGTGTTTGCCTCTCGATGCCGCAGGACGATTAATTATCGTTGGGTTGGGAAAACTGTCGGGGGGAAAAAAACCGGAACGGTAGATTGTTGCAAAGCGCATACTTGTGGAGTCCGGAAAGCGGCAACTGAGTTGTCAACTTGAGCATGATTGTTTTACTACAAGGGACTCGGTGTTGTTTTCTTTTTGAACGACTATCTTAAAGAACAGACCAACCTGTTGGGTAGGCCGACTCTTATTAAAAATTCAACCCCCGATTCGAGTTCGTTATCCCCGGCACAAACATGCCCCGAACCGGTATCGCGTGATTAGAAACCATTTTAACAAACACCACCTATGGGTTGGGTGGCAGAGGTCGGTTGGCAAGTTCGGTCACGCTTACTACCAAACAAACCGTTCACAGTAGGGTTTTCGGAGGTACGGAACAGGATAAGGAGCTGGGAGGTTGATCTATTAGCGGTCTATTTAGTGGGCAATTGTGTGGTGAGAGCCTACCGTGGAATGGGAAGCTAAACATACATTGCGCGCCGTTTTGCCGCTTCTGTTGCTGCTGTTGCTCCGTCTGGGTGCGTGAGTATGTGCGATAATTGACACGTGTTGTTACGGGTCGATCCTTCCTTCCTTGTGAATCGGTATTTTTTCGGTAAAATGTACATCGTTCACAGCAGGAGTGTGAAGTTCAACAAATTCTCCAACAGATGTTTCTGTACTACATGTGTGCTCTCCCAGCTGGATATGAGTGTTGGGGTTCGCTCGGCCGCAGGCACAAGAGTGATTCATTTTTAATGCAGGTTAGTTTTTGGTTTCTCTCGGACTGGTTGGGAAAATCCAATTAGTTCGGTTTGCTGGTGGCTGAGTAATTGATCAAAAGGTCAAGAGAGCCTTCCAATCGATGATAGCTTTCTTTGGATGGCGGTTTTAATGTAGCTTTTACGTATTAAACTTTCTTAATGATAATGTAATCTAGAAAGTCGTGTTTTGTTAAATATATCTGTATCGTGTAATTGGGGAAAATATTTATTAAATTGATTAAAACAATCTTCACATATCTTGGGTCTAAAGTCAGCATAGAAAACTATTCAGATGTCGAAATACAAGCAATGAAGCATCGTGGCTTTCTCGTCTATAAACACGAAGTCCCAGTATTTACTTTAACCTCTTAAAACCGTCCAAGAGAATCCTCAATAGATACTCTATGATCTGTACGATGATCTCACTATTGCACAGCGAATAAGACTTGGCATGCTAATCATGTCATGAGAATGATACCAGACAACCCAGCTCGTAGAATTGTGGAATTCTGTCCACATGGTGAGCGATGGTGATGATGCGTCGCCCAAACATGTCGGGATGTTTGATTTGCAAAAGACGGCGCTAGATCGAGGACTTTGCAGCAGATTAGTTGATTCGTTTCAGTTGCAAAGCCATTAAAAAGGACTTTAATCATCACGAACATTCTCAATGTATCATTTACGTCATTCCGACAAAAGATCGCTGAAGAAAGCTTCTAAGCCAGCACCAAAAAAGTGTTAAATTGCGTCAAATTTTCTTGCCAAAAATGCAGCTTGTTTGTGATCTGTTTGAAACGCTAGTCAGAACTTACAGCTGCCCCTATCACAACCAGCTGTCTTCGGCACCAAATACCGATGACCGATACTGCGTTATTATATTGACTGTTTGACTTGCTGCTGTCGCATCGTGTCGATATGTGGTAACACCGCACCGGTAGGGAACGGGCGCCCGTTCTCGTGCATTTGGTTGGCATTTCGTTTTGCTAGCGTCATGCATAAAATATAGCCGATTAAGGGTAAATATTTAGATAACCGGGCCCCGATGCCCGGCTGTATACGGCCTGTGCTCGGGTCCCGGGTTTATTGAACGAACGGTCTCAGCGAGTCGAACGAAGTGTGTAGGGTGTGCACACACAGTGCCGGCTGATACTATGGCAGTGTGGTTGAAACCGTTTTTTTTGCTAACCCTTTTAAATTGGTTGGTTCTAGATGGTTTAGGGTAATTATGTCGAATGCGTTTAAAAAAAAAAACGAGCCACCATTGCATAACAGTGGCAGTTAGTAATTGTTTATTTGTTTGCGTAAACCGACAACCACACAACATCACACTCCCGAATTAGTGCAGAATAGGCAAGCAAGCAAAGAATGTAAATCGTTTAGATGTTCCAAGCGAAGGCGTTCATTGTTTACACTGTTGGCCTGTCACGGGGGCCAGCTACCAATAGTGGTGGAGGTGTGTAAATTTCTCCATTACCACCACCGTGTTTGATGTGCGCGATATTTAGAGTTAGCAAACGTCATCAAGCCGGGGACCGATCGTTGCAGCTACTGGCCTTCATAAATCAAACGCCGTTCAACGCAGCGCAGGACACGCGATTTCCATTGACCATCCCACATAACCCACCAGGGGTCGCTTACACTGCGCCGATAGTCGTGTAGCCACATTGCGCCGGCAGCATGTTTATCCGGGGATGATTTCGAACATTAAACAGTACGATGAACAGCTCGCGGTGTCCGTGGCTCAGGTAAACAATTATAATACATTAGCTTAACCCACACTCCGGGTCCGGGGTAGTAAATGGTTAGATTTGTGTGCGAGCGTTTTTTTTGCTCTGTCCTCCACATTTTCTATTGTGTGGATTGTTTCCTTTCGGTGGGCGATTTATTGGACATCGCCGGAGAAGAAATGCGTTCAAGGACGTGTGTGTGTGTGTGAGAGACTGTTTTCTAACAGATGATTTATGTGTTGGGTTGGGTGTTAAAATAGATGCACGATAATGTTTCGTAATGAATTTTATTTTGCTTACTTTAAGTAAACTGTTTTCATATCAAGACGTCATAAACCAAACAGTGTATAATGAATGTTTAACTCCCAGCTAGGCTGCCCCAAATGAGCCTATATCGAACTGGGGGATATCGATTTTCTAGTCTGGATTGCTTATCACTACACCAGCGCAACACATATTGCACTCCATATGTACATATGTGGTAGTAACAGTATTAAGTTAGCGTGTGCAAAGGTACGTGGAAAACCACCTTATGGCGCCCCACGCAACGAAAAAGATTTTCACCGACACTGTAGTCTGTTTGCTGCGTACGGATAGTGGGAAAAGAAGCGGAAAACAGAAAAGTTTGTCCTGCAGCGTGACTGTCAGTGGACCGACCGGCATCGTATACGTGTTCGAATTAGGTTACGAAATTGATACTATGTCCATAACTCGACCAAATGGTGGCAGCTTTGGTGTACTGTCTCTGGTGGAGTAGCGAAGTTATGGCATTTTTGTGTGTGCGTTTTCATACTTTGGCGACGCAATAAAAGCACAACACACTGATAAACAATAATGCCGCGATCGTGAACTGGGAAAAATGGGCGAGAAATTGAATTATTTCCGATTCATTTCACGTATCTCAGAGCATCTTGAGCGAGACTTGTTGATTGTATTCCGAAGAGTAAGAAGTCTTGGGAAAGAAATATTGCTTCTGTATTAAAGATTGTCTAGAGTTTTCGGACGAAGGGTTTCTAGGGTTGTCTTACTTGTGAAGCAGTAGAGCTAGATTCCTTAAAGTAATTAAAAATTGAATTGAACACAACCACTGAACACAGAAATTGATATTGAACACAACCAAATGCTACTCTTTGCGATATTTAGTATACCTATAGAGTATTTGTTTTATACACGTATGCAATCTTACGGGACTTTAAGGAGTTTCCATGCGAAGGCATCACAGCCAAAATATTGTATTGTGATCAGTAGCTTTGGAATAGTTGTGGCCAAGACAGTCGAACAACTGCAATTGATGTTTTGTTTGTAGTATGAGTAAGACTTGCTGAGGTAAAACGTAGGGAATAGTGCGACTCTTTCTTATGATATATTCTAGAGAAAGATTCTTCTTCTTCTTTCTTGGCCTAACGACCTCTTAAGGTCATGCCTGCCATTTCTGGCTAACTAGACTAATTGATACCGCATAGTTGGTTAGTCAATCCTCACTATGGGGGAACAGCCCAGATGAGATTTGAACCCCGGTCCTGCCGTGTGAAGACCGGCGCCGCTGTCGCATCACCACCGGGCCGCCCCCGAGAAAGATTATAATATCTAATAAAAAAAAAAGATTCCGGATATCTAACAGTATTGTAAAACCTTTCTAATGCAACACTAATTCACAAGGAATCCTAGACTTTACTGTCTGACGACTTTATCGTTGATAAATTTCCTGGGGTATTAAGATCCATTGACTTGGTAAAAAATATCCAGATCAAACTGAACTTTGTTGTACAAATTTCACCAGTTCCTGTCTGAGATGTAGTTGTGTGACAATCTCTAAGCATTAAAAGTTGACCGGGCTTGTTGAAAAATATCTTCGCGTCAGTGAACGCATTGTCGATCACCGAGACTCTCAACTGATCCATCTTACAGCGATTGAAAGTATGTTTTAGGCAATCTTTTTCATGAGAAGCATATTCAATCAATCTGTGTTCATTACATGTAGTATTGAAGCAACTGACGTAGTAGCAAGTGATCGTTTATGCTCAGAAACAGCTATACAAATGCAAACATTTAATTTTAAGACAGTCATCGAAGATATGTAAAGAAGCCAGTTTTAAGTATGTTGGTCCCAGTTTAAACTCTCTTATTATGATAACGCAAATTGTAGTAAGTTAAACAATTTATAGCAATTTCTTTATAGGTTTTAACTTCCTTTTGATAATGTTCCTTTTTTTTGTCATTAAAATCTTTCATTTTATATTCCATGCTAATTTAACCACCGTCTTATATGGAAAGTTGATTGCGTTTCGCTTTTATCGCTTCCCTTGCTTCGTGAAATTCGAGCTTAAGTAATGTGTTTTAAATGAAGTCATCCTGTTGGTAAATTTGACAGCAAATAACTCATCCCATGTACGAACGCATCCCAACGTTGCTTCGTCTACCGTTAAACCTTTCGCCCGAAAGAAGATGCCTTTCCTGCATGACTCATAAATCCGCTTCGATCGCTGGCTTATAACCTGTTGTTTTTACAACATTCCGATGCAATCTTCAAGAAGTTCGATGCACATTTACACATGCAAAAGTTTTTTTTTGTCCAAAAACTGGCAACATATTATTATGGTGTGACTTGTTCGGCGAGTGTGTACAGCTTTAAATCGTCGACACAGCAGAAATGTGTGGTTATGAACGTTTCGTTCAATGACACCAAGCGCGTGTGTCGTATCGCTTTTGCTGATGCACACTTTCCCTTTGCAGGGATTGTTTGCAACACCTGCCGTAGATGTGCAAGCTTTTTCGAGTGGAGAACACTGAAACATTTTATCTGTTAATACCGAAGTACAGTTCGAACTTTGGTTGCGTATAGATTATGCATTTGAGGTTTATTTTACTGCTTCATCCATTAGTGTTTCAATGTTGATTAAAATAGTTTGAAACACGAAACACGATTAGCATATCGATCGCGATAGCAGTTGGCTTTCAATAAGTAGTCATCGTCATCGGTGTTTACTTTGCCGATTGTCGACATGTTTGACGTAAGGGAGCTGATGCACAGATCGTATCAATCTGCTTGAGGTCGATAAAATGGCGTTGACATGGAGAATGCATTTTTTTGGGGAAACTGTTTGCAATAACCATATGTCTGGGTATTGAGTTTTATGTTTTTAAGGTATGATGTTTGTTTGCGGTTTGCACCAAAACCCTTTTGGTGCACATTGAAGTACTAGCTGCCACCGTTGTCATCGTTGTCGTCCGTGCCTTGGAAAGCATTTCCTCCCACATAACTGCAGCGTTTGCTCGTTTTAATGGTGCCTACCATGGTAGAACGTGAAAGCATCTCACACGCACACAACAGTACCCACACATTACCACACACTGGTGGGGTAGTTCGTTCGCCCTAGGGCTGTATAATGTAAGCAATTTTCCAATTTTCCACCAAATCTGCTGGTGGAACCAGAAACCGTCACCAACCCGGAACGAACCTGGGGGAGGGTGCTTTTTGCGCTATTAATACATTTCCATACAACGCACAACGCTCCGGGAGTAGCGCGATGATGTCTAGGTCGCATGAATGGTATGTTTACTGTGCCCAACATCCGCTACTCACTGCAGCTGTGCGAATGATGATGCACCCACAAGACTGCGAGCAGTGCACAGGGTAATAAAAATTGTGATTTTTGTGTCGTCAGTTGTGGGACTGTTGCAATAAACACACCGAGAAAAAAGACACCCCAACAACAACCGGTGTTGGTAGAAAGTGTGTGTGTGTTGTGCACACGGCACACAGAGCAGTCCGGAGTGTGTCTACGTAATGTCTTCGTTTGTTCGGCTGAAAGTGCATCGATTGATCGATTGGTCGCGGGCAATCGAGAGAGAAATGTTTTCCTAGCAACTGACATGTCACAAATTTGTGTCCAGAACGAAGAATGTACGCTATATAGGAAACATACCTTGTCGAAAAATGTAGCGCGAATAATTGTGACAAGAATTCTTAATATTTTTTCGATTTTAATTGTCCGTAAAAATACTTTATGCGCAATTTTTCCTATTATTATTTCTGCTTTGGCTTATTTTTACATATTTGACGGTATTGAACGACATGGTAGTGTCTCTAGTAAATAAATACGAATCACTAGTGGGTGCATCTTTACAATAATGGCAAACACATGTGAAACACACGGTGCGGACGAGAATGATCTTATGTCCTACCAGCAAAGCAAAAGTATCCCGAGCGAAGAACGTGTGCCATTGCACATTTGTTTAATATTTGTCTAAATATAAACACAGTCATCTCCTCCATCTTTAAGAGCCTGTGTGTCATTCAGCCGACACAATTTGGAGGGTTTGTAAAATGGACAGAAGTGTTCTCGCAAAAAAGCATCTTCTTCTTCTTTCGTGGCCTGCTCCTAGGGAGCACGTCTAATAGACATGGCCTGGTGTCCAATCCGTTTCCAGGAAACTCGGTCCATGGCTGCACTCCTCCATCCCCGGCTGCATCCGATATCCCTCAGGTTTGACTCCACTTGATCCAGCCAACGAGCTCGCTGTGCTCCTCTACGCCTCGTGCCGAACGGGTCGCTGACGAGCACTTTCCTGGCAGGGTATGAGTCCGGCATCCTCATCACGTACCCCAACCAGCGTATCCTTCCGGCTTTGACGACCGTCAGGATGTCTGCATCGTCAAACAGCTCAGCTAGCTCGTGGTTCATTCTCCTTCTCTACACGCCCTGCTCGCACACACCGTCAAAGATAGTCCGTAGCACCCGCCGCTCGAAAATGGCGAGTGCATTGGCGTCCTCTGCCAGCATAGTCCAGGACTCGTGCCCGTAGAGGACTACCGGCCGTATCAGAGTGCGATATATGGCGCATTTCGAGCATTGTTTTAGTCTTCTGGATCTCAGGAGTTTGTGGAGCCCGTAGTAGACACGATTCCCCTGAACAATGCGCCTTCGGATTTCGCTGCTTACGTTGTTGTCCGAAGTTACGATCGTGCCAAGGTAGCAAAACTCCTCTACTACCTCGAGATCGTCGCCGTCAACTAACACGCCGCAGATGTTCGCCTGGTGATATCGGTAGTGGATTTCCCTCCAACAAATCCAGCTTGGTAGCTCCCTACAAAATCTATAACTAGGGGCGCAAGTCTGCAGAAGAATATTCGGGACAGGATCTTGCAGGCAGCATTCAGGACTGTGATGGCTCGGAAGTTAGCACAGTCCAGTCTGTCACCCTTTTTGTACACTGGGTGAATAACACTGATCCGTTCTCTCGCCTGGTCCGTTCTCTCCTGTATCCGCTCCGTTCAGGTGTCTGTTGAAGTAGCACTTCCACCTATCGATAACCTCTCACTCGTCCGACAGGATATCTCCCTCCACGTAAGGGCACATGGCGATCATGGGAGTGCCACATGGCGATCATGGAAGTGCTCGTCCGACTCCTTGAAGCTGCGATTTTTGTCCTGTAAGTGTCGCGTCTGCTGCCTTCTCAGTCGTGTGTAGTTTTCCACGTTCTACCAGCTATGGATACAATTAAGTCAAGGACCTTTTGAACTTGTAGAGTTGCATCGAAGAAGAATACTGACAAATATACGGCAACCCTGCCCAGAAGTGACTATTCGCGACCTCCTGCGGTTCCACTGTCAACGATTAAGAAGCGTTCACACGCTCAGCTTCATCTAGAGGACAAAATTAATAGGAAAGTAAGCGAACTTTCATCAGCCAACGCGCTGGTGGTGTCATTTCGTTTCGAAAATTTAAATAATTATCCGAACGGTTTGAAGATCCATCCTCGCCCCATCTCGTTTCTCTCGAACCATGGGGTGAACCATGAGTGACCGTTAATTGATTGATGAAAATGGAGGTTTTATTTCTTGGCAGTAACCGGATTCTCTCGAGAGAGAAATTTTCCCTGGGTGGCAAACACCACCGGGAGGGCACGCAATCGCGTTGAACCAATAAACACCGTCGTTTTTCACTGCCCGAGGGGAAATCCCATAAACAAAAACTTCCTCCTTTCGGGGTGGAATGGCGCATTAATAACCGTATTCTGACACAACCCATAGGACCTCAACTTCTCCCATGGGGAGTGGGAGTTTGTTTTCAGCCGAGCCCGGGTGTGTATAGCATTGATATTGAAATGAAGCGTTTGGGGATGGACTACCTCGAATGTGACAGGACCCCATCGCTGCAGGACGTGGGGTGGAGTGGGTTGTTTTAATTGAAAATTAATTCAAATTAATTGTGCCCCATAATGAATTCGATTATGACGAGCCCCCTGGTTCGCTAGGGGTGTATGGTAGCAATGATTGGGTTTTCTTCTGGTACTGTTCAGCAAATCATATCAAAATCTCCGGTAACTGTTTCAGCCACGTTGGGACCGATCACTGGTGGAGTGTAAAAAGTTAGAAAAATTAAAAACCCGTCCCTGGCACGAGTGGACGGGGATTGGCATTTGGGTTTGCAATTGCCTAAGGTGTTTGAGACGAGTTTTAATTGACTTTCTTCTCCCATCAATTGGCAACTATTTTCGTTTCATCAACGACACCATCAACCACACCAGAAGCCGTTACCGTGTATTGTTGTTAAAGTTTGGTTCAATCAGGATGAAGGCGCGCAGCTGCCTGTGCATTGCGCTGGAGCCTTTATCAACAATCAAAACCCGTGTGCGTGCGTGCGTAATTGCCTGCGAACGAACGTTGTGGTGTACGGGGTTTTGTGGTCTATTACGGTTTATTCCCTAATTTTAAAATAACTTTTCCCGCGTTGCCCCTACGGAAGGAAGCGGCAGCGACCACCGTGCTCCACACATGAGCCGTCCCAGCTGTGAAAATGATAAATTTAATCCTTTTGTGGTGGGTTTTTACTTTTCTTACTCTCCCCACGGTTGTGATTATTTTAAAATAATGTTAATGCGTTTGGTGCGGGCTGGGAAAAGTTACGTGCACGCGTGAACGTGTGTGCTTTATTTGTTGAGTGTTTCAGGTGGGAAGTTGAGTGCTCGGTGTGGGAAAACCCCGATGTACGCGCACTTACTTTGCGAATATTGAACCAATATTCGAGTTTTGTTCTTTTTGGCGTGGTATTATTCAACAGCAAAAGAATTTTCCCTTACCGGGCTTTCAAACGTCTTGACAGCGAATAATGTGTGGTTTTCTTTTTGTCACTCGCGTTTGATTAATTGCAGTTGATGTAAAAGTTTGTGTTTTTTGTTTTATTGCAAGGGTTTTTTTTCTTGGTGATAAAGGGTGCATGAGTTTTCAGCATGTTATGGGCAAAAATACAAAGTTTAGAGCCTCCGATCTTGGAAGGGTAATTGATGACTCTGATGGAAGGTTGGGAAAGTAATATTTTTTGTAGATTTAAGTATTTTAAGATATTGGTTGCTTTATTTATTGAAATACTATTGTGGGACGCCCGTTTGTATCAACGATTTAAATAGCTTTTGTTGTCTGGTTAGCATTTTAGAGTCTGGAAGATATAATTAGCTGTTCATTATAGCATTATTCTTTCATATTTGAGAATACAAGTTGCCGGCGAGGGGAGCGGCAGGATGTGTTTTGTAGCTGTCGTTGGTCATCAAGACTCTCTGTCAGATGTTTCAAGTTCGTATCCAAAAACTTGCGACAAAGTTTCTTAGGTTTCTTTGACAATTTGATTTCATGGCACCAACGCTTTTTTAAGGCATTATAACACATAATATTGGTATGCATTTGACGCAGTTACCCAGCGTTATTATTACTTTTCCTTTAAATTTACGTACTTTTATTGTTCCAAAAATGTTGTTAATGGTGCGTTTAGTTGAACTATAATTGTTCGAATGTTTAACAGAAATCGGCTGAAATTCTCGATATTATTAGAATCTCTTGGGATGATGACCTAAGACAGTGTTTTAAATGCCCATTGCCATTCCACTGACTATCCAACTATGGGTTAATTTAAGTTAAGTAAGCCAGAGACTGCAGCCCTAGACCTCTTGAGGTTGTAGTGTCAAAGAAGAGGATTGCAATTTGATGGTTTAATTGCTATTTGTTCTCCATGCATACGCCTTTCAAAATTACTGACATTCTATAAATGTTAACTAGAGAACAACTCAAAATGCATTCTACATAGCTCGCTTGCTATACCTTTAGCACAGTTAATTTAACCCAAAATTATGCAGATTTCAGCCTCTTGGGATGGTTGACCTTATTCGATACGATTTTTGGAAAAGATTCTCTTTGTTGCCAACCGTTTCGCGAACAGTTTACCTCGAGTTTGCTTCACGAATGTTTGACAGATGCCGTCTAGAAATGTAAATTTTCTAACATTACATCGTATCGTTACAAAACGACATTGTCGTGTCAAATTTTCTACCTAAAACTAAGCATAGCATTCTTTGAAATAGCAACACAAAGTAGCAATATAGCGTCATAATCGCAAGTTAAATGTAAATTTTATAGTTATGGTTGTTCACTAGAACTAGCGCACTCCTTTCGGTGGTTCTAGTTAAACGTTAAGGCGCTAGCAATTTAGTTTGAATTGCGCCTGTTGTGCGATGTGTATTGCAATCGAGACCATTACATGTTCGGTAAATGTTTGTTGTGAATTAGGTTTAACTTTTCTTGCTGTTGGTACAATACCGTAAAGCTCGCTCATAATGCCGCTAGTAATGTTTTATTGCTTTATTGAATTGCTCGCTTGCTCGGTGTTTCGCACAGAGTATTTATGAATAATTGTAGCTAGTTTTTAGTACCAATTCCCTCGGAACGCAATGCCGCTCGGTTTGCATTAATGTTGATCTATTATGGTGAGCAAAAACCGGATCAATGGATCTCAGGGCTATTTATTTATACCACTACGCAGCTAGAGTGAATCCTTACGTACACGTTCAATGGGACTGTCGCCTTGAATGTTTTCGCTATTCATTCAATATTTTTAGTAACCGCTATTTCTACGCCACAAAATATCGGGCGTCTTTCGGTTGTACCGGGTACGATAATTTTGAACGTTCATTGACTCGGCTTCGGCGGCCACTATCTGTCAACAGGAGGCGCTTGAAGAAGGCGTAAAAAATGAACAGCACGAGCCGCATCTCCCGTTAGCCATCCTTTAGCCGAAAGAGATATGTCTTGCATGTCGCATGGCAGTAGCGATGTCGGTTCAATGGTACTGTGCCGGTGCCTGTGCATCTTCTCATGTCCCTCCACTCCCCCTGTGAGAACGGCACAAAACAGATGTGGGAAGGGAAAACCGCCGTCGTCGTTGTCGGGCTCATGCGGTGACATATCTGTTTCATGTACCTTATTTTTAGGGGCAACTTGTTGCGTGTATGTTGCGTTTACGCCTTGCCACCTACTTTCACCTTACTGGCCATGCCGTGTGTCGATAATTTTGGTAGGAGGTGTGATGGTGTTGCCCAAAACCGATAGGGGGATGCTTGTTTTTTTCTGTTCCATGTATTGTTGTCGCCTGTTGGTAGGTTGGCATCGGTTGTGCACCACTGTCAGCCTGGGATAATGGTTTAGAGCGATAATAACAATCATAAATTTGTTGTGTACCGCGATTTAGGATGATGCTGGGGGGTGAAAGTGGAAACTGTTGGGGTTGGCGGTCGGCCGGTTGGGCATTTTCATGTACGCGGAGGCGTGTGATGTTAGTGTAGCATAGCATAGCGAGCTTCGGAGAGTGTTACGGAGTCGATATTTTTACGCAGAAATAAACGTCGCACCGGGGTCCGACCAGTTTAGAACCTAACGTGTATGTGTCGATTCACCCCACACGCTCGTCTTACACCAGCGAAGGATGATTTCATCCGGTTTCATTCGTATTTTGGGCCGTCGGGGGATCCCATCTTTTCATTTTCATTAGGTTGGCGCTGTGGGAGAGAGGATGAGATCGGAGTTGAAGCATGAAGCTGACAATGTTTAGATGCATTTCGTATTTTTAGTACGATTGTACATTGTTGTGTGCAGTTGTCTTCAAATGCGCTGCAGGATTTTCTCTATACACTTATATTATTCCATACAGAACATTAAATTATAGTTAAATCTTAGTTTTTCAGTAGCTGGCATGAAAGACCGTTAGTCTCTTTATCTCGTATACACTTAAAAGTATTTAAAAATCCGTTTTGAAGAATTTTTTTTCCAAATTTATAAACGCAATTCATGTCTTTGTTGTGGTTATAACTTATTTACTTTAACCTACTATAAGTGTGTAAAAATTATTACCATTTAAAAAGCTGTATTCGTAGTTCCTTTAAATACTTTAAGCCAGTCAGCTAGTAATAAAGTTCTTTTAAGATTAAAATATTAATTTCTCTATTGTTAAGATTTTATAAATATTTTTATACTGTAATTACGGTGTTTAGCAGTATATTTTTGACTATTTCCACTATTTCCCAGTTTGGCTAACGATTATTTCAACTTCCGATGTGAATTTTCCGTACAATCAATTGTTTTCCATTTCTGACGATAGTAATGGACATTTTCAATTGCTGGAATTAAATGAAAACTGCTAATGTCACTTAAAATTGAGCTGTAAAGCGTTGCATGTTTTTTTTCTCAATCTTAAAATAGTCCTTGTAGAATTGTGTTTTTTATTCTTATTTAGAATAAATATGCATTTTGAACTTCAATGTAGAAAAACGATTATATTTAATTTTATAAGTAAAAAGTGTGCTCATTCATTGAAATACTTTCTTGTTTGATTTTGTTCAAATTTCATCATCTTATCTCCTCTACACTTATAATTCCTCTTTCTTACAAATATGAAAGTTATATCGTTTATGTCTTTTTTCTACCTAAATCAATACTTCTTCATTAAACAAATCATTTAAAACTGTAGTTTAAATCATTACTATATTGTACTTGCCCATAATCTGCATTCGATTCGATTGTACTTTTTATGTATGTTTTTCTCATGTTTGCATCCTGTGTTTTAGTTGACGCATATGTAATCCTGTACTTTGCCAATTCCACTCATTCTATCTCTTCTTCTTTCTCACTCTCTCTCTCTTTTTCTCTACTTATCTGTAAATGATATGTTTTTCAACGAATACGCTTGCAATAAACACTTCAAACCATTACTTTTTGGCACGTTGTACGTTGTGCCTCTGTCAACAAAAGTTATAAACAAAACAAAACAAATACTGTGTGCTGTCAAAACTATACATTCCTCTCTGTATTGTGCACCGTTTTTCTCTTCTCGCATTACCATACACTTGTATCACACATGTATGGATACTTTTTACTTGCTGTGCCTACATACTTCATCCCTAGAACTGTGTGCCGTATTTAAATCTTTACTTTATATCTTTCTCTGCTGTTCTTTCCTTCTTTTCACTTCTTTCTCTCTCTCTCTATTCTCTGACTGTCCTTTGCGCTCTCTCGCTCTGTTGTCTGTCCTAAGATCTGTTTTCTACTTCAACTTTCGCAAAACAAAACACACACACACGCCTACACTCTCGTATTTATATAGTGTTGCACATACTTCTTTGCTTACGTGGTTGAGTCTCTATCTCTCTATAGCTTTGCATAGCTATCCTTGTATCTTTCTTCCATCCGAAACTGATGCTGTACTACTACTGCTACTCTTCTTTAGAAACGATGAACATATATTGCAATGCCCCTAAATGCCTTCGTCTCTTCTTCTTTTTTCTTCTTCTTTGTCCAGTTCGACCAAACAGAGAGAAAGAGTGAGAGTGAAAGAGGAAGGAAAGAGAGAAAGAGTTAACGTGCGTTTGTGTGTGTGCGCGCGTATGTGTGTCAGTGTGCGCACGGTAAGGAACTAAACAGCGCAACATGTGCAATGCAGATGCCTACGGGAAGAAACATGTGTGGATGTTGACGATCAGAGCCGTTCGATCATAACGCACAAGTTGCCGGCATCGTCAGTAGGAAACTACTACAAACGCAATCATCCGCACCGTTAAGTCCCAACAGAGAATGAGAAAAGGGGACAGAAGAGACCACACGAAACATGGAGCGGGTGCATCAAAGAATTGCATCCAAAGTTATTCAAGCTATTTCCGGCGACAATTTGAAAGTAAAAAATATTCGATCCTTGCGAACAAACAATATGTCAGTGTGCAACGAAGTAAAGTGTATGATGCACGCTTAAGTCGATGGAGACGCCCTGCCCCGTTTGCTGCACGTCCATCGTCGTTCTTCTCCAGTTGCAACGAGTCCATGCTTCCCTATAGATCGCTTCTCTCTCTCTCTCTAACGCTAGGCTTTCGCCAATATCTTTATAGCCACGTTTTGATGTCATGTTCTTGCCACTTCTCGACTGTTTATTCATAAATTCCTCCCAAACTCCATTCCACCTTCTTGATCATCGCAGGCAGAAAGTGAAGCTGGTTGCGTGGATTCCATTCCACGCCTCGTGCAAGTTCCCTTTCGTCAACGATCCTTTGGTGGACACGGATTGTCGTTGTGTTGGTTGGCGTTTGTCGAATACGCCATTGCCCCGTTGTATCCAAACACGCGATCGTGTTTGCTGCTGCTAGGGGCGGCATAATCTTCGGGCTTCCTTTCCTGTTTTTTTTTTGTTGTTGGTCCGCTTTTGTGAAGATATTTTGGCACCGACACAAAAATTCTCGACCATGCGACGGAGAAGTAATGTGCGAGACCTCGGATGTGCAGCAACAACACTTGTTTTCGGGCCCAGCTCTAGCGTGATTATGTGGCATTGTTCGCTTACTGTAATGTTATAATTATTAAAGTCGTGTTCAACTTAAGACGAAGTGAAAGTGAGTGTTGAACGACATCTTAGTTTCAGTGCATAGTGCGGAAATTTTGTTCTCTTTAGATATCCAAATATCAGATACAGCTTAAACTTATAAATTCTATTGCGTAAAGGTTTAATATTAATGTTTTGTTGCTATTGCAGTTGTTACAGCATGTTATGTTTGCAAAGAGTTTGCCTAAGCCATTGAAAGTTCCCCCTATTTAGGCTGTTGTTAGCAAGCGAAACGATAGAGTAAAAGCACATTCTGTGTTAGTGATACAGCCGAAAGTGGTGCAAAAACCAATAAGTGATCTAAACAAAGTATCTACACGGTGCCGTCATTGTGCATACATATTAGCATACACATACACACGCTTACGGTGTGTGTTAGTAACGTTAGTAAGCGGTGAGGCTTTGCATCAGCATCCGGTTTCGCGTCGTCGAGTTAGCAAAGTGAGCGGAAGATTCATCTCGTCTCCAGTCTACCGCAACCAAAATTGCGACCGTGTTGTGGCGTTTTAAGAAGTAGGTTTGTTTTTGTGCAACCTATTGCTGAATTTGATTACTGTGTGGGTCGTCGAC
The DNA here is from genome assembly GCA_002091835.1 of Anopheles maculatus. Classification (NCBI taxonomy): domain Eukaryota; kingdom Metazoa; phylum Arthropoda; class Insecta; order Diptera; family Culicidae; genus Anopheles; species Anopheles maculatus. The sequence continues at coordinate 87,772 of KZ061851.1, forward strand.
TGATCTTGTACGCGGCAGCAGAGGGTACGAAAAGTTTGAGCGTGTGTACCAGCAGACGGATCGGAGCTGGAGTGTGTGGACCCAACGTCATCGAAACGTTTGAAATAAGCATCAAGACAATCACGCACCGAGCGGGCACATTTATGTGCAAACAATCTTAAACACGTCGGGTAAGCTATCTTTTTGATCAGAATTTCTGTACTTCCTTGATGGTCTACTCTACACTTATTTTGAAAATTATCGTACGTCTGGTTTCCTCTTTATAAAAGCCTTAAAAATATCCAAATCGTCCCTAGTTGCAGGTGTCATAATCAGCTCCAGGTCATTGTTCTAGCACTGGTATTAAAGTTATGCTTGGTTTCTTGGTGATGGAAACGTCTTAAAATACAGAAAAATTTACTTTACATGATTACTAGACGAAGAGACACACTGCGAAGATATGAACGTGATCCCTATTTGCATGCGAACCGATCGAACTGACGTCGGACAGTTGTATTAAATTCACTACCTTTCCCATCAATTAGCTCCACTCGTCAGGATACAAGTGGACACTTGTTCCTGTCTGATGTTGTTGTGTCTTGATCTGGAACACACACACACACACGGGGTCAGAGGGAATAGACAGGAGATAGTGGAATGTACACAATGGGAATAGAGTTGTTTCAGGTGCATCGAAAGACGTATCGTATTTCCCAAGCAGTGTGGAGCGATTGGTTTGGTGCCGTGACCAGGATCACGGAGGCGCCCGACATCGTTTGAACTAGTTTTCAAGGAAATTGTCCTTTCTCGGCAAGCCGACGTTGAAGGAAAATTTACCTCGGGGGGATGTTTTGCTGTTTTTCCCCTTGTACATACCGTACCGTTCCACCACACTCCTTCATTGGCCATCATGTCCGTGATTGTGTTGTGTAAATATCCTGCCGTGAAGTAGACGTGATCTCGTGCTGCGGGGGGTGGCAAAGGCACTGTATGGTAAATTCAATAAAATCGTCCCACACTCGTCCTTCGCTAGCCACCCGCTTCGCTTACGTGTGGTGCACACTGTCCCAAGATCATAGTATTTGAATAACTTTATACTTCAGTATACAATAGAGGTTCTATTGCATATGGAATTCCAGCCGAAAGGAATAGTCTTTGGAGAAGTTTAGGTTGGGTTGCAGAGCGTGCACAACAGTTGATGGTAACAACAGAACCGATGCGAGAAGGTTCTTACATCTTCGACAACTATTCAGTGCGCAGCGTAAAGCAACGTATCGTCATACTTCGTGATAGTGGAAGGTTTTAATTTTTTTCTCTCTCACTCTCTTCAATATCAACATGTTTCTTGGACATACCATCATCCATCACTTTTGCGGGACGGGAAGGCCACGGTAACTTCACTTATTTATTGTTCAATTGACTTTAATAAACTATGACGAGATGTGAATGGTTCGTTTCGTTCGTATGGTCTTGCGTTTTCCTCCGTTGTGTGCGGGTTTAGTGAACGTTGGTAGCCGTGGTTGGGTGACACGGTACTACTACCACAAACACACACAGTGAAGCTGTGCGGCTATTGTCGACGAGTTTGGGAGAGGAATTCCGGGAGCTATGGGTGCCACGGCCACATGGCTGATGGCGATGTGATTCCTCCAGCAGTGCATTCGCAAGACACATACACACAGTTGCCGCAGTTGTCGTCATCGGCGTCGGGCCCGATGTGTTTGTGTATGTTAATTAAGGCAATTGATTGTGATCGGCTGGCCAAGGGGTCGCCGATGGTTAGCCTATATGCTGAAGTCAGCATGCAAGATGGCTCGCGGTACACACAGCCAGGGAAGATAGCCTTGGTCCGGCCGCTGGTCGGCTCGTACCATGGCCAAAAACTTTGGCACTCTGAGCGGAAGGAAATCGATGGCCGAGGGAGTGTCAAACGAGAGAAGCGAACTTCAACTCCCAGCACCGCACAAAGCGTGTGTGTGTGTGTGGCGTTAGGCAGCTTACCGTTTGGGGCAGAATTGGATACGTACTCGGTTTTGAAACGTTTGAAAGGTTTAGGCGATAGGTGCCGTGTTGTGGACGTAGCCAAAGTCATGGTTATTTTGGGGAGAGAGAGGTATACGTCAACACACGACTAGTGGAGGTAAATGTATGGAAATTGAAATCATTGGTGCGATGATTTGCACAGTTCGGAATAGGACACCTCACTCTGGTGCAGAGGGTTCGAAGGTATGGAGGAAGTGTTTTGGGCATTGGGCCTGGGATATCGGGCGGAGGACCGAGGATCCCGAGAAGATGCCGACGTGCTGAAGCCGAAGTTGTGTCATTATCATAGTAAACCTTATCCACCTCAAAGGCAAATAGTGCTTTGCATAGTGTCGATGGTCTTTGGCCTTCTTTGTTGCGTCGTCTTCTCGCTTGTTGATAACATTCAATTACGCCGTAAATGCGTGGTTTTGCTCTGTATTTGATGTACGGTTTCAGTTGCTGTTGCTGAAAGTTTGACCGATGGTTTTCGGAGTGTCGGGCCACAATTGCGTTCGATTTTAGACGTTTGTAAATCAAGAAGTTAACTTTCCATTCTTTCGCTTTGGAATAAGTTTGTTGTACAACTCGTTTGTCGCTAATTTGTTGAGGGTTTCCTCTGTGTTTGCATAGTTTATTGTAAAAAGTAAATTGCGTAAAATTAAGCTGTACTCTTCAACTTCATTTATCCGTAAAATGGAATATCAAAATACGTTTTCCGAGCATGGATTTGGTTTGTATTTGGCGGACGACGTAATCACACCGATTGCACACTGGAACCGGTTTCACTTTTACATAGTTTTCCTTTCTGGTACCAAGCGTGCGCTCGCGCGTAAGTCAAAATTGTAAGTCAAGTTCAAGGCTTGCTTTGCCACACATGCCCCAGACCACGGGCACGTTAGGTTGCGTTCGTGGTGCCCGCTGTCGACGAACGAGAGCACCAAAGGAAATGCGCATTTGCCTGGCCGTGTAAAGTCTCTCGCTCGGTTTTCTCGGTGGCTTTTTCCGCCTTTCGGATCTGCATGCATGCATGCTGGTGCGTTTCGGGCTTTGGGCAAGATGGGGTGTATAATCTTTTTGTCCAAAGTGGTATTACATGTGTCTGAAGCCACAGGAGAAACAGAGACAGAGCCTGCGAAACGGTTCTGTTGGAGCTATTGGAGAAGAATGTTTGTAGCACCAGCAGAGCAACAGGCAACCTTCAACCAGCTCATGTCTTTTATTTTTTTGATTCGCTCAAACTAACCGAAAGGGTGGGTTTTGGGTCTCTTCATTTCCTGCGTTCGTCGCGTTTCAAATTTCCGATGGGACTGGTTTGTTCGCTTTTTTTTGTGTCGGTTTGCCTTATGCGTGCCTGTGCTTGGAATGACGACAACCGAGCAGTAAAAGTGTGCATTTGAGCCACTTCAGCGGGTTCGGTTTGTTCCGATGGCGGTTGAAGGTGTGTTAGTGTGTTGGGGTGGTCTTTTCCGATGGTCAACCGTGAAGAAGCTGAATCTTCTCGATGCACAAGAAGACGCAAAAGAGTCACCGTTCAAGGTTAACTGCTTCACCCGAACGCGGTTGGGGCAAACTTGATCGTGGCTTGCTATTATTGCTAACCCCCCTCGAGCAGTGATCGTTCGCCTGTGCGAGTGCGTTTTTGCAAGTGAATCTTTTTGGAGTGGCCGGTGAAGGAAATGGCGGAACGGCGGCGACTGGTCTCACGGTCGTCTTCGTTGTCTTCGGGTGGCACATTTGAAGCTTCTGCGGTCACGGCTACTAGGTGAAACACAAAACCTTGTGCGTCTGGTGTGCGATGGCGAGCCAAGAAATGTGTCGCGCTGGAACTGGGCGAACGTTCGTGCATCGTACGTCGTCTGTATTGCTGGAACGCATCGATTTAATGATCGGAAATCGGTTTGCGTGTTCGGTATGAGTTCGGCTTACGATCGGTAATTGTAAAAGTGAGAGTGAAGACTCTTTCATACTCGAGTCTCGAAAGGATCTAAGAACCATTAAGAGCATGAGCACGATGCGGATCGTTTGCCATTTTGTAAGTTTACACGTGTTGTTGTGTGCAATAAAACACAAAGACTGTAGTTGTTGAATAAAATATTTTCGTTACCGAGGGGTTTGCGAAACGCTTGTTAATTGGAGGAAATACAGAACAGCTGCTTTTATGCCCAATTTTATTGTTATTGCAGATTCTGTCTTGTGGGATTCGTTGTATTTAATGGATTTGTTTTGTTAGTTAAGGAAATAAATTTTCAATTTTATTATGGTGGATATTCTTGTCCGTCTTACCATTAAGGTCGTAAATGACATAGAATCAATTAGGTATTGAAAAGTTAGTTGGAAGATGTTTTGTTAATTTGAAGTTCGACTGATTTACTTATTTCCACATGGATAACCAAATGTATATCTCATTTCTTTTATTTTTGTGTGTTGTTGTCTAGAATAAGACTTGTTTTTTGTACTATTTAAACACAAGAAGAGCTAAATATTAAGGAATTATAGTTGTTGCACCAATAATAAAATAAATTTGAATCAATCAGATCATTGGAAACACTTTCACATGCATCTCTTCTTTTTATACTATCTCAACATCTCGATCTTCATAAATAATGGGTTATTTTTAGCGAAAATCATCACTTTGCAGCGAAATGACACGGAGCGTTGATCGCTCTCTATCGTTCGCATTCGATCGGTCTGGGTCGACCGATTTGCAGCTTCCTGTGCTATTCGCACGAACGTGTCGGAAGAAGCACGCCGCTCGGTGCCGTGCACACACAGACATGGGAAGATGAGATGGGATGCACACGTCGTTGTCGTTGAGCGAAACGATGATGCTACTGTGGTTCATGTGAGATAGCCGTAGCTGAAGTACCATCTAAGCCCCTATGGAGGAGAGCATCCGTGTGCAGTTTCCGTTTGGCGGGAGGCCCGCTTTCGGTGGCTGCAAAGTGATGATTTTCGCTAAAAATAACCCATTATTTATGAAGGGAGATCGTCGTCAACGCAGAAGCGGGAGGTATTCGCGGTGAGCCAAAGTTCGTTCTGAGCCGTTTGGAGTTAATACCGAAGTGTTCGTCTTTGTCATCGTTGGCGGAGATATTGTTCGTGCACGGTGACGTTGAGAATGATGTAGCTTATGAGGAAATAAGCAACACGGCATGGCTGTAATCCTTCCTGGGGCAAAATATAGGGTTTGAATATTTCAATTTTAAAAGAGTTAAAGATGAAGTCAAACTATTGAAAATGTACTATTTGTGTTAGATTTTGTAATATTGAACACCATATTTACGACTTTTCGAAGGTTTAAACAAGCAATTGATTGTGGATGAAGTTTACTTACTTACAAGGTTTACCAGAGAAATAGCGTTGAAATAGCTAAACAAATGCAGAGTTGGAGAAGCTCAACATTTTCTGACTTTATCACATATTACACCATTCTAGCTACGATGTTTCAATTGATATCACAATTTGCGACTATTTTAGCACTTTTTTATTCATAAAGGTTATGATAATGATGTGAAGTTGAGTTCTTAGAGTGATTTTTTGTGCCACATGGTTAACAATTCAAGCTGCTTGAGAAATCGATCCTTTTTTTACCGAGAAGGATATCTTACCGCAATCGACGGATGTACACACGATGTTAGCAAAAGACAGTGCCGCGCACGTGCTGGTTGTGTATGCAATTATTACCGAGAAGGACCGCTCGAAGCGAGGCACCACGCCCTGAGGACTGTCCGATTCGCACGGACTAAAAACCTTCTCGTGCCTCGGACCAATCACTGGATTATCTGTTAGGGCATCACTTCAATGATAAGCCTTCTGTATGTCTAATGACTCCACACGGCGCCGCACTATGATACCCTGGTGAGGGGCATCAGGCGTATGAGACTCATGGCCATCCTTCAGCAGTTAATTCGGTAAAGTACCCTCTCAACTGCCGAAGTTAGTCCACTCCTCTTGTATGGTAGCATGCCACCAAACAGTATAAAACTGTAAGATCACCCAACAATGGATGCTTCAGCTGAACGACGACGATAACGTTGACCTCGCTGCTGCTGCTCCCGTCGGATGTTCCGTTGTTGTAGTCGCGTCATGATGGACTTGATGGCTCTATTTTCGATAATCCATGATATTAGATTGGAAAACATTATCGGCAAAATGTTCCTCGCCGTCAATCGCTCACCAATAGCTAAATTGGCTCTTTCTCTTATGTCTTCAAACTCCATGCACTCGTATAGAACATGTACTGGAGACTCTATGCTGTTAAGACATGTCGGACAATTTGGTGACTCAATAAACGACATCCGTTGTAGATATTCATTGAAGAACCCATGATCCGATAAGAACTGGGTCAGATGGAAGCAAAGTTCCCCATATCGTCTCTCGATCCAGGTTCTTACATCTGGTATAAGTTCCCTTGTCCAGGCTCCATGACCTGCATAGGACCATTCCTCTTGTCATCTCTGAATTGAAAGGACATGTTCCGTTTTTCTAGCAGTTGAAGAATCGGCTCCCGTTTCTATCCGTCGTTGATACACTCGAGCATCCTCGTCGATCAGTATATGGAGGGGAAACATTCCCGACAACACCGGTGCAGCATCATGTGACGTTGTCCGAAATGCACTGATTACACGATTCATGATGATCTTGTACATCCTTCTAAGTCATTGTCTTCGTTGCTCAAATCGTAACGACGTAGACCACACCGGGGCTCCATATCGGACAAGAGATGACACTACTGTCGCTACTAATCTCCGTTTACTACTTCTTGGTCCACACCTACTAGGCATCATTCGGCTAACAGCATTCATGACTCTTGTCGCCTTCTCGACAGCATATCTAATGTGTTGAGTGTATCCTAATCGGTCGTCAAAGATAACCCCCAGATACTTCAAAGTGCGAGTAGAGTTGATAGTTTGTCCTGCGGAGAAATCGATCCTTAAAGATAAACATCTGTTAACTGACTACCTCGATCAAGGTATAGAAAAAGTGCCGAATCTAATGGCGTAAATTGTTAAAAACAGCATAGCAAGAACGATGTTATGTGTAATAAAGTCAGAAAAAGTAATTCGAGATTCACGAATTATGCATTGCTTTAGCTATTATTACGCTTGTTTTGTGGGCTTTCAAACCCTGCATCCGACACTACAACCCTTGTCGAGGTTTAAGCCTTCTGCAGATGTCTTCGCCAATTCACCGGCCTTTCTGGCAGAATTAACTGGAGCTAAACAGGCCTTCTCTGCTCATGTGGACGGACTTTAAGGACGATATGGACTTGGTCGTCAGTAGCCGTCCGCCTGCTATGACTAGACCACGGGAAATTGTCGAGACTAATTCTAAGCACAATGATAAGATCAGACTTGTGGAGCTCGTCATTGTAGCGACACCTCGGTTTTCCTTAGTGGATAGAGTTTAAGTAATAATATAGTGAAATATGGAGGGTTTTGGTGGCGTCGATGTTTGACTATTCAGATCGATTGACTATTCAGCTACGGTTATGACCAAGCCAAAATATCCATAAGTGGCTGGCCAAGATCTCTCGACGTTGTATAACCAAGATAAGACAACGTAGAAGAAGCAAAGTACATTTTAAAGTTAAAAGATATGTAGATCATTTTAGTTTAACTAGCAAACAAGTAAAACCGTGACCTTTTGAAAGCGCCATTTGATGGATGAGTCAATATATCTGTATTGATTATGTTTGATAGACACAATCAACAAAAATACTCTGCGAAAGTCTTTCGCACAATAAAAACAAAAGCTATCGCTTATGAAATGCAATGCAAATTTATCCAATCAACTCTGCCTCATGCTCATCTATTTTAAATCTTCCTTTTGTCGGCAACATTCACCTCTAGCTATTTCGACAAATCGTAAACCACGCGAGTATGATGCACACCCTCCACACGTTATGTCAGAAAAAAGAAAATAAATATGTGCCCACAAAACCCCAGAATAACCTCGGAACGAGGAACCTAGTGGAATTACCCGTGAATCGGTAGTGACATGCTTCAAATGAAAGCAAATTGTGTATAAATTGAATTATTATTTTAACACACTGGTTCGCCCCGATGCCTCCTCCGAGCTGTGAGTGTATTTTGGTCGGTACTGCACAATCCGCGCACGATGATGCAAACCGACTCACCGACCCATTACCCAGGAACTCTGCGGCTCGTTTTGCGATGATGGCATGGCGGCGCAATGGATGGATCTGTATGTCCCATTTTTTGGACAGCATGTCGCACGAAACCGCCAATAAAACGGTCGTTTCTGTTCGTTTCGGCAGAGCATGAGTTCACATGCTCCCACTGCTGGAGGAAAGGGCACTGGTGGGAAGAAAAAGAAGCAGTAGGTCATCAATAACAAATAGAAGAAATGTGTGCTCGAGTTGAAAAATGGACTCACGGCTGTGTTTTCGCGGTCCATGTACACACCCGATGGTGGTGTACGTCAGTGGTCCATATCCACCCGCGCGCCAACTAGCCTCTGTGTGGTTGTTGGACTGTGTTTTTTTTTTTCGCGGATGGAACAGCGCGTTGTCTTTTGGTTATGATTTCTTTTGATGTATGACTTCATGAAGCGGCTAGCCGACAACGTTCGATGGTAGAAGATTTTGCGGCAGTTTGGGGCGGTGAATGGGAACTGGAAAATATTCAATCGTGGCTGTTTTTCCTTCAAACCCCAGGAGAAAGATGATGTATTGCGTAAAAAAAAACAGGAAAAAGAATGGCCAATGTATGTGAAACAATATCGAGCAACAAACATGAAACATGAGATCATCCGTCGTCGGTCGGTACTCTGGTTTATGTTGCGCAATAATTGAAGAGTAGCGGATGAATCTGCTACTTCAAATGCTCCTCTGCTGCCCAAGTTCGTGCGTCGGAAGTTCTTCTCATTTCGCCGGAGGTTTCCCGCTCGCATATGGTTCTCACGCAACGTTGACCTTTAATTGTGGAAGTAGTTTTCAACAGCCAAAACAACGACCTAGCACCCAGGGTACATCTCCGTCTAGGGTCTGATTATTTGCTGTGTGTTACAGTAGTGTGTTACTGTCATGCATTTTTTTTTTGGTTTGGTGTTGTCGTTCCGAATTGCTAATGAATTACTGTTTCGGAGTACCGCGCCAATACCCTTGAGCTAATGAAAGCATTAAACATTCATGAGTGTGGTTGGGTTTGGGGTTCGAAATGAGGAGGCGTTGTGGAGTTTTAGTTGTTTCGGCGAAATTTGCTGACTTTGTTCTTCTAATCTGGTACAGGGATTAGGCTCGTCAGCGTTGTTGATGTTACTGAATTGGTAACGTTTGGCCGCCGGGCTGGAAGTTGAAATGTTATTACTGAAATGATACAAGCCCAACACTTTGGCGTATAATTACATTTAATGCTACCAAACGCATGTGAGTTAATTTATTATCAAACCGTCATAAAAGTAAGGTTTATTTAGATGTAAACGCATTGACAGAGTTTTTGAGGTGAACTTGGGAAATTCGAGTCATTTATAGCTACTGTTCAGGATGTAGTTGAACGTTTTCAGGAAGTCAAACTTTCTGATCTTTTGCAAAATTTTCAGACATAATGAATAACTACAGAGAAATCATTGATGCTTCTTCTTCTTTGGCGCTACCTCGAAATATCTCGACCTACCATAACTGGCTTCCTTGACTCGATTTTATTCAGGGCTATATAGTTTGCGAAGAAAGACGATCCGAATGAGATGCGATATAGTTGATCCTGTCGTGTGAAGACCCAGCGTGATCACTGCCTCGGCCACTAGACCACCCCGATGGCAATGATAGGACTGACATATTGAAGTCCAGAAATCGGAACTATGTTTGTTATAGTTGAAAAAATAGAGAAATCCTCAGATTCTGCTGAATATTTCAGCAGAGCGGATAAAAAAACTTGTACAAATTTGTATTTACATTTGTGAAGCGTCGACTTTGTTTTTCTAAAAACTTGCGCAGGAAGCTCAAAATCTTGCTTGAATGAAACATCAGATCTTTGCTCGAAACTATCTAATCCTTTCGAAGATGGTTAGTTTTGCTTATCAGTTAGTATGGAGAGCTAGCAGCTGTAAATCATCGAACACATATAAAAAACTGGCTGAAGTCATCATAGATCTTTCAGATACAAAGATCTAAAAACGTCATTAAAGGAATGTGCAGAAACTCCAGTTGTATCTGCAAATGTTTCACTGCATCTTGAACAAAATCTAACATTGATTTGAACTTAGCAAGATTATCTTAAAACCCTTATAATATATCTAAATTAGACACATGGATTATTTATATGGAATAATAAAATTTTGTTAAGTTTTTTAACTGTATTGTGTAATTGTTTGAAATATTTCTTCCGATTATCGGGCTGCATCCCTTCTTATTAAATTAATCTTTCAACATTTTTTATCAAACAGTAATTAATCTGGTTCGTTTATGTATATTATATCACCGTGCTAAAACGATATGAGTTCATCTTCTTCTGCCAGCTGTCGTACGAAAGAGTTGTTGCCTCGCTACTACCCATCTTTTACTTAACTGATGTATGAAATTTGATTTTCCCGACACGCTTTAGTAATCTGCTTTATGACCAATTTAGTTAGCTTCAAAAGAAGCGGAACGGCAGATCAGTTTCAACATTATTGCTTTGATATTTGAGCTCCATGCCGGTCGTAACCATCGTATCGTTATGGGTTGTATTGTGCGTTTCCTTCTAGGAATTTTCCTCGCGCTAAAGAATGCCTCCATTTCCATAGGCATCATTCATAGCGACACAAAATACAGTCATCAATTTGTCAATATCTATAGATATGCTTAGGGTTACTTAAATGTGGATTTGCTTGTTGGATCATGTTAATTGGTTTCTACCTAGCATAAATCAATGTTTCGAGCGCATTGAGAAGGACACGGCGCACTGAAGAAAAATAGACCCGTTTGATTGATGCGAGGATTACGATTTGACGTTTGTTGCTTAAACAAAACGATGTCGTTTCCGCAGTAGGAATTTTTGCTTGCTTATCCATGGGAAGATTGAACCAAAAACAAAACAAAACAAAAAAAAAACTATCACATCAAACATTGGGGAATGTTGTGATTTATGCATTAACCCCGAGGGTAATAATGCTCCCGGTCGCTTACATAGCAAGGAAAGGCATTTCTGTTACATGGTTGTGTTGTCGGTTACTGCTTGCGTCGACCATTGACCGATCAACCAACTTAACGCTTGTACGTATTTGAAACCTGTCAAACAGTGTGTGACCCATCGCTGAAGATGGCAATCGTTGCGGAAGATGAATGCAAACATGCTTCTTCCGACTTGCCGTTTGCAAATGCCTTCGTGGGGGGAGGAGGGCCACGCGTGTTATGCTCCGAAAATATAACACACGGCACGGTCTAATCATTGAAAATCTTCACCGTTGTCAGGTTGTCCGTGGTGAGACGGGGCTAGCATTACAGGTTTTGAAGCGCAGTGGCAAGGAACTCGGTAGCGTGTATCGTGCCACTGGTTCGTCGACTTGCAGGCTGAGGTTTGATTTTTGCCACATTTTTCCGTGGCGTTCGCCCACCGGTCTTCTGTTACCCACTCTCTCCTGTGTCTGTGGTGTGGGACGCGTCGCGGGTCAGTCGCGTGGGTCGTCTAAATGTGACAATTATTTATCTTCTGTTATGATTTCACTTTTCAACCTTCGCGTTTGAGTAACACATAGAGTGTGCTAGGGCGAGAAAAAATGGTGGTGGGAAAACAATCCCACCAGCGGGGTGTGTGTGGTAGGGGGATGCGTTAAGGGACGCTCAATTTTAACCACCTTCATTTTGGCTTGACATCTACTCGGACGGTTCGGCAGAGGAACAGTCGAAGAGTCGCGTTGGAGTAGTGTAATTGGAACCAGGCGGCCCATTTCGACGACGTGAAGGATCATCGTGATCCATTTTCAAAAATAGTAGCACACGCACGGTTGTCCGCTGGCTGGTTTTCCCGCACGTAGATGCATCTAATGCGGCAAGCACCAGCAGCTGGCCGTGTACGTGTGTATGGTGTTTCGTGGGCTTTTTTGTGTTTGTTTGTTTCGTTGTTAGCTTTACTTTTGAGCGCGTGGGAGGGTTAGCACCTTTCGGGTCGCACACACCGATGGTCCGAGAACTGATCGTTTTCGGTTGGGGCGGTTGGCCGGAAATAAATCATCATTATCGTTCGTGCAAAGAAAACAGCGAGCTTCTTTACTACACTGCTGGGTAGATGAAAATTCTTGGCTACCAGTTGGAAATGAAGCGCGGCTGTATTTGTGTGTGGGATCGTGGACCATTGTGTTACTTTCCAAGTGCACGGATTTTGTGGTTTTGTGGAGGTAAAAATATTTAAGCATTAGGACATACGGCGTGTGTCGTGGCCGCTTGGCGATTATCTCGCCCGAAGGAAAAAGATATGCGCTTCGTCACTGTCCAAACAAACAAATAGCTACTATTGGCGATGTTTAAGAAAATGGAACCCACTTGATCACCCGCGCACGGTGTTCGGATCTGTCAACTTTCAGCTGTAATCAGGCGACGAATGAGATGAATATAGGTCGCTATTATAGAGCAGCGTTTTTTTTTGTGTATTTGTCTGTGTTGTAATACGCTTCATCGCAAGCGATATGCCATTCTCACCGACAAATTGGCCCAATGTTTGTTTGAGTGGAAAATTTAGTAGTAGAAAATCGTTCGGCGAAGATTTTCCTGCACTTCGCGCGTTACACTATCCATGCGTGCGATGTTTGTTTAGTGTTTCATTCCATCCGTCTTTGTTTTTTTGCCTTTGCGTTTTGTAATGGAAAATATCTGTTTTTCATCTTGCCGTCGTCGCTTGATTCGTTCGCAAACAGTAAAAAAATGAATTGGTCTACCCGCGCACGTGCAAGCACATTTTTCCTCGTTTGGAGCGGTGAAAAACTCTCCACTCTCGTCGTTGTTTGATTGATTGTAACGGCTTTTGGAACGTGTGTCCGGTGGAGGGGTGGCAGGGGAAGTAGGAAGCTTGGCTGCTGCTGCATCGCTAGCAACGCGCCGAAAGAATGATGGACCACTCACGCCCCATTTGAACGGGGCCTGTCGACACTGGCGGCCCCATATCTCCAAACAGTCCAAAGCGGCCGTTTGTCTGAACACACATATACGAGGGGATGATCTAGTTAATTGCTGGTAGTGAAAGATGTGTCAGTTTTATTGGCGTGTCTAATTTGCCCGATTAGGCCCTCTCGCCACCATTAGTCGCTAGCTGGCGCGCGCGCGCGCGCTCTCTTTCTCTATGTGGAATCGATAGGGCTACCAACGGGGCATAACAAAACTGCAACAACCGTGGCCATCACGATCGGTGATGAATGGGTTTCTGGGAGGCAGTTTGTTTATTGATGTTTGATAGCCGGTAGCGGGGTTCAACCTGCTCCAATCTGTTTGTATGTGAGCCGTGGAGGAGAATTATTTAATAGCAGCAAGGAAGCACATATCAATTTGTTAGCATCTGAATTGTGGAGAGATTGTAATGGTCTTTTAATAAATGGTCGTGAGTTGTGCGTAATTGGAATGAACGTAATATTATTTCATACGATACAGGACTACGTCACTACTACTATTTAAATAAACGAAACAAATGACGTTTTAAAAACTGCAGACGTCTCGGCTAGACGTACAATGCAATTGCGGTGAAAGATATAAAAAACTGAAGCGCTTGATATCACGGCTCGTGTATGACAGTTTTCACACAAAGATCTTAAAATTTTAATTACATTTTTTACATTATAAGAAGGTTTAATTGATTTTGTTAAGCTATCTCTTTCTCTTTCTCTATGTGGAATCGATAGGGCTACCAACGGGGCATAACAAAACTGCAACAACCGTGGCCATCACGATCGGTGATGAATGGGTTTCTGGGAGGCAGTTTGTTTATTGATGGTTGATAGCCGGTAGCGGGGTTGAACCTGCTCCAATCTGTGTGTATGTGAGCCGTGGAGGAGAATTATTTAATAGCAGCAAGGAAGCACATATCAATTTGTTAGCATCTGAATTGTGGAGAGATTGTAATGGTCTTTTAATGAATGGTCGTGAGTTGTGCGTAATTGGAATGAACGTAATATTATTTCATACGATACAGGACTACGTCACTACTACTATTTAAATAAACGAAACAAATGACGTTTTAAAAACTGCAGACGTCTCGGCTAGACGTACAATGCAATTGCGGTGAAAGATATAAAAAACTGAAGCGCTTGATATCACGGCTCGTGTATGACAGTTTTCACACAAAGATCTTAAAATTTTAATTACATTTTTTACATTATAAGAAGGTTTAATTGATTTTGTTAAGCTATAAAAAGGCGGCCCGGTGGTGTATACGATAGCGGCGCCGGTCTTCACACGGGAGGACCGGGGTTCCGGCCCCGTACGCTGGACTGACTATCCAGCTACGGGTATAACTAAGTCACAGAAAGCTAGCAATTGCTAGCAGGCCAAGACCTACAGAGGTTGTAGTGCCAGAGAAGAAGAAGAAGAATAAAAAGTTCGGAAAATGTAATCAAGCCGTTCAAATGTATCTTAGGACGCGTTTCTTTTCACGTGTTTGTACCCTACGAGTAGTATGACAAGCTAAAGAAGTTGAATATAGGCACCAGTATATAGATATAGTCGCTTCAAATTTTCCAGTTCGCCAATATTTTTTATTCTGGCGAAAGACTTAAAAACATGTGATATGTGACAGATATCGGCTACTAAGCGGGTATGCTAAGACTTTCTTAACTGAAGGTTTTATCGTTGTGAAACTTTGATGTAGTACTAGAGCATTCGTGGACACTGTTACACAAAACTCACTGTAACAAACCTCACGACCGGAGTGACCAATGCTTCTTTTTGGTCAAAAACTTGTGACACAATTCACAGAAAAATACTTATGAATGTTGAGTTTAGTGTTAAGTAATCGTATAAGCGAATTTTCTTATCGTGCGCTAGTAATTCATAACTTTAAGCCTTTTATAACTTTATTGTAAATCGTGTTTTTGTTTCAAAACATTTTGCTTCATTACAGTCACGTTTAAAATTAGTCCATCAATATCTAACGTGTTTCTTTTGTGTTTTTTTTGTTTTCGTTTTAGGTAAGTGAAGTCGGTAGTGAAGATCAGAATGGAGATGCTACAATATCTACCTGAAACGGTCAGGCACAAGCACATGCATTATTAAAAAAGACGAACAAAAACATTACAAGAAATCAACGTCCAGCCGTAGATCGTTTTGGATAGGTGAAAAGCTTTTTCATCGTGATCATTCCTCTCCTGCAAAGCCATAGCTGAAACAAAGTTCAAAAAGCAAACTCATTTCCATCATGCACACCGAGCTGCGATGTAAACTCCTTAAAAGGATAAATTTTTTATCACGTTTTTACGTTCGTTTGAATTTATCTGGTTTGCAGTGGGGTTGAATAGATTGCCCACAATCGTGGCATGGTCGTTTGTGTGCACGTTGCACACGTCGAGCGTCTGCTAAATAATAGTGAACTATTATTATTCGAGCCGGAAGCTGGACGCAAAAAAAAGAAAGGAAAAACGGTCCGGTCACTAGTACTATAGGATGCTGCAACTGTTCGAGAGTTGTGAGAGTGAGATTCTATTGCGAGTTGCAGCCAACGAAGGTGGTCAACAATTTTCTCTAATATCGTAAAATAATAGAAAGCATCAGAAATCTGTTATCTGCTGTAATGAAAATCGTGTTTCGAGTACGAAACTATTACGAAGAGTCCTTGCCGCAGCAGTAGGAAAACGCTCTCACGATGGTGTATTTTGTCACGCTGGTGGTGGCTTGCCGGGCAAGCCGGAAATTGTAAACTGGGTTAGGGACGTTAGGAGTAACAATAGCTTGAAAAAATACGATAGGTGTGAAAAAGTTGTGTCGCTCGTTTCTCAGCGAATAAACCTTGCCTGTGGTGCAAACGTAAATAATAACTTCGAACAATCGCAACGAAGGTTGTGCACAGACAATCCAAAGAGAAGGTGGACAAAAGCAGCTAGTGTGCTTTTGATTTTAGATCTTTGAACGAAAAAAGCGTTTCTATGATGGAAAAACTCCCTAGCATCAAATCGTCTCAGTGTTTGGCCGGGGAAGCTAGTTAAGAAAATCACAGCAAAACAAAAAGCTAACATGCGAATTCAGGGAGTTTTCCTTCAGGAGACTGCTGCGAGCGCATAAGAATCAAGGCAACCTGAACCTAGCTATTGTTCAAGTGTGTGGGCTTAAAAATGAGACAGCGAGGATTCTACTAGCAGGTGGTTACCGAGCGTGGCAGCACCAGTAGGAAGAGTTGTATAAATTGTAGTTATTTTCTAGATAAATTCATAAGCATCCACCCACCAACCCGTAGCACCATACGCTCAGTCGTTTTTAAATCTTCTTTAACGCGAGATAGAGCATTTTACGCTTTACTCGTACGGAACAATCACGTCGGGAAAGTATTTTTCTATGGAAACACCTCCATAGCCACCATAACCCACCGCCGGCCAGGAAGCTGGCAAGAGTTGGTCTATTCTTTGTATGATTTTCGTTTTGTTCATTCCCGTTGGTGGTGTTCATTTGATTTTCTTTCATTTGGAGGATGAAGGTACGGATGCTGAACGCAAGAGAGTGGCAGGACACAAGTGCTCGGTCGGTCGGCTTTCATTTCAGTGCCTGAACACTCGAAAGGAAACGAAATGGCCCGATAGTTAAGGAAGAATAGTGCAATAGGCAGCACATATCACTTAAAGCTTGGTGTGTTACGTGTCAGTACGTTCTTCCTTCCGGGGGCCGATTGAAGCGCGGAAGCATTTCAACAACCAGAACACAATTACGAAAACACAAGGGCGTTGTAGGGTGGGAGTTTGCTTGCCGTTCTGCCACTGCTCTACAGTTCAGGGTACGGGATAGAACAACAATATTGGCTCGTTTTTGGTTTTTCTTTCCGCCTTTCTTTGTTACGGCGGGTATACCGTGTTTGCGGTGCCCAGAGACGCTAAATCCTTCTCGATGCGAGCAACAGGTTGTAGGGCGGCTGTTCGCTTTTAGTGTTTTGACTGGAGCATTTGTTTTGCCA
The DNA here is from genome assembly GCA_002091835.1 of Anopheles maculatus. NCBI lineage: Eukaryota > Metazoa > Arthropoda > Insecta > Diptera > Culicidae > Anopheles > Anopheles maculatus. The sequence goes on from KZ061851.1 coordinate 104,853, forward strand.
CTAGAACGTGAAGATAGTGAAGCCATTCACTTTCGGAGAGTTGGGGGTTGATTTGCGGGTGAAGATGCACGAGCGTTAGAACCCTTGCGAAAGGCAAAATTTCAAAGCAACAGGATATCAACAGGCCGGAAGTTTATCAGTACCCCTATTGAATGTCTGGCTTTGCTTGGTTAGATTGTTTGGAATTGTTTCTTGTGATGTGAGCAACGCCCTTTTGTATTATTAGTCCCTTTTTCATAAGCCTGAGCATTCCATGAATAGGTTGTTCTAAGTGAAAAGTGTGTAACTTTTAAAATAATCCCCAAAACTATTCAGCTATAGGATTAAAACATGACACAATTTATTTGCAGTGAAAACTAATGCTTGCACTAGAACATTAGTGTTGCTTCCGTGTGTGGCTTTTCATAGTTTCAGTTTCTCGAAATGTCTGCTGCAGTCGTGTCACCTGAAGAAGCTGTAATGTGGCGTTGAGCATTTGTCTTGAGCTTACAATTGCATAATACTGGGCGGGCACGGCTGGTGAACTGCTTGGTTGATATAGTAGATAATCATCCCACGTCCTCGCGGCAACTGTCGCGACACGCTGGCTGGCTGTAATATTATCCCTGCGCCGATGGTAAATTGTGTCGTCGAAGCATTCGTAGACTCATACGCTCCGGGTGGTGTATTTGTGGTACAGGAAGAGACCTTGCATACTTGTCTCTATCTCACAACGCACGCTAGTTTGCTGATTGCACACGTTTCTGTTTCTTTATAATGTCCCTTATAATGCCTCAAGCTATTTCGCTTGAGAGAGGGAGAGTGTACATGGTTTTGCGTACACCAACAATGTGGTTGCCGACGTAGCACAGATTTTCGCGATACACGTCTCAAAATCCCTCCCCCCAACCGTACCGACGTCAGCGATGGATGGATTTGTGTCGTTTGCTCAAAAACGATGACGGCACGATATACAACGGTGACGATCGTGCATCGCAGGACCGATGGGATGCGTACTTGTTGCCGTCTTCCAATTAATTACACGAGTTTAAGTGTGATTAGATCATTGCGCACGATGACATGCGAATGCGTTGAGTAGTCGCCAAGAAGTTGCCGGTGCCGGTGCTACCGTTGTTGCTGAAGGTGATGATGTCTATCTTAAATGCGGATGCCACTTGTGCATACGGTTGGGGTTACTTATTTTGCATCGCTGCCTGTTTTGTGGCCCACAGTCTGGGCCACAGACTGCGTGTAATGGATTTAATGGAGCTGTCGGTGACAAATTCACAACTTGCCTGCTAATGATTCCTTTTTGTTTTTATTTGCTATTAGTGGAATCTTATTCTAATTTATTATTGCTGGTAATGTGATTGTGGCTTTGGTTCTCTTGTTTATTTGTAACAATCTTCTTAGTGATTACGGTGTAAAGTTATGCTAATAAATGTAACATTATAGAACTTTGGTGTCGTGTGTGTCGGCTTAGAAAATTAGTTTGGAAAATATCCTAGAAAACCAATAAAATTTCAAGTGATTATGAACTACAAATCGCTTACAGAATGGAGATAAAATAAGAATCCCACAATCGGTTCAAGGTCACACTCTACTGACACAATTTCGGTAAACGAAGCGTATGATTTCGCGCACAGAACCACCCAAAAGCGCATACCGAGACAGAACTTCTTTCCATCTAATCGCTTGTGTGCGGGCTTTAAGATTCTTACTCCAGCCGCTAGCTAGACGGGTCGGTCTTAGCGGGGGCGCGCACACGATTAGCTCTGTTTTGCGTGGTGTTAGACAAATAAATTTAAATTAATTATCACCGTAATTAATTGGGTTGCGCTAAATTCATTTGACTAATTAATTTATCTCTGTGTTGTGTGCGCGAGACACGTGGAAGCGCGCGCGCGACGGTTGTCAGTCATGTCGGTAGTATCCCGTGTGTCGCACGCCACCGAGAATGGTTCACGCGAATTTGCGAACTAAACATTTTCCAAAGAGTCTTTTCCGGCGAGGATGCTGCAAAGTTTTGCAAAGCTTTGGTTCGTTTCCTTTCGCTAGAACGACTTTTGCTGTTCGTCCACGGACGAAGTTGTCGTTTCCGTCATCGTCAGACTTTGCTACTGGTGGGTGCGTTAAATTTTCTGTGTATCAAACAGTTGTGTCCTGCTACTCTAGCGGGCGGAGAATCTTGGTGAAGTCATCCCCTCGGGGAGAGCGTTGCTAGACTGACGGTCCATCTCGTTGGAGGACGAGCAACCCGCAGCAACGGTAGCTGATTGCCATCCGATCGAAGTGTAAAATAGCTATCATTCACGGAGATAAAAGGACGACGCTGTCTGGCTGCAGGCAGGTGCGGAATGCGGTGGAAGTGCGTGGTCCGTAATTTATTAAGATGACAATTTAATGCCCGTTAATTGATTTGCTTGAGTTTGTCTTTTGGCTGTCACATTTTCTAGCGCGGTGCACTGACGAACCAACGAATACTGTTGCGGTGTATAGCCAGCGTAAAACCGGGATCATTCTGCTCGGGGCCAGCACAGCCAGTAATATCCCTCTCGCCGCCATCTTCTTCTAGAGAGCGTCTTTAGTATAGTGGTTCATAAATCTTACCCGCTCGTTGTACGCTTCTACTGTTCCCTGGGCCGTGTAATAGTGTGTGATGTGTGTTGTATTGCAATGTCAATGGAGGGACATATTTACAACACTTTGAACACGCATCTCAAATTAGGCGATAACTTGCGTGTAAGGGCGTGGGGAATGACGGGTGTTTTGAAATTCATCACCAAGGTGTAGTAATGATTTGCAAGGAATCCCGAAATGCTGCATGCTGCTTGGTCATGGACATGTTTGTGATAATTAATATTATTCGATATATTACGCTGACAGCAATCGGTAGACAATTGTTTCTAAAATGGTGGTTGAGAGCGATTGATTAATACGGTTAAGGTAGGGTTAGTTTCTTGAAGGTTATTGTTGAAATTGACGACGTAATCGTTTATTCAATAGTTCAAATTAAGCCAAAGAAGTCAGAAATGGCGGGCTTAAAACTTTCCAGGTTTTAATTCTCAATGTAGGAAAAAGTTAAGTTTTATGTTATTTTTTTTCAATAATTCTACGAACATGGCAGATATCGACATCACTACATACCTCGGAGCAGTCACCTACTTTTCGTCTAAGTCTGCGGCATAACACTGTAAACATCACGTCTCACGTCTGAAAGCCCACGTGCCCAATCGTAGAATAGAAGGAAACGTTGCAAAAAGCTTCGCGTGTGGTATTCTAGCGTTTTATAGCTGGATCACTTTTGCTAAAGAAGTGAACGTGCATTGATCCCGTCATCACAAGACAAATTCCAACGTTTAGGTCAACCATTGCATAACCATACTCGTCTTTCTTGTTGTTTGATTGTGTAGTGAAGCTATACATAGCTCGATAGATTGTGCATATGCGACTATTGTGCGGTTCTGATGCAACGCTTTCTAACTTAACCTATGGCATTCTTGTTGGCATGCACGTACGTGCTGTTTGCCTGACATCCAGCTAGACTTAAAGCTAGTGAGATATCAGCAGAGACGATGCTTTAAGCCCAAAGAACATTCCATTTAATCGCAACCATGTCCCCTTCAACCTTGTAGATATCTACCATCGGATCATTTCCAAGTTCAATGCATAGCACTTTGTTCCAGAAAATAGAAATTTGCGTTCGTTTGCTTCAGTGCTTTGTTAGCTATTTTCCCTGTCAATCATCATCATAAGCGATTCGTTTTGATTAGCGTACTTGTGAGACGGTATCAACATCCAACAGTGAGGGCAAAACAGAGTACAAACAGGACGAAAACGAAAACAGTGATATTGATATTAATGGCACGCGAATGATAACCCCACCTCTGGACAGCGAAAACTGTCCTTAACGGCACGATTGCACGTTGCCCCTTTCCAGACTCGGTGGATCAATGGTGGGGAAATTGATTTAGTTTTTTTTTTGTTCGTGGATACACTACGGATTTAGAGATCCGCCGAAAAAAAACAGGGAATACAGAATATTGAGCAGCTGAATGAGCCCTTCTTTTTCTTCCCATTTACGACCGCAGTTTGTTGCTCGTCCCGCGGGAAATCTGATGCGTCCTTCCCGTTCTCAAATTTCCATCGCTGTGAAAATATAAAGTGACCTCTTACTGGTGCTGCTGGGGAAAAGGTAGCAGTAATGACGATTATACTAATAAAACTGACCCATAATCATTATCATAAATTTTAATGGCAGCTGGTCCCCCGATGCATAGCACTTTGTTCCAGAAAATAGAAATTTGCGTTCGTTTGCTTCAGTGTTTTGTTAGCTATTTTCCCTGTCAATCATCATCATAAGCGATTCGTTTTGATTAGCGTACTTGTGAGACGGTATCAACATCCAACAGTGAGGGCAAAACAGAGTACAAACAGGACGAAAACGAAAACAGTGATATTGATATTAATGGCACGCGAATGATAACCCCACCTCTGGACAGCGAAAACTGTCCTTAACGGCACGATTGCACGTTGCCCCTTTCCAGACTCGGTGGATCAATGGTGGGGAAATTGATTTAATTTTTTTTTTTGTTCATGGATACACTACGGATTTAGAGATCCGCCGAAAAAAAACAGGGAATACAGAATATTGAGCAGCTGAATGAGCCCTTCTTTTTCTTCCCATTTACGACCGCAGTTTGTTGCTCGTCCCGCGGGAAATCTGATGCGTCCTTCCCGTTCTCAAATTTCCATCGCTGTGAAAATATAAAGTGACCTCTTACTGGTGCTGCTGGGGAAAAGGTAGCAGTAATGACGATTATACTAATAAAACTGACCCATAATCATTATCATAAATTTTAATGGCAGCTGGTCCCCCGCGGCATTGGCCAGCGGCAGCGATGAATCGATGGGGCTTACGTTCACTGTCGGTCAGCTGTTGAAGGTGTAGCATTTTTTGTGTTGTGGTATGGTGTTAAATTCACAAATTTGTACTGAAAAGTGTGCAGCTGACCTATCAAGGAAGGGCTTTTATGGTAGGATTTTAAGCAAATATAATCTGTTGGCTGCCGAAAGATGTTTCGGGTTGAGGTACCGAATAAACCTTTAATAAGAGCAGTGAAGCTTTGCTTCTGTTGGAGGTGGAAAACTGTAATGGTTTCGATGGCTAGGTTCAAATCGCAATTCAAACAAATGCCTTTTCATTAGCTACGCCTGATGGAAAATCAATTACGGGTGGCTTTTCATTTGATTCGTGTCTTTTTTTGTCCTTTATTTTTGTGGGTAAACTCATTTTATCTACTTGTTAGATACTTTTATGTACATTAGGTTTACGTGAATATATTCAATACTCTAGGTTAAGGTTAAATGTCAGAATTCTTTAATTTCCTGGGTAGAAATCAATATTAGAAATGAAGATACATAATTTCAGCGAAAGTTTGTTGGTAAACATTCTCCTTACTACCGATTCTGCAACGGATGCAACAAGTTATTGGCAATGCGCAGTCATTGCGAAAGAAAACTTTTATGCATCGTCGATAGTAATGCATCACTTAATCCTCACCCGTTCCAGAGTTGTGATGTTGCAGGCCAGTATGAATTTAGTTTTCCTGCAAATGTAAATCGGCTTGTCGACCTCGGCCCGGGAACTTTTAGTGTGGAAGTTTTATTGGCGGCAACTAGTATCTACGCGCGTCTATTAAAGTCCTGCCGATCAGTTTCTTCTCAGCATTCGCTCGAAGTGTCTCGAAAGTTTTTACGGATGTCGGCGGAAAGCTGAAGATGTATTTATCATAAGGAGGGCAGCTAGTGCTATATAAACATAGAACGGTGTACTGAAGTACGTCGGGGAGCGTTGGTGAAACGTTTGGCGAAGCAATAGTTCGCGAACATTTTCCGTTCGGATGCGGCACCCGGTTCATGGTTGAAAAATCGGAAATAGCATGAATGTTACCTTCATTCTGCTATGATTTGAATATTTTATATCTTCCAATACTAACGCTTGTAATAGAATTCTCACCTAGAAGCTTTCACTGAGAGGTCCGCTGTGTGCTAGGAAGCAGGATGCTTTTCGAGAACTTGAGAACTCACCCGGAAGAAGCATGATGCGATCGCTGCTGCTCGAGCGGGTTGAAAATGCAGTGTGCAGTCGCTTTATTATGCATCATCTAGCGTGCTCTCTCAGAGTGGTGATGGTGGTGGTGCATCGTATGTTATACAGCACGACCATTGTACGTGTCAGGTTTCCTGGCTGCCATCTCCGGCCAGTTCCGGGAACGTCTTCGGAAACATCTTGTGACTATCGGACGAATACGCATCCTGTTACGCTGTTGCTCCTACCCAAATGCAAATGAAGAAGCCTCTCACCGACACGCTGGCCGAAGATTGGGTGCCGGTTTCTGGGGTTTCTCGGTGTTTCTGGCATCGAATGAACTTCTGCTCGTGCTGGCTCTGGTGGAGGAGCACACAGCGTTTCGTGGAGAAGCGTATTCAAAGATGCTTTCCCCGTGAACTGTGCATGCACTTCTACCCTTCGCCCTATTCATCTAGGACGAAAGTCCAACGGGACCTATAAGGTGCACTTTTAACTCCATTTATAATACCTTCCTTACACACATGTGCACCACCAATACTCACTCGCGTTATGTGTATGCTTCGGATGCAGCGTAGTACAGATAGTTTGTTGTCCGGGAGCATCCTTGGGGTCGTTTCGGGTTCGATTTTTATCTCGCTCTAACTCGCGGTCCGGGGTTCCTTTTTTTCCGATGGTCGATAGTCGAGTTCCCGGGGTTTTGATTTATTCACTCACATTTCCCACGGGAGATTTTCCTCGGCATCCCTTGTTCACGAAGCTATGGGTGGTTATGATTTTTTTTTTTCGTTACTGTAAATCCTGTAACATTGTGTGCCCGGAAGCTGAGAAGTTTTGAAGGTAGAATATCATCCGGTTTAGAATAGTGTATTCTTTCGAGCTCACATGGGTAAGCTTGAACGCGAATGTGTACACCTGCCTTGAGAACCCAGAACCATCGATGTTGGTTTCCGTTGGGTTCGGAATGTCTGTGTGTGTGTGCGGGTTTTTTTTTGCTTTTCGTTGCGCTCAATGAAGGACGACGTGAAGCAGACTCGTTCAAAATATGTAAAATTTTATTTATGACTCCCCGGTTGGTGGAAACATTCTTGGCGTTCGGTAATCCGTTATTTATGCATTGAAGCATATAGACACGTCCGGTGCCTTTACACTTCATCATCCGGATACGATGCAAAGCACATATTCAAATTAGCTTAACGATGCCTATGAATGCTATTACTTGGCATAGAGGAATGATTTTTCCTAGTGTAAAATGAAGACTACCGGTTGGTTTTGTTTGCAAGATTTATAACAAAATAGCTACCAATAGTGTGTATTTTAGCAGTTTTATTGCTCATAAGGTATGCACCTCCACATATTTTCTGGAACATAGCTTAATCAAATTTGTGTATTATTCTTTTCGTAGAATTTTATTGATAAACAAAAAATAAAAAGAAGCAAAAACTTTTGCTTTCGGTAATACGCTAATGTTTTGGAGGTATGTCAGATGTATTTTGCATTGCAATTCAACAATGTCTGGAACTATTTATTCCTTATTTTTACCTATTTTCTCGTCTTGCGTTATCAGATAGTGTTGGTATGCTTCTGAAGTCCATCATCCTCTCGAATGCGACTAAAAGTGTTTAGTCAGTTTTGTACAGAGTTCATGTCTCAGAGGCGTATAGGAGTACTGGAACTATGAAGGTTCGCTATAAACGTCAGTCTCGAGGCTGATAATTTGAAGTTTATTTGGTTTTACTCAGCATCCTTGCGTGTATCTCAACATCTGTGTTGTTATCGGTGCGAACATCTAGGGGTTCTGGCATCTGGAGTCCAAAGAAAGGTGAAATTTTGGACGTTTTGGAAGGTTTACTATGTACTGGTCATCACTGTTTTACCTCGTTGACTTCCAACTTGAAGTTTTGTAGCGTGTGGTCAATCTTTTGATAAATATATACTGCATTAGCGAGTCTCAAACTGGATTGACTTGTAGAAGATGCTCTACTAAGTACTCAGCCTATTGCAGGTCCTCTAGACTTTATTTTACCTGAAAAAATGTGGAATCTGGGTTTCTGGAAATGGATGAGATTCTTTGCCGGATCCTTCAGAATGAAAAACTGGCTTGCTATCTACCATCGTACTATCTTCTCACAACGCTTTTCTTACATACGATCAGTTGAGAGATACCTGTGATTCTGTTAGAACGAATTCGTCTCCTTCAATTCATTGAATCCTTCTAATCAATGTTATTTTCTTTTAATACGATTGAAGGTTTACTGCTTCAACTCCGCAAGTCTTGCTTCCTCTGCCTGCCACACGGATACACTATGTTTAAATTACATTTTCTCCTCGACAGACAAATTGCATTTAGATCGTTCCGAGTGAGCTTCTTTTCCACTGCCGGATGAATGCAATCGAGCAACGAAACGAACAGAATTGCTAATTCAATCGAAATGTGTACACGATTCCTTGCGCTGGTGATTTCTAGAAAACGGGTCCACCGTCCTGAAAAAGAATGGTTACTTCCATCAGCAGCAGATTAGCTGAGAGATGACGTTTGTGAAGCACGCGGTAGAGTGCTTTTGCGTTCTCATTATTTTCCCCAAAAACCCTCGCGGATGTACCACCGGACGGGCGGAGGTGGAACATTCTTGATCTTAACCACCACGCTCTTGGTGCTTCTCGTGTCTCCAGTCTCACGTCCTCGCCCGTTGTATCACTGGCGCTAAGTAGCTTCCGGGGTGATTCCTTCTGGTTTTTCCAAACACCGAAGTGTAATTCATTTTCTCTTTAATTAAAAAACCATCATAAACCGCGGCACAAGGCTCGGCTCGTTGGCGGAGGGTGGAGACGTTTCCCAGGCTTGCGTGTATTGTGTTTTGCCGTCGGCGATCCTCAGGATTCGTGTAGGATCCTCGTTGATACCTACCTACCCGGCGTGACGTTGCTATTCTGTTATTTTCGAAGGACGTTCTTCGTGAGTGCGGGCGCGCGCGTTTGTGTGTATGGGGCCTCCCAGCGGCGTGTTTGATGAAATGAAAATAGCGGTTGTTTGTGTTTCAGTTCTTGTGTAATGGAGATTTTTTTTGTGGTCCTCGCTCACGTTCGTATTTTAGTGCATCTTTCTTCGGGATTCAGAACATCATCATCCTACCAGTTGGTTCAAGTTGGTCCGATGAGATAATGATGGGTAGTAGTAGGGTTGATGAACGAGCAACCACTTGCGAACGTCATCGCATTTGGAGTTTCTGGGGGTTAAGGCTTTCTGCCCAAGACGCTGGTTTTGATTGTCGGTTGTTCTGGCAAGTAAAGCTAACAAACGGGTTGTTCCCGACTTGCGGGAGTACGGTCTTCGGGTGTTTTCTTTTTGATGCTCACCAAACTTTTCACATGATGCCGTCTCATTTGAAACTTCTTTTCTTTGTGTGTCTGTTTACATGTACGATTTCACGATCGGTTACGGGGAAAGGATGCGTTCCACGCAGTTTCTCGACGGTGCGTGTGGAAAACTACGCAAGGTGAAACCCTTCCGTGTTTCCCACACAAAAGGTTGATTATGGGAAATTGTTCTTCTGTGAAAAATGTCAGCGACTTGTTGTTTGTTCAGTTGTCTAACTAGCTATCCCCGGGAGGCACACGCGTTCCTGCTTCCCTGCTGTGACGTACGACGTCACCGATGTTGAGTGGAAAACGACAAGAAATGGCAGAACGAGCATTCGCGAAACGAAATGGTGAAGCAGTTCTGTTGCTGCTCTGAATAAGTTTTGCACACTGTAATTCCATTACAGCGCAGCAGTAGCCGGGCATGCTCGTTGAAATGATTATAAGTTTATTTTCTCTCAGTTTGGTAGTTTTTTTTTCTCTGCATGCATGTTGCTGTTTGCAGACTTCCAGCAGTAAGCATCCGGGTGACTGATGTTTCACAAAATTCGCCGTACAAACAGAGGGCGGAGTGGGTTTTAAAATAAATATTTAATAACCGTACATGCAACTTCCTGCACGTCAATGGTCCGGTGTTATACGAATAAAATTCCCAAAGCATTCACCAGTCAAGGAATGCACCCGGAAGTACTGTTGGTAAGCCTGCTCATGCTTGCTTGTTTGCTGTATACTATTTGTCGTGACACTCAATCTAGAAAACACAAGGAAAAAGGAGACAAGGACAACAAAAAAAAACCTGCTAAATTGTTTCAATTTGGAACGCATTTTTGCAACTTTAATTTCTTTTCGACATTATCTGGCGGTGCCGTTTTCCCTTTTGCCTTCCCGTGTTTGTGTTCTGTTTTTCTCGCCATGCATCATTTTGTTTGGTGGTTCCTTTTTGTGTTCTTATCTTAGACACGAGTTTGCCGAGCTGGAGCAAAAGTATTCATTTTTTATTGCCTTGTTTGCGATTTTATTATTTGCGTTAGGATGGGACAAGCACACCGCTAGCGAGAAGAACCGTGCTTGGGTGTGAGATGTGGACTATCGTTTTGTTGGCCATAATGGGCCGCTCCGATCTGTTTGTTGTTGAAGCACAATGTGTTCGTCGCTCATCGTTTCCCGGTTCGTTGTGTTGTCACCTAGGCGTTGTGTTGTCCGCTTTCCTCTGCCCGACTCGCCGGTTAAACAATGTATTTTCGGAAGCTGTTAAAAATCTCATTTACATAATTTAATAATCGTCAGCGGGAGGACAAGAAGCATCTAGCCAACTAGAGCACACTAGACACACCGTTGGTCCGGCTTGCCTTGGTCAGGCAGTTGTTTAAGCGAAAACCTTAAAATGAACCAATTGAGCAAGCTGTTTCGCCATTATTTTTTTGCTCGCCTCTTTTTACCTTCTTGCCGGGCACAAGAGCACGTGAAGGATGGATGTCGGTCCTCGGTCGGCAGCAGAATCAGCTCGAAAGTTTTTCTATTTGGTCCGCTTTATTCGCCGAATAAACTGTACTGCCCCGTGAGGGTTGCTGCTGCGTGGTAAAGAATTGCTGGAAGAATTTTTACTCTGCGCGACGTTTGCGGGGGAGGTTGGGTGGGTGTAGGTGGGCCTGCCTTAAAATAAATGGAATGGGGGATAGGAAAAACAAAACAAAAAATCAACCAAATTGTTGCTCCCGTGCTTCCGAGAGCGAAGGACGTGAAGTTTTCGTAAAACCCCGAAAACAAAGCTGCGAAAGTCTTACAACAAAATATGAAAAACCCATCCAACATCGGAACATTGGAACCACCCATTCGGGGCCTTTCCTAACCCCTCCCGCCCGCTCCCCTATTCCCTTCTGAGAAATGGAAATGAATAAAGGATATCAAGTCTGCTTTTTCCTTTTTTACTTTTTGTCTGTTTCTTCCTTCCCACCTAACCATGCCGGGGTCTATTTGACCGACTTTTGGGATGGCCCGGTGATGAAATACCTTCGACAAAGGGCTTTCTCTGGTGGGCAAGCGCCAAAAAGCGTCTATTTTTCCCGCAACAACCGAACGCTCTCCGCATTGCTCCCGATGCTCATTTATGATGATGGTTTAAATTTTCATTAAGTTACATTCTTTCTTCATCCTGGCGCCAACATTCCACTTTTTTTTGGGCATTATATTTCCAGGTAGTTATCGGGCCCGGTTTGCATTCGCTAGCTGGCTGGCTGACTGGCCGGTCGGTGTGGGGGTTTTGTTTCTATTTTGCTTGTTTTGTGTTGGGTGTCCTTTTGTCGAAGTGACTGCTGTCTTTTCTTTAAGGATGGGGATGTTTTCGCTTCTTACACCTGGGGTGGAAGCAAGACGATTGGGATTGGGTGAAGATGGGCGTTTGCTGATGGTCCCTTTAGGCTTACTTAGGCATGCTTGGCTCGTGACAGGGGATGAACTCGAGAAAATGGCTCGAAATTGTTTTGCTAGCAAAAATATGTCAAACCCGAGCGTAGGATCCCGCGCGAGGCTTCAGGTATTTTTATGACAGCTTTTGTGGGGCAAGGATCGGGTTGTTGATGCTTTGTTTTATTTTTATTGAAACGAAATGCACCTTTTTTTCTAATGGTTTAACATATCTAACCATTAGAGACATCATACGCAAGGGATGGGATGGGATGTATGTTGGGATGGATGGGATGGATAAAGGGGTACATGTTTTTTGAAAGCAAACTTTGACAACCCTTTATCGATAGTTTTTGTTAACAAACCGATAATCCTTCGACATATTGATATGGGAAGACCTATTGTGTCTGCTAGTAAGTTCCCGGCGTTTTACAAAAGATGACGCCACCAGTACATTGCCGGTCGAAATGTCAGTTCTCTTGCGTCATATTTATACGTTGTACATTTGACAGTAACATTGCATCATTACATTTGGCCTTTTTACTCGGCGTCGCATAGTTTTTAGTGCGAAATTATGGTAAGTCCTTAAGCAAAGCAGTTAACTTTGAAGATAACTGGGGTTAAAGCCTCCTGTTTGCTTCAGGAAACTTATGAGGTATAATGTATTAGTTTCTCTTCGTTGTCGCAAATGTTGTTATGGTTCAAATATGGCATTTTGATATTTTGAAGACAAGAAATCGCTAGAAAACTTTTGGAAGATACGCAATTGCATGTTTTGCTGATTGCTGACCAGTGATTAAAAGAGCTTGCTGCATCTTTGCATCTGGAGGTTCATTGGAATTTATCACTAAAGATTTGACTGCAGAACAAGTTGAAGCCGAGAGACGTAGTTCGGTGATACTATGTGTTCTAGATATTGCTTACACCAGCAGTATGCTCTTCATTTAGCTAGCATGTCTAGCTCATTTTATTACGATGCGCCGGAGAAATACCAACATACAGAATGCGATGTTTTTCATAAGGTGTTATCAAAATGGTGTCATTTAATTCGAATCTATAATGAAAAGAATTACCAATTTTGTTGATTAACCTTCGGACGCAAACGTTTTGTTAGTTCGGAATACATCTTCTTCTTCTTCTTTGGCACTACAACCTCGTGAGGTCTTGGCCTGCCAGCTATTATTGCTAGCTTTCTGTGACTAAGTGTCACCCGTAGCTGGATAGCCAGTCCTGCGTACGGGGAGGCGATCCGCCGAGATTCGAACCCCGGTCCTGCCGTGTGAAGACCGGCGCCGTTATCGTATACACCACCGGGTCGCCGGGTTCGGAATACATACATTACGCAAAAGATGGGATAAGCTGTTCGGTGGCAGCGACGATAGCGACGTCGGCCTTAAACGACATACCAAGAATCGAACCTCATCCCTTGGTATCAATAAACCTAGTAGGTCATTTGATTGCCGGCATGCTCTAGCAGGTCGTTAAGCAAAAAGAGAGAGAGAGAGTGAGAGAGAGAGATAGGGCTAAAGTTGAAGTTTCTCATTTGACCAAACTTTCAATAAAAATTATGCACCAATTTTCTAAAAACTGTTGGTAAAAATGCTTCAAATTTACTTGAAGACACTAAGGAGGACTCTACGCCAGACGTCGTTTAATAATGGCCCGTTTTACATCATAAGAATGGAATTTAGCACAAGAATGCATTTTCTTTACACCGATCACAACAAACACAGGCCAGTGTCTCTTAAGCCATGATGTCATCGTCAGCGTTCGGGCATTCTTGTTCGTGACGAGTGATCGCTCAAGGTGTACCATCCAACAAACACATTCGTGATGATCGTTGCTGCAGTCACAGTGTTGTACGCTTTGCCATATTCGTCAGTCATCGAATTAGCATATTTCACTTCCACCTAGTCTCCTGCCTTTTCAGCTCCTACTACAAACACCAACAAACACAATGCCTTTCTTGTGGCGAATTATTGTACAGTGGGGAGGTGTTAGATTGGCCATTCATGTGGCTATAGTTAGTTTTTTTTTTTGGTGAGTGATCGGTCTTACATCATCGGCACAGGGTGATTCCTCTGTTGGTTAGCGGCCTCGGCTCTTTAGCCGGACCTGTCAAAGGTTGGATCGAACGGAGAAATATTGCTTCGACTCTCGTGATCATGACCTCACACTGAGGGGTGCCCGGTTGTTTGAATGAGTTAGCAAAACTATTGACAATGAACCTTGCCTAAATCGAATGAGATAAATATTAAATTTGATGTACAAGGTTTATGGTGGTTATATTTTTAATATCTGGTATTTAAAAATGAAAAAGTTTAATCAACCCTTTTGATTTTTTCTGATATTTTCATATTTTTCACAAGAGATTAAACTATTTTTCACAACAATAAAGGGAAAATTCAAACCCATAGCAGAGATTAAATTTTACACCATGTCCTTTTCTTATGGGTATGACAGCAGGGTTGATGAAAAGAAATACAAAAAAAAGAGAATCAATCCCCTTTCCTACATCGACTCCAAAGCCCAAAACCCCCAATGCTTCAGACTTCTTTTGCGGCTGGATTTTGAAGGCTGGTTTGACCTCACCATTGTTCGCCTGTAATAACTAGAAAAAGGTTTGAACGGTTGAGATTAAGTTTTCCATTCAACCAACGATGGTCCATTCAATTGAATCAGTTCAATATGGTGCCCCGTACTCGGGGAAGCCCGGTTGGCGGCATGAAAGGATAGCAAAATTAATTTCATCCATCGTAGAAAGTGGTATTACACCAAAAGCCACAATATGCTTTTCTACAAAAAGAGAATTGGTAAAAAAAAAGGGAAAAGAGTTTGAAGCGAATGATGGCGGACTGGAAAATAGTTAATAGTGTTGACGGCACAACCTTTGTTAAAGGTGTTGCTGTGAGGGATGGGCAGAAAAGATTTGTATGCAAAAATTGATGAAAATCACTCCTCAGCTTTTGGGTTTGTAGACGACAGAATTAAAGAACTGAGCAAGAACCAATTTTGCACACTCTGTCTCACAAATTTCGCCTAAGAGTTCTTAAAGAATAGCGCCTAGAATTGCTGTGTAACTACAACGAAACTGAAATGTTGTCACAGCAAAGAGTTCTGGAACGCTCTGGTACGCTAATATTTAGTTAGTCAAGAAAGAACGTAAAACCCGCATTGCGCTTACCCGACTTCGCGTGGATCGAAGACACTGGATCGGGTCACTGCCACCCGAGTGGATTCTGGCACTGGTAATGGTTTTCGCAGTTTCGGTGTCATTCTGTTGGCGCTGTCGTAATATCCGATATCATTTTACAGATTTTTTGGAGAGTTTTAATTTAATGATTTCAATGAAGGTCGTTATCGTTTCATGACCGTTTCCCGGCGGTGTTTGGCGGCGTTCGGCAAGAGAATTGATCCTTGCCTGAATTAACATTGTGCTTTATGATGCAATCTAGTTAATTTCATCAAGTGTCGCTTGATGGGAAACGTGGATGGGGAATAGGGCGAGTTTGGGAATGGAGCTATTAAAATTAATGTAAATTGATTAACAACGTGAAAGGGGTTGGGATAATAATTAAATTGTGTGAGTTTATTGTAAATTTAAAATGGTTTTAAGTAGCAAAATCGTTTGAATAATCATTTCTTGACATGTGGGGTTCTAAAAATTAGTATTTGAGGCAATTGTTCTTAGTAATAAGAAAAGGGTTTAAGAAAATCTGGTTACTAAAACGTAAGATTTATTTTAGATTTTTTTTTATTATCCCTATTATTTGCATACGTTAAACAAGTTAATCTTAGTTATCATTAAGATGTAGCTTTATCGTTCCTCCGTTAGCCTGCCGCAGCCAAAAACTTGTCTGAGGACTAAGTCCATGTGTGAGAGACGTATGTGGGTACTGGGTCGATACAGGTTCTATACAATCTTAGCCTCATTAGACGCAGCTGCCACTATATTGATTAAAACCTTATTGTATAAGTAAATAATTTGGTTTTCAGTATTAGCCAACTTTCTTATCAAAATTTCAATACATATTTTTTAACTCTTGAAGAACAGCTTAGCCATATTGCTGACCTTGAAGGTGTTATTTTTGTCATCCCTCCTGATATTGTTGTCTACAGCCGGAAACTTCCATTTGTATGATGTTTTTCCGATCCTCGAACCAAAAAGCGAATCAAACACCTAGAACCGAAGTGTTCTACATCGACAAACGATGACACTGGGGTGTGTGACGGTTGTAACAACCTTTATTTGCCCTTGTTTGATTCTTTTTACCACCATCAGTGTTTAAGGAAGCTACGCGGATATAACAAGTGTACATACTACACGTTCCAACCAAGAGTCTCAACCCGCAACCATTGGGAGGCATTTTGTTTCAATTTAACCTCATCCTGCCAAAAGACGGAACGATACATGTTCTAGGCAACAAAAAAAAGGGAAGAAGAGGTCAAACTGTTACGGTTCGCCATTTGTGTGGTGTACACACATTAACGGGCAGTTGAACGTTGAAGGTGGCTCAATGCTTCACGAAAGTGGGTACCGCCTGGAGTGTGGTGTGCGATATTTCGTCGTTGTCTCTTGTTGAACAAAGCACCATTCGACGTCCACTTCGCCGTCGGTGTGAAGTGCCGGGAAATCCTTTCGGACACAATGGCTGTGTGGCATCTTAAGTGTAGTCAGCTTTACCGTTTTATGTACACTACCAACCCATCGGGCGAAGATGATGATGCTTTTCCGGTGTCGTCTCTCTTTCGTCCGGTTGTGAAAAAGGTGGTGGGTTCCCCCGAGATCTTTTCGAAGGCAAAGGAAAAGGCAAATGAGATTCAATTTTACCTCCTTCAGGCCAGTGCAAGGGCGGAGAGAGAGAGAGGTCTTCAGCCAAACAGTGTGCGGGTGTATGAGGGCAGCGCAAACAGGAAGTAACCATCGCCAGAAAACAGGATAAATGAACCCATTAGGAGACGAAGATACGATAATAGATCGAAGCACTTAGAGGAACTGTTTGGGTGGGATGGAAAACACCACGGGGTTGTGGGGATGTGTACTGGTGGGGACGGGAACGGTTGGATGGAAAATTCTTTTCAAGAAATGTTTTGTTCCTTTTCACCTCTCTGCTTCCGTACAGCCTATCGTATAAAGGTGCAATTGGAGATATTGTTTCCTCTTTTGGTGGTTACTGATTTTCTTGAACTAAAGTTACGCAGGAAACCACAGTTTTTTTTTTATTGCTACAATCTGCATAACTCGCTCCCTTTCTGTATAAATGACTCATTCGAGTGAAAAAGTGGCTAGAGAATGTAACAGGAAAATTGAAATACCTACGAGACGACCTGATTTGAAGTGGACAGTGTGCGGGTGTATGAGGGCATCGCAAACAGGAAGTAACCATCGCCAGAAAACAGGATAAATGAACCCATTAGGAGACGAAGATACGATAATAGATCGAAGCACTTAGAGGAACTGTTTGGGTGGGATGGAAAACACCACGGGGTTGTGGGGATGTGTACTGGTGGGGACGGGAACGGTTGGATGGAAAATTCTTTTCAAGAAATGTTTTGTTCCTTTTCACCTTTCTGCTTGCGTACAGCCTATCGTATGAAGGTGCAATTGGAGATATTGTTTCCTCTTTTGGTAGTTACTGATTTTCTTGAACTAAAGTTACGCAGGAAACCACAGTTTTTTTTATTGCTACAATCTGCATAACTCGCTCCCTTTCTGTATAAATGACTCATTCGAGTGAAAAAGTGGCTAGAGAATGTAACAGGAAAATTGAAATACCTTCGAGACGACCTGATTTGAAGTGGAAACGAGGCGTTTTTCCTTAACGGTTTTACTACGCGACGCGACGTTGTCTTTTCGGGTGGGCGTCGGCAGTTGGAATTTTCCTCAATTATGTCTTTATTTCCTGTTTGTACTTGTCGAACAATTCTGCACAACCCTAGGGCGCTAGAAATGACGGAAATCGAATCGACGTTTGTGGGAGAGTTTTTTAAGCAGTGATGAGGATCAACAGGCAACAGAATGATGAAATTAATTTTACTGGACAATATCGTCTCTAGGAGATGGGATAAATAATTGTTGCTAGAGATGTAGCTATTCAGACGTCCGGATGTAGATTCTTAAAATTAGTGTCTGTTTGTTCCTTACAACAGAAACGGTTGATATAAATTCAAGTGATCGCTATCGCACGGTGTTATGCAAATAAAATATTATCATAGTATGCTACTGGTGTTACGTTTATTACTGACATCATTAAAACTGCCCCATAAAAACGATCGGCAACATTGTACACGGGGTAGAGAATAATTTTAGTCTGCGCGTTTCCAGACGGCAGACCCAATTGAGTTACCAGATGCGCAACAATGTCTACACGGTATGTATGCGTATTTTTGCATCATTAGCATTCGATACGCTATCCCACCTATGGTTGGCCACTCGATTTGAGGTCAATTGCGTAATGCAGCCATTTGGAGATTCTGCACGCACCAATGTCAGTGTTGCCGACGGACGGGACCGGACGGTGTCGCTCGTCTGCTTCAGTGATCCGGTTTTATGCAGCTTAAATGCAATGAGAGGATCACTTTGATGGATGATCGTTCCCCGTTCGGGCACGATCCCGAATGGTACCAGTTATGGGGTAGCGGTTCAAACTATCTCCTGTTTATTGATTTTGTGAACGAACTAGCGAAAGAATGTGGACTCGTCTAGCGAGGATGGCAGAGCAAGATTGTGTGTTGATTGATGTCAATTTGTATGGTTTGGATAGGTTTTGTTCTATCTGGGTCGAATGTTTAATCGGCTTATAGCCTAGCGGTACAATGAAGTTCATTTCTCCAAAAAAGTAATACTTATTTAGTATGTATTTACAGGGTTCCAAGGTGACGGGGATAATATACGTGTGCTTCTTCAATTTATTTTGAAACCTTAAAAAA
Source organism: Anopheles maculatus (assembly GCA_002091835.1). NCBI lineage: Eukaryota > Metazoa > Arthropoda > Insecta > Diptera > Culicidae > Anopheles > Anopheles maculatus. Next base: position 123,616 of record KZ061851.1, read on the forward strand.
ATGGTGCTTTAATTATGACAGGACTCAATTTTTTTAATATTTATATTCATATTTTATTGTAGGATTGTTTACAAATTTTTTTTCAAAATTAGAAAAGTAGGAAAAGTGAAACAGAGTCTAATTCTGCCTGTAAGTTGTCCAATTCATATTGATCAGAGTCCAGACATGGTTCGAATATTACTACCTCATCTCGGGAACCCTGTACGGATTGTATGCAATTTTTAGACCTTGGTTGGCATTTTGTGGGTTTGAATAATACTTTAAATAAGAATGTGGAACATTCTACCAAAAAAAGGAATTTATATTCGAAACTCTACAAGCAATGACATAGTTACATCTTACTCTGAAATGGTATTCTGCAGATGCAACCTTGAAAGAAGTTCGATATTATCGGGAGAAGCAAGCGATCCCTTCAATATGTTGTGTTGGCTTTTTTCCGGTCCCAACTTGTTAGTATGTATTGGTTTTTGCGAGTGAAATCATGCTAGAGAGAGAGAAAGAAACATTCAACTCACAGTGATGATCATGTAGCTGATGATGATGATGATGACGCTGGTCGTACATGCTCTCTGGAGTTAAGTTCGGCGAAGCATGACGATGCTACCGCAGTTTTTGCTGTATGTCTGTGTGTGTGTGGTTTTGTGTTGCATGGTTCGATGATCATTCCCGTCTACGACCGGTTTTTGTTGCTGTTGCGGTGTTACATTGCCAGCATGGTGGATCTTCGCATGGAGAGACACACCGAGTGGCCATTTTCAAGGTTAAGTGCGCGTCATGTCGTCGCCTTGGGGCGGGAGGTTCGCGATCGTGCCATAAGATTGTGTAAGTGTGTCTGTACCGAAGCCGGCCGGTTCGTACAATTCCAGCTCGATCTAAGTGCGGCTCGATGTGTTGGTATCGTTTCCGTTGCGTCATAGCTATGCTACCATGCACCCTACATGCGTTGTTGAAGGAAGGTTGCTTGGTGGGTCGTGAAGAACATGCTTTTGCTCTTGCGTTTAACGTTCGAGTTGGCATTTAAGCGAATCGTTTTCCATTTTGTTGTTGTTTTACCTTACCATTTACGCTGGACATAGGACCGATAGCACGTTGAAAATAAATGAATCGAGAATGCGAATTTCGTTGCCAAATTTATTTCCGCACCGAGGTTCAACTCTGGTTCAACATTCTTTGCCCAACGCTTACGACCGTATGAATAGCACAGTGGGCAGTGGAAATTCCACACAGGAGTTTATCCCACTGTTCAACGGGTCAGAACCCGGCCACTCCGGTTCTGAAGCTGGTGGAGATGATGGGTGTGCGTAATGATGATGGCGGAAGAGACGCAAACAAGCATATGATTACTGGCAAATAGATGTTGGTTTCGGGGTTTGGGTTTGCATGCATGTGTGTGTGTGTTAGCAGTGTTTGAAGCGCAAATTTGCGCTAGGTCAATGGACCGCTCTCCTCTTTTCCACCTTCAGAAATTCTTTCTGCATTAGTGTCCACAAGTTGCTGGTTTTTATTACACCCATTTAACGCCAGACGAGAACGTTTCAGTTTTGAGTAAAACTTGCACGATGGTGTGCTTGGCCAGTGGACATGTTTTTTGAAATATTTTTCTTGTAGCTGGTTTTTTGATCATACACATCTTCTGGGATAGAAAATGAATCGCAAGAAATAGATTTTGCGGTACAAATTGAGTTATTTGATTTTCTGTTGGTGTTTTCTGAAGAGTTTTGTTGTTTATCGAACATTGGCTGAAGAAATTAACCATCTACACTAATGTATGCATTATACAACTGTAGGCTACTTTTGGATGGTAATAAAAATAAAACTACTAAAGATAACGCAATGCATTGAATTGATTCCTACATTGAAGCTGATGTTTTATTTATATTTGGAGCTGAATTGCTGTTTCCGTCTTGGTCAAATATTTTTGTGACATGGTTCTCCAGCTGAAGTTTGGCCAGGAAATTGAACTAGTTGGGGGCTCATCGTCTAAAATATGTTTTAACATACATCTTCTGTAGCTTATTCTAAACGTATGTCTAAATGTCATATCGACGACTTTATCTTAGACATTGACGGCTTGTCTATCTTGTCCAGAATTTTCTGCACTATTGGGACAAATGTTTTGTCCCCTAGATCTTTTTTGGTACTACATTATCGAGAGTTCAAACGAAATTTCGGATGGGATTCAATACCTGGCCTGGTCCGGTGTCCAAGTTTTAAGTTAAAGTGTCCAGTTTTAAGAAGACATAACGAATTACGACTTACCTTGTCTATTTCCTATTCTTTATTTCGTACAATATTTGAATCTATTGAATATTGATCCGATCGAATCACAATCGATTTCCAATCCCCGTTGAATCATAGTCTGGTTGATTCCCAATCGTATCCCAATCGAATACGAATTGAATCCCAATCGACTCCTAATCGAATCCCGAACGAATCCCGAACAAATCCCGAACGAATCCCGAACGAATCCCGAACGAATCCTAAACGAATCCCAAACGAATCTCAATCGAATCCGATTCGAATCCGAATCGAATACCAATCGAATCCCAATCGAATCTCAAACGAACCGCAATCGACTCCCAATCAAATTCGAATCGAATCCCAATTGATTCCCAAACGAATCTTAACCGGATCGAATCCCAGTAGGATCGAATCCGTCAAATGGGATCCAAACGTTTTTTTTTTTTTTTCGTTTATTTATAGAGGCTTTGGGTCTTAATGGGATCCAAACGATTTTTTTAATTCGATTAGAACGGCCTGGCCGTATTGCTATCCAAACGTTTTAAATCTTTAAAAAAATCGAATCTTCGAATCTTCCGAGTCTTGAATCTTCCAACATTTGTGAAGACACAGAATCGTCGAGTAAATTATCTTTAAACATAGTCTATCAGTAACACAATGAAAGCAGTCTAACAAGTCGTTGAATGGGTCAATTGTATCTCTGAACAGATAAATGTTTCGAAAATTTTTCAATCTTATTTTAACTTATTTGTTTTTTCTTCTTCCTGTCGGCCATCATTAGATAGTTTTAACGATACTATACGATTGTATATTTAGTCGTCACTGTTGAGAAACGGATGTTCTCATTCTTCCTGTCTATTATGTTAAATAAAAATTTGTGTTCTCATTTGTTTGTAATTGGCCTATAGCTTTGTGTGTATATATTTTATATAGCTATGATAGTTTGAAAGTGTATGATTATAGGAAACCGGTGCATTTCTTTACAAGCAATTTTAATGCAATTTTTTATACGTAAAATTACATTGTAATAGAATAATCCTTTAAATCTACCTTACTCACACATTCTGCAAAGGAAAGTAACGTTTTGCTGTGAGACGCAAGTTAAAAAACAAAACACATTCCGTATGGATCGTGCGTTTCTACACAACGCCACACCAACTAAAAAAAGAAGGTTACAATGAGACGTGAAAACTCCCAGATATGTCGATTTCCGCTGGGGATTTACTGACAAACAGAACATTTGCGTGTGTATTTCACTGTTTCCTTTGTTTTTTGCGTGTGTCGACCGTCTACCCTTAACATTTCTTGTTTCTGGGTTGCGTGTGTCCGTGCCAACGTAACGTACGAACCGAGCGCGAATATCCCTTTACCATCCCTGTAGGATGTAGCGGCGGAAAGAGTGCGGACACATGGACACAATACGCGCTACATACGTCCGGATGTCAGTTCTAGTTTCGATTTCAATACGTTTTGTCCGGGGTAGTGTATGGTACACTCCATTTGGCGTAAAAACGTTTTCCCGACTCCCGGCCACGTTGGCTTGTTGCCTTTTGTGGATTAGATCGGTAGCGACGCCATTACAATTGGGGCGGTGTTTCCTTTGAAGCAGCAGGGACCGGTGGATACGCATGGATCGCTCCACTGGACGTGGTTCGATCGAAGGGAGCATATTATCGTGAAAAAGGTGGACATGCTTTCGTTGGCATTGGTAGCTTCGTTGTGGTTCTTTATCGTAACGGAAGAAAACACATCCTTTGTTTTCTAGTATTACTGTCACAGTCCGTTAGCAAAACAGTTCTGAATGTAAAATAGCTGACAAGACAGTTGTACATTGGCTTGGTGTAAGCACTAGGACTTGTTTTAAACATAGTATGTCATAAGCAAGAGTTTCTTTTGAACAGTAATTATTTAATTTTGCTGTGATAAGCGATCCAATGAGCTATAAATCAAAAGATCAAGGAAGTCTTGTTTTGATGTAGTTAAAAAAACGTTGTTTCCTTCATTATCCCTTTCTCGCATATCCCGTTTATGTTGCACAAGTTTTCGCTAGTCTTAATACATCAACAACTGATCAATGTTGCACTTGAAACTGTTTTTCTCGCCAACAATCCATCCTTGGTGTTGTGTATGAAAAACAAAAAAGGGCAAATCCCCACGGTCAGAACGAGTTACGATGAGATATAGCTAAGCCATTACGAAACTGCAATATAACTTCCTCTGCTTTCTGCCTTCCTTTTCCGAACGGAACAGCTTGGTGTAGACCCCAACAGCAAGGATAAAGTCTTCGTTCGTCCGGAGTGTGAAGGGAAATTCAAAATTCCTTATCGTAATTGTTACGACATAATTTCACAAAATTAACTTTCCATTTTTATGATTCTCTAGGCTTTTGGCGGCCAACCTTTCGTCCCGGTTTGGGTAGCAAGGTGGCGCGAGCGCTGCAATGTTGTTGTGCATCACCGACTGTCGCACAAAATAGTGAACCCAAGGCTCGCTCGGTGCAGTTTTATTTAGTCGAACATTTTTCATGTTTTATTTTTATTATTTGCCTGCCTGCTACTATCTGCCATTGCCGGCCAGCCAGCCACGAGCCCGGTTGACTACTTTGTCAGCATATTTTCATTAGCCGGTGTTAGCGGTGGCGGTGAATTGCTATAGTTATGGCAGATTTTTTTTTATGCGCATTTTTGCGCACGCGAAACCCACCAGCAAGAAAACATTCGTTCGCTGTCCATTATTGAGATATTTTTCGTTGATCCCCCTTCTGCGCTTGGGATCTTAATGGGCAGCGGTGAAAGAAATGACTTTATCCTGGGCCGGTAGATGAGAGTTTATGTGTTATGCTAGTGGTATTGGTGATGTTATAAGTGATTGAAATTAATTCATTCCATACCGGGATGATGGCGTCGTTGGCTTGGGTGGGGTGGGAATCATTTTTAATTTGTTTGCTATATATTTTATTTATTTCGAAGATCCGGCTGGAGGTACTGTTTCCGGTTGTTTGCCATGGTTAATCCTAGATTATTTTTCCATTACGAAGTGGCGTTCGACGATTCAGGATATGCTTGGGGTAATTGGAGTTTGCGATAGCTTCGATTACGTCGAAGTCATCCCGTAACGAGGTCGGTCCGAGGAATGCTGATTGCGATAGTGTACATGCTCACGTATTAAATTGGTTTGTAAACTGTGATGTACATAAACTCATTTTTTGAATTTTCTTTTCTTAAAACGATAGACATAAAAATCTTAATTATATTGCTATTTTGTACGCTATCTTCAAGGCCAGATAATGGTAACGATTATTGTTATGCCTATCTAACGCTCACCAAGTAGAATGAAGCAAAGAAATAAAATGTTCGATAAAGGATGTCTTCCTATACCTGTCTGCTTTTTGGCAGCAGTGTCTTTTGTAAGCCTGTCTTTAAAATAAATATCTTTTATAATTCATTATGCTAGAACTTCTATTGAAGTTTGCTTCTATTACTGATTAGAATATTTTGGGCGGCGCGCTGGTAGATGCGACAGCGGCGCCGGTCTTCACACGGCAGGACCGGGGTTCAAGTCTCATCTGGGTCGGTCCTCCATAGTGAGGATTGAGTATCCCATTATGCGGTAACAATAAGTCTAGTTAGCCAAAAATGGCAGGCATGACCTAAGAGGTCGTTAGGCCAAAAACGAAGAAGAGAAATGTAACCAGTTATAAAATACAAGAAAAGTTTAGTTTTTCGTGCAAATTTTGCTTTTGCTAGTATTTCTTATTAAAATTTATGCCATATAGACAGGATTGCTACAGCCGCAGACCAAAAAAACAAATTGATTAATTAAAAAAGCAAATCACGTCAGGAATAATTTCAATTTATTTCAAACAGATTCGATCGTTAGGGAAACGCAATTACAACTAATTACCGGTTGAATATTGCACGAGAGCTTTTAATTACTGTGCGCTTTTATATGACTATAAACTATCGCTGTTCAATGTTCACTTTTGAAGCATCCTCTCAGTGACAGTCTGATTACTGATTACTTGACCCGTGCCCGTGTGAAGTAGGACTCTCACGTCAATTAAACCGTCCAGAAAGATCAAAGACTGCACCAGGACGGGTGACATGTCTAACCTGCCACACAAAGCAATAGCGATAATGACACGCACTGCCAAACGTACGCGGGACACGGTAATGAATTGCTGCAAACAAAGACCATTTAGGACACGGTGTCCCAAAGGCCAAAATTCTACTGGAGGCTTGCAGTATGCACTTGACAAAAATCAAACACATTAATGGAGGTGCGTGCGTGAAACGTGAATCATATCTAAACCCTATTGTCGTTGAGGCTCAATGCAACGGAATAGTGCACTCACACTGCCTTCCGGGAGTTGCTTTCAATTAATCAACTCCAGTAGTAGTGCGCGCGTGGGGTGCGCTATCTATATGACGTTCATTAAATTCGACAACTTCTGCGAAACTGCAGTATTGACGTCAGTCGTGTGCGCTAGTGTGTCGGGCAAGCTGGGCGAACATGCGGGGACAAGAGCCCTGGGGAAGAGTTCCTTCCATATTTCTCAAGATGCACCCATTAATGTGCGAAACAGGTCGTCGAAATATGTTCCCCTGCTCGGTACATCTGATATCCAATTAGGTGTGTGTGTGTGTGTGTGTGTGTGCATGTAGGTTTGTGAGTGTAAAGTTTGCAGGAAAGTGATGCATTACTCCTACTACAGTAGGATTTTTGTGAAGGTTTTGCTATTATAAGCATTAATTTCATGAATTCAACACCATCCTTTGCTTATATATTTCTTGTATCTAAAAAAATGTAAAGTTGCTAATTGTAATTCTTAAACCTTTTATAAAAATTAATAAAAATGAAACATAATAGGAAGTATCACGATGTTTCGAACTCAAAACCAAAACATTACAATGTTACATCATTGAAACTTCTTCATTCTTCTCGTTCTAGGTAGAGGCCATGATGTCCTGCCCCCTTCCATTACCATTGCCACTACTTCCACCAGCACTGCACGCAGATTTTCCTCCGGTGCACATCGGAGTTAAGGTAAGCAGAACCTTTTATGAAAGGAATATTCTCCCTGCGCTGCCGTCCGGTTATGCTTTAAGCGAGTGTACGAAATTGGCGCACCGGCGAAAGTTAACAGGTTTTGGTTTTGTAGCGATGCATTTTAGAAGCTTTTGTGGTTTGGTTGTAGTTGGCCCAGAGCCCCGAGAACCGAGGTCCGACTTGCTGTGGAAATGCAAGGAAAGGCGTAAAGTGAAAAACCGGAACGGTGGCATAGGCTATCCTTACACACTAGCCCCGGTTTGGGTACGAGAGCTTATCGAACATGGTTCACCGAGGCGTACAACGGCCCACAACATGATGGACGTTGTACGACTGGCAGCAAAACATCTCGAGGTGGAGATGGTAAATCATTCCACCTAGCTGCTGAAGCGTTAGTATGGTTGACGGAAGAGTGCAAGAGCGCGTACTCCAGTAGAGAGAAGAGCGTATTGGTCAATGTATATACCTTACCGTGAAGAATTTGGTTTGTTCTTTCCGTAGCGTAAAGATGAGAGATTCGCTACTCCGGCATCCATATCCAACGCTAGTCCTCAGCTCGTTGAAGGCTCTGGACTGTTGGCGGGAAGCATGCGGAGTAATAATTAGTTTCCTTCTGTGATGAAGTAAATCCCTGTTTTCCGAACATAATACTCGGTCTTCGCCTGAGGGCCCAACAGCGTGCCGAACGTTCAAAACGCCCGTCCAGCGCAGATGAACAGCAGTAGCAACAGCAGCAGACCTAATCACTGATGGGTGATCAATTAGATTGGCGCTTCTGTAAGTCCATCCCATAACCGGCATTGAAGCGGCAAAGATGGCACGTGTTGAAGCAGGCTTTTCATTAGACCGACAGCCGTGTGTCCCGGGGGGTCTAAACGACACAAACATTAGGGACACTATTTTCGGTTCCATTCATCCTCCGTTGCTGTGAAAGAAAGCCCTCCGTCATAATGTCGTACCTTGGTGCTTTTCATAAACAATTCCATTCGCGTTTATCCGGACCAGGATAAAACGACCCCTTTCACCGTCACATCACGGTACATTGTGTTGATTTTAGCGCACTCTTTTAGCGATCTATTTCCATGCAAAATAGATACACCTGTGCTGATTCGATTGCACTCACGAGATGCGATGATATGTAAGTTTGGCGCGGCGTTTTTTGTGGAATTTCTTCTGTGTCGCGATGAACCGAAGTAGGTGTGAGTGGATTGGAAAAATTCAATTTTACTCACATCGCGCGCGCCCGAATTGGTAAGGCCTCCGAAGTAGAAACCATCGATGGGTTTGATACACCAAACGTGAGCGTCAGAAAATGATTGAACCAGAACAAAAATAAAATAAACTAACTTACACACCGAGGGCCAGGTGTTGCCGGTTCGCTGCGGTGTAGAGATTGAACGATTTACATATTCAATTTAGTAAACAATTTCGTGGCCTTTCGCGTGGTGCTGGCCGCAGAGAGGGGGAGGAGAGACAGAGTGGATGAGTTTGCCGCGTGCTTGATAGCATCAATTTTCGCTAAACTTTTTCCATCCATACCGTAGTCGATGAAAGGGATGGAGAGGTTTGGATGTATGGAAGAGACTTGTCTCATGGTTTCTGGCCGACGGAGGATCGTATCGTGGATGATTGATTTTGCTGCCGCTGGTGGATTAGGATCGCTTGATCGTGTGCCGTGTATAGGTCTGTGTGTGATGAATGTACTGTGGAAAGATGAAATTGCTGTTCAGTTGCAAATGTATTTCGCTGTGTGATAAGTTAGCTAAAACCCATTTAGGAGAAATGAACGTTGAATATACAATAGTTTATTTTTTAGATAAAATATTCTTGATTGATAGATGAAAAATTTATAATATTTGTGCGTCTTTTTTTGAAAGCAGCTTTTTGTTTTAAACTTCCGATTGAAACCAATTCTATAAATTAGAATCTATCAAAATTAAGTGAAAAAAGTGGCAATTTGTTAGGGTTTTTGAAGAGTTCTAGAAGAAAACTGAATTATTTATCCGACAAACACAATCAAACACTCAACAATCTCATCGCTCATCACCTCAGACAATTTGGATGATCATTATGACCTAGCCTATCATTAACGCAAATATAATCCAAATTGTGTCAAAAGTTCGCGGCTTTTAAAACAGAATAAATTGTGCTTAACGTATTTTTAAAAATGCTCAGAGGGCAAAGACTTGGTAAAATATAAAGCAATCTTTTGTTAAATTTGATAATTTGTTTTATGTTTTATTCACATTTTTTAATGCTTAACCTTCTTTTAGATAATATCAATCAAATAATAGTTTATTAGACTTATCCATATTGTAGTCCTTGCTGTGAAGGAATAGTTTGGATGGCACTCGATACCTGGTTTTGGTTGCAAGTCTAGACCATGAGAAACCTGTGCAAGTTTGGCTGGTCATTGTTGTTTTTGATCATGATTAGATTCCATGCAACTTATGTAAGGTTTACATCCGAGACTTTTTGTATGAAGAGTGAATAATGGCTAAAGTCATCCTAGCCCACTAATATTTATTAAATCTCGGTTTTCAATATCTGTAACTCTGTATAGTATATCACAAAACAATTAAATTTATTTATCTTTTAAGGCAATGCTATCTCATCAACATTTCGCTTATATTTATTTTGTTCATGTGCATTGAAAGTTTAACAGCTGTATAACATCAGTTTGGTATAGTAAATTTGGAGTCTCCAGACAAATTATTTGGCGAGCATTGTGGTGAAAATACAAAATTAAAAATTACAGCTATGTGATGTGTTCGCACGCACGCTTTCTTACTCACGTCGTCTGTGGGCGTACACGCGAGCACACACTTTAGTGTGCGGAAAAATCGGTTCCGCTAACATGATGGTTCCGGCTGGGGTTGGAACCAGCGTCTTGATCGTCCAGACGATCACAAAAATCTGGAGGAGATTTTCCTTACTGGATTGTTGGAGACATTGAGGCCTTACCTTGGGTAGGGGGACACTCAAAGCTCTTGAATGAATTAGGACACAACAAGTAACATTTTTCTTCTATATCCAACGACCAACTCTGTGTCGGCCGGGATAGGTGGCTTTATTTATATCAAATTTTCATTGTTTTACATTAAGTTCAAAATACTCAGTACAAATAGGTCAGTCCGTCGGGGTATTAACATTTTTCCATTATTTTTGCATGGTTAAATCGTTTGCTATCTTTCTGTTTGGCGACAAAAGCATAAGGCTTTTGTCGTAAACAAAAGTTTCAAGTTACGTCTGCGAGTTCCATGGGTTGTGATATTTGTTCGTTGGCTCAGAGCCCTACCGTTTGTCTGTTCGTTAACCTTATGCGTTCATAAAATTGCTTGCAGCACTTTTCGTATGGAGACAGGAACATAAGGTTATTGTCGCCAACAAACTTGTCAGGTATCGTTATGCAATTTTGTTCTATTTGATACGTGTGGATGTATTTGTTCGTTTCTGTTCAGCTGCTGACTAAGCTGTCTTTTCGGTTTCGTGTTTGCTTTGCGCCGCTCGCTAGCCGAGTGCGCTGGTCGGTGTTTCGTTGCTTATGCTGTAATGGATGTTCGGGCGAAATTGCTATTCATGCGATTGTTGCATACTTTGACAAATATCGTTTACTTTGCTTTGCTTTTATTGTCGGGTATTAACCTGCTGCTTTAGTTTTGATGTGTACTGTTTCGTGCTATATTGAAAGTTTGGTTCAGCATATGTATAGCATTGTGGATGCTACAGCTACAAATATTTAATTTAATTTTAATCATACACGGTTGGTAGTTTGACAAATAATCTTTATTGAACTTTTCTGACACGAAGGTTCACAGCATATTTATTTGAACATGTTAAAATATGCGTATGATAGCTTAGAAGAAATATTGGAACACGATACACGATTGGAAGAAATTATATGAAAAAATTGTTTGCATAGAAATACACATATTCACACTTATTTGGTGGGAGTTCATAGATTTTCTTCTTAACCTTAGCAAACTACCGTGCGTCTCCATTCCGTTGAGATAGTAAAACCATAAGAAATGGTGCTCGAAATTCCATGCTATTGAAACAATTGGATGGTTACTGCTTAGTTGCTGAAGCACTGATAACACCTTGTCAGCAGGTGTACGACTCTGCGTTACTACGCGCAGTTACGAGCATAGATTCAACGGGACATTTTTTGTGTGTGTGTAGCTCTCATCCGTGTCATTCGTTCCGTGTGGATTGCCTATCCTGTAGGCGCATTTTAAACCTTACACCCATCTTCAAACTCCTGCTAGAGTGAGTCAACTGGTGGAAATTATGTCTTTTGCGCCTATCACGTTTCGGCCAGCAGGTACTCTGCAACGCACAACAACCAAAGTTCATAAATTTGAACCCTATATTGTTGAAATATTTATGTGCATGATCTGGCGCCCTTTCGGTGCGTATTTGCGACGATGGTGCTTCATTGCTCTTAGAGTTTCTGCTTTCTTCTTATCTCATGTTTGCTTCTTTAGCAAAACGCGACGAGAAAGAATCGTGACTCGTTGTTATACCCTGTTTGGGGAAGAAAACCATGGCAAGCGAAAGTGAGGATACTCATTTTGTATCTATTTGTTAAAGGTTATGGCACTTCAGAGCGTTTGTCTCGTGCGTGTCTCAACAGCTTACAAACCGCTGCCCGTAGCCTGGTGCACGGACTGTAGCAAGCGAACGCGTACCGCCGGAGTGTTGTGCTTTTGGAGCATTGTTCACATTTTTCCGCGCCGGTGATATAAATCCCTCAGATCGCACTTTGTCAAACGATACCCGGTAGCGAAAGCGTTTCCACTAACTTGTCCTGTGGCTGTGACGGTCTGTTACGTACCCTCACACACGTGGTCAGGTTACGTGAGCCGACTGCGTGATAGGCAAACAGTACGAACGGATGGATTTTTCACCTTTCGTGTCCGGTGTTTTCCGGTGCTGCAGCAAGCGAAGGAAGCAAATAATTGTGCGTTGCTTTATTGTCCTCAGCAGGTCGTCCGTTAAGGTCTGGCGCGCGAATCAAAGGCGAACAGTCTCCGAACTGCGCTGCTACGTTCTAAAGCACCATTCCAGAGAACAAGATTAAATGGGGGTCCGCATAATATGCCCCCCCCCCCCCCCACGCTCTCAACACTCAGGCATTGCTTATCACACGGCCACTGCCAAATTCCTTTCATCTTTCGGTGTGACAAAAGAAAATGAGTTCAAAATGGCGTAAAATTGAATGAACGCTCGAACATTCTACACCTTTTGACCTAGCGGCGGGGGTGGGATGCGTCGGTGGCGCTAGCTGGAAAGCATAATCGTGCCAGTAGTAGGTTTAGTAGCTCATAAGGTTGGCAGAAGCGTGGAGTGATACGTGCAAACAGCGACCCAACTCAGCGGTGATGATGGTCCGTTGTCTGTACCTTGCTCTACAGGTGATAACGGATGCGACACGGTTAGTACTTTACCGTGGAGTTGGTGTGCAAAATTTAATTGATTTTCCAACAGTATGTTTCGCAAGGTTTGACCCGAAGTGCTCTAGATCATTTTTGTCACGCCGTGTTTGTGTGGTCAAAACGCCAGAACAACTGAAGCGTGTGTATAATAATTGCGTATTGTTGTGTGAATTTTGTATAAAAAAATTGTGATGTGACGAATTTTGGATGTTCTTGAGTGCATTATGAATCCCAAAAAGAAAGAAAAACTTATTGTTATTTATGTTTATAAGTTTCTGCAACAGGAAAAGGTTAAATTATAAGTAACTCCTTTCAAATTATAACATAATCAACTCTTTTTAAAATTTTTTTTTTTACCGCCTAAATGACTGCAATTAGTAATACTTGACATTAGATATTAGAGGGCTCTATGATGATTTCCATTAGAATACCAAGATAACACGCCTGTTTAAAATATTCAAGCAATCTTTCAACGTTTGAAAATAAAATTTTTGAAAGAATAAATGTAATAAACCAGTATCTTATTACTGCTTAGAGCTAGATAATTGTGTGAAATGCATATCGAGAATATATAAACTTTGCTCAGTTAGAAGCTTTAAAAAATCGTTTGTTTTCTTTCCTTGAAAAAGGTAAAATAAAAGGTAAAGGCATTCTATTGATAGCAAAAGTCGACTTGATTATCGTTTCTTGTTTATTGCTCATGCAATTATTGCTTATTTTAAAATACTTATCTTAATACTTTATATTGCGAGTATGTTCAAAGCTAAACATTAGTTTTGAAAAGCCTTTCTATCTTTGCACCTCAAATTGCACAGTGAGTTCGTCTTTATACATACGTTTATTTGCGGAAAAAAGCATCATTCGAAAGGATCGGAAAAAGTAAGTACACATCTGAAGAGAGAACGTGGCAAGCAGCTCTAAGCTAATCGAATCAATCCATACATCAGAAATTACTTCCAATCAATTAAATATGAATTGGATTGACATCCCAGCCGAGAGCGAGAGAGCCAGCCAACTGTCGTCGTGTGCTTCGTTAGAAAATCAGAAGCACGTCGCACACGAAACCATTGCTTTGGAGGATATCGCTTCACTTACCTTCAAGCTAAGGATATCTCAAGCGGCCGTACAGGTTGCTTGCTCTGTCTGTGTGCGTGAAAAGATTTCCATCTCCCTATTTTGTAGTTGAGAAAGAGGCTCCTGGTAGCCGGTGCCGGATTATGTTTTCCATCCGTGAATATCTACAATCGGTGGAAAATCGGCGAAAGGTTCCCGCGAAAGCACGGGCAGGTGGGCGCAACCATGTTTTCTTACCCCGGCATTTGTTTCCTTCGCTACATTTGCTCGAAACCAATCGTTTGACAGATTATTGCAGGTGACAGCAGCTACACACCGGCGGCAGCACCGGGAAACGTCGCTCACCGGTGAAGGGAAAGAAATTGATCCTTTCGAGGAATGAAATAAAATAAAACCATCATTTGTGGTATTATCGTGATGTTTGTTGTCGTTGTTGGCGCCTTATCGTGCGCACTGGTGGTAGTGATGGTTTCGTTTACAAAAGACAGACGGGGGCACGGTGGGCATATACGTTACGTTTTCCCTAAAGCCATCGCGGAGGGGTTTTTTGTGTGTTTAAGTTTTACGGCTAGCGTCGTGGTGAGATGGAGGCTTCGGCAGGAGCACAAATCCAATTGCTGTAACATGCACACGGACCGGTTTTTATGCGCTAGAGCCATTTTTCACGGTAATTTTCGATTCGTGTGCAGTTGGATTGGAAAGTCTTTCCGACAAGGTTTGGCGCGTTGTGGGATCACGACTGATCCCTTTGGTTGGGTCATAAAAATGGAGACAATTTTATTAATCGTTAAACAATATACGGTTGTGTACCTTGCAGTGTAGGATGATATGGTTTATTCGTGTGCTGAGGATGTTCTTGGAAAATGGAATTTAAATTCTCCAATAATACAAAAATCAAAAGTAGAATTGATCACAGAAAGGCATTGTTTTTTGTACTCGGATTGCCAGCTGTGACTACTCTGAAACATCATTGTTGTACATCAGGAACAGAAATTAAACACCACCTAAATTAACGCCCCGTAAGAACAGTGTAATTGCGCAAGGTAACGTGCTATTGCCGAATTTCTGCTACAGATGGGCTCTCATATTCAAAAGATTAATGCACGTGTATGCTTATGGCTAGCAGGCACCCAACCGTGAGGACATGCAATCTGCTGCTGCTGCAGCTGGCAGAAGAAGCAAAAAGAAAACCCACTGAACCTTTGCACTTGAAGCTGCATTTTTCTTCCCCGCCATCCGTAGCCGTAGATATCAAACGAAAGATAATTGCATTTAGCAGCGAAAAAAAAAGGAAATAGTTCACGTTCGCATGCATGTTGCACGAAAGCGGCCAGAAGGTCTTGGCAAAAAAGAGGGTAAACTAGCACCATCGAGCCACACACGGGCAGAAGATGGTTTTACGTGTCAGAAACGCTTCAAATCTCCGGGTGTTGGCAGTAACGTAGCGAAAAAAAGAGTCGAGAAAAGCTCATCATTACTCACACACACATCTTGTTCACGTACGATACGATGGTGGCCGGGTTAGGGCCTTTGAAGCAAATGGTGTGCATTATGTACGTGTGGGGCCGATCCCGACAGTCGGTTCCGATTTCCTATTGCGAAGCAGCCGGAAGAGACTGATTTCTGAGCTATTTTTGTTTGTTCGACTTTCGTACGGTGGGCGCGACCTGGTAGCGAATGATTTATCCGATCTTTTCATGCGTAAACTACAAACTAATTACCGTGCAAAGTGGCCCGGTAGAGTGGCCAAGCTTGTAGCTGGTAGGGTGAAACCGTTTGGTTTTTCTGGCTCTGCTCGTTTGCTCGCCTTTTGCGAATGATTGCACACGTGTCCGGAACACGATGGTTGGTTATCATTTAGCTGTACCCTGGTCGCTGCGATGGCAGTAAGCGAAAAAGGAGCGCAAACGGGTGGTTAAGCAATGCTGAAGAAAAATCCCTATCCTTCTTCGCACAGCTTCACTGTGGCCCGGCCGAGTAATTAACGTACACACACACCGTTCTGTGAGTCATACGAAGCTGTATTTGTGTGTGGTGTTGTGTAGGCTTCTCACATTGCCATGCAAAGAGTTGGTTGGAGCAATATTGCTCGTTTGAAGTTTGAGCCTACGGACCGGGACGCATAGCTTGAAGAAAATGCTTTCATCCGTAGTACGAATGGATCAGCTTACTAGCTCACACTTGATGATGGATGCTTCAATCGATTCTACCTAGTTTGAGCGCGTCATTTACGTCAGCACGAATGGTGAGGTCGAGAAACAGCTGATTTCGATGAAACTGTAGCCTTATCGTTTTTTTTGATTAATTTAAGCTGAGATTTAAGAAATGGGAAGACTTATAGCTTAGTAAAAATATAGCATGAGATGGGTTTTGTAAGAAAAGAGAAATAAAGTACCAGCTGAGAACATGGAACAACACAGACCTGTTGCAGGCTTGATGTATGAGCTTGTAGAGCTCGAACTATATCCAGATTCTTTCCAAGATTCAGTGAAAATGTTACAGGTACAGAATGAGGTTAGAAGGTTTTTAGCTCTAGAATTGATAGTTTATCCCAACAACACTCAGGATTATGAGTTCTTCGTATCAAATGTAATATGGGAATAGAAAGATGCATGGCTACATGAGCTTGCTCGAAGTCCACAAACCGGAAATAATTTGATTAGAATTAGATTTAGAGATACTCCTCGAGAAAATTCCTTCACATAATCAATTGCGCTAAACGCGTGCAAGGGATCCCTTTCAGAGTCGCTAAATAATGTAGATCTAGCGACAAACGCCCAAGTTTTGCAAGTTGATGCAGACACTATCAACTAAACGAACGGTTGGACCTAGTAGCCCAAAGCTTTAATGGGCGCCGGTCTTCACTCGGCAGGACCGGGGTTCAAGTCTCATCTGGGCCGTTCTCCCATAGTGAGGACTGACTATCCAACTATGCGGTAACAATAAGTCTAGTAAGCCAGAAATGGCAGGCATAACTTAGGCCAGGATTGTTAGGCCAAGAAAGAAGAAAGAAGTCCTAGCCAAACAATTTGCGAGTGATATTATCATTAGTAAAATCATTTTTAGAATGACAGTCCTTCTGTTGGGAGCATCCATAAAGTTCTTAAATTGACTCAAGGAACGTCAGTTTGACAGGACTGTTCAAATGTCTAACATTACTAATGTTTTATCGTTGAAGTAAGGATATGATAAACATATTTTTACTTCATTTGTTTAGGCTTGTTGAGAATATCGCAAACAACTTTTGTGTGTATCAGTTACGTTGATACTATTCGTCTAATTCTAAACAGAAAACTTTAATGCATTGAACCTTTTTAAATATTATTTTTTCATACCACTATGAATTGTTTCTCACGCTGGAAAAGCTTGTTAATCCTATGCTGTCTCTGAATGCTTGCGTTACATGTCCAGTGTTGCAAATTTGATGCCATTCCCGGTAGTGCTTGGTGCTGTCCCCGTACGGTACCAGTGTGTTCAATAAGGCATTACACCTAAACGGTACCAAGATCCAAGAAGTAACGATGTGTGTAGCAGTAAGACTTCACATAACATATTTAGTGCTCAGCTCTCGCTTCCATTGGGTCATTTCTTCTATTTTGCGTTTTATATTTCTCTCCAACAATCTGTGTGTCTTTGCCCTTCCTGTCGGCACAATGGCGTCAGAGACGCTGGTGTGCAGATATCGCCCGTAACGTAGAAAAAACGATGCTCTAACCTGTGTGAATCGAATGTGTCACCGTGTGTCGAGACACGGACGGACAGCTCTTCCGTGTATTGTATCATTTTTTTACCTTAATATAATGTTTATGACATAAAAGTATGGAGCCGTGGGTAAGCCTGTTTGTCTTCAGCCGGCCCAATCTTCCATTGGTGAGGTCAGCATGAAGATGGAACACACACACACACACACACTTGGCAATTTCTCGTTTCGAGTAGACAGCACGAGAGAAGCATTGTTCCGAGGGTATACCACCATCACTTTTCCGTGCAACACATTCCTTCGGCAGATGGAAGAATGCCGTGCTTTGTCTTCTAGTTTTCCGACTGTAGAACGGAACGCTTTTCCTTTTTCGTCACCAGCTGTGGCGGAGGCGAACTGTGCGGGGACGAGCGACAACGGAGCTATAAAACTACCTAAATATGTTATAAATTTTTCATGATATTTCCCAACGCTCTCGGGCACATTCGTGTATCCAGATTTATCAACTCTTGCTTTGCTGTGGCTCCGATCAGAATCTCCTGTATGTCCTGACCGTTCCTACCGTTCGTGACCATCAACGACAGCGCATATGCCATTCTGATTGTCTGCTCTCGGTGTTCGGTGTGTTTGTAGGTTGCCTCCGGAAATAATAGTTATCCGGTTCGTTCGTTTGTGTATGTTGCGTGGTGAGTATGGAGCATTCCCCTACAACCACTTCCCTTTTGCCGACGATTGTCAACCGACCGAGTCCTAACCGGACCGGATGTCGAAACGGGACGTTGGTTCGTTTCGGCAAAAATAAAAGAATATTAAAAACCTTAACGACTCATCAGAATGTGAATGTGCGGTTACACACGGCTCTGCCTGTAGTTAAGCTGTTCCATCAAGCAAAGGGCTTATGTTAGCTGTAGACAAAATCCTCACGAATTCCTGTCACCGGTGGAAGATGTTTGACAATACAATTTAAGGGTTCTGTGCTGCTGGTCTGCAAATGAGTTGAACCACATCGGTTGCGGGCGAAGCATTCTTGAAGCTTATTATTTGTTTTCAATTAGCTCATGCATTACTGTGATAGATTGATCATGAGTTTAAGTACATAACTATCAGACTATCTTTGATATGCTGGTGTATCACAGGACCCTCATACATTTTTTATTAACATATTGGTTTACGATTTAATCAGTTTTTATAAACTAAACGCACTCCACTAATTAAGATGCAAAACAAAAGCATCACATGCGATTGTTCTTCCTATGGTTTTCCTGAAACTGATTTGTTTCCCTTCCCAGATTGATTCGCTAAACTATAGCAAGTTTTCAATCAAAACGGAGGACACCTAGCTAAAGGGGGCATAGCATGTAGCACGGGACGGGGTAGGATCAAAGGTTGTGTTTTGTAATGTATGCTCGCTCCTCAGTGTCCGGATGTTGCAATTCCCACACAATACAAGCGCGGTGACTATTCAACGCATACAAGCACCACTCGCCCGTTCACCGCCATCGGGACGGGTGTCATCTTTAGGAAGACGCCATTTCTAGATACATCGGAGTTGTTGTTCGTGCGTTCGTGCTCCGGTGGACCCCGTGGACCATTTCTGATAAATATTCATTCCCATTAGAAGGGTGACGTACGGTAGCAACAACACGGCAGCACCCAAAACCCAGACTCCGGCATAGGGTCCGATAGTAACAACATGCACGACCGTGAAGGATTCGCCGAAAAACAGAGTCCGCACATCCAGGGGCGTTTTTAATGTTCGCGGGAATGTTGGCATCCGCAAGTTTTACGCTGACGGTGTGTGTGTGTGTTGCAGTAGCCATTTGGTTTTTGTCCTCAAATTGATATTTCGTCTAGTAAAGCTGCCGCCGGGAGGATAGAACGGTGTAGAAGAGTTGATCAAAAAATTCGGGCATCGAGATTTTGCATAAATTTTGTCGCGGTGGTCATTTTTGGCAGGGCTTGCGGATGCGTGTTGTGAGCTCTAGTCTCGGCGAAAGGCGAATTGGAGCGTGCGTAAACATCTGGTCATTTTCACAGTACTTCTGAGGTCCTGGTGTCGGTGGATTACGTTTGGTTGGTCAATTAATGAATAAAACCTTTTGTTGTAATTTTTATTCAATCCATATCAAATGAAATCACAAATATTCCTTTTACGTCTGCACAATCCAACAAAGATTTGTTTTGTTTATATGCAATTAGTTGCAAATGTTTTTTGCTTTGTTCTCCGTCCTCAACAACACAGCTGCTTACCTTCTCGCTGTGGCATATTCTGGGAATTTTAACACTACCATTGCATGCTCTCATGCCGTTACCTTATGGGTTTAATACAAGCGAACCGAAGTGTACGTGTGCGTTTGTTTGTTTTGCTCGACCACATTGCCATCGGCTGACATGATACACCAGTAAACGTTACATTTCTGGAAGTAAATTAGCATTAGAAGCGTGGTTCAGGATCCTGCACAAGAGCTATTGGCTAATTGGTTATAATGTTATGAGGCGATGAGTTAAGAAATAAGGATATGGATATTTATTTCCATCTTCGTCATTGAAATAGAGAGATATAACATAGTTCACTACCTGAACCTATTACAAAATAGCACAGTGTTAATTCATTTATATTTTTTTTTAATGAATACATCGCTTTATATCGATAAAATAATCATGTTTTATGCCTTTATTGTATTTCATAATCCCAACGAATACTTACTAAAACTTTCATATTTTGTATCTTCCCTTTGCATAACAGGTAAGAGCGTCCGGACAGAGATGATAGACTTGTACTCATCGGGATCACTGGTAAACTTTGCGCATTAGATGTTCTTCTTCATGCATGTTTAATATCTTTCTACCTCAAGCTTTTAAAAGTCTATTTAATATCACCACTCTCCAACAGCAGCAGATAATACCAACAAAACACCAGTCCTACGAACGTCTTTTGTTTTGTTTTATACACAGTACATAATACTTTGCCTCGTCTTTCCGATGTGGTCAGAAGCATTTTTTTTGTGCTCTCGTCCTGCTGTGCACCATTTTAATACTATCACTTTCTAGTATCGATGGTCTATTTTAGCTCTATCATGTTTCTTTCACAATCTGTATCCTCTATTATCTCTTCCAAGTGATTGATCTTTCGCCCTTTCTCTCGAGCATTTTTTCTATAGAGAACCGCTTTATAGTCTTTCTTTCTTAGTGCGTTGTGCAAGTTTTGGTTTATTACCTATATCAATCTTTTAGTAACTTCCACTTTTTGACATGAACTACCAGGCGTCTCCATTTGTGCAGGATTAAAATAAGTATTTTTTTCAAATACTCATTGACAGTTGCAAGTAAACACATACTCGCTTTAGAAACCGGCAAATCAGGCGTTTTAGTTCACTCAAAACTTGCTTACACTAGTGGTAATCAATTCGAATCCTGGGCGCTGTTCCAGGTACGAAAAGATTGATCGATAAACGTGGACACGTTTCACTGTGGCGTTCGTGGTTATATCGTTTTGCTTTGCAGCCGGATCGGGATCGATGCAACACATTTACAGCCCGTCCCCGTTGACGGACACCGCGGGATACGCTTTTAATGAGAGACACACCAACCGAGCCGGGTGGAGTTGAACAGCCCGGACCGAATCTAGCCAACGTGCTAGGGTTTTTGCAAAACTCCCGTGTCCCCGAAAGCGGAAATGGACCCTCGAACGATTGAGCCGCGTGTGTGTGTGTGTCTGTGCATAATGGATAGGCAATGGCAGGGGTCCGTTCGGATAGCAAATAGGAGTTGTCCGTGTGATAGCGTGCCACGAACAAGCGCGTCTTTTGGCGATATGACATGGAGAAGCGGTCCTGCAGTCGGCGGGTGGGTTTTGGTAGCTATTTTGTAAGCTGATGCTAAAATTATCCCGCATCTCCCATTCGAACGCTACATCCGGAGTCCGATTCCTGGGCAGAGGAAACATCAGAATAATAGTTCAGCTAGTGGCGTTGGCATTCAGACAAAGGGACAGAAATTGTTGCCGAGTTGTGCAGATCTTTCCCGTGCATTCCCGGTTGTAAGCGGTAGGGATTTAGTGTCCAACTTTCGTTCGCAGGTAAATGTTGCTTACCGTGGGTGGGTGAGTCTTTCGGTGCACACATGCTGGGCAGAAAAGCTGTTTCTTTTCTCCCACTTGCTTCGCTTGGAACCCGGATGTATTCTGCAGGCTCCTAAGGCTGCTGTGCTGGATGATCTGCCGATTTCCAGAACATTGATTTGTACCGTTGGATGGATGAATGTTGGATTCAAAATAGTATTTCTGCAGAAATGTGGATAGCGTCCGGTGCTCTCGCTCACGTCGCGTTTTGTGTAGCACGCTGCTAATGCATACCAAAATGCCTCCCTTAAAACATCCTTACAATAGCTGCTCGATTTCGCAATACTCTTGCCCCCCCGCATGGAGCTACCCGGAGCCCGGACGCGGACTTCCCGGGTTCGAGATTTTGATATCATTATCATTAGTTTGTAACGCATCATTGCTAGCGAATGGAGTGGAGTGCTCGCGCTTGTATGTGAGCGTTTGTACGGGTGGTGTGCAGTTTTGATGTTGCCGTTTTGTCCTTCCATCGTCACCTTTCCCGCTGTTTTGCGTGGCACACGTGCTGCAGTAGTGGCTAATGGTGATCAAACAACTTTTTGCAACGGTCCCCAGTGGGAGATCCCAAAACTTTGTACTAAACGCTCCTCCCTGCCCATGAAAACCCATGAAAAGGCAAGCCCCCTTGAAGCGTGGTGGTGATCAAATGAAATGTAGATTCAGTTGTTGTGCACAACTCTATTGACCCGCATGCCACAAAAGCGGGCAGGACATCTGGATGTGAAGTTGTAGTTGGCGTAGAGGTGCAAGGGGTCATGATTTTCCGACTAATTTGGAAATAATTATCCCGCGATTAGGAGGCGCACATTCTTGGTATTCATTGACGGTTGAGCGTACAGTATCAGCATAATCAGCAGGCTGCTTTTCAGAGACAATCCGGCATAGGCATTCAATAGGATTTGTAAAGATGAACAAATAAAGAATTTACACTACATTTAACAGTCAGTACTGTTGGACGTGTGTACGTAAAACGCACTCGTATTATTGTTGACATTATAAACACTGCATTCCGATTGCAAATGACACACAATCGTTCTCTTGCTCTCTCTTGCTCTCACGGGCAGCAACATTAATGGGCTACTGGTGCTGAAAATTAGTGCGAGCCATCATTGTTGATTATGGTTCATCATTTGTAAACGGAATCAAAAGATCGTAACGGGGAATGTCATCCGATTTTCCAATACGTTTCGCACGAATCCGATATTTGCATCACATTGGCATCCCGTGCAATGTGCGTGTGTCACGCTACACCGGGAAATCTGTTGATTAATAATTATTTTCCATTAGCTTTTGGTAGGTGGAAGCAGCCGCTGCACTGGTTGGAAAAATGGCCACCATTTTGTAAACCGATGTCCATGTGTCCTTTGCGATTGCTACGCATTAATTTTGGTGGAATGGGCAGCGGGTAACTTTATCTTTCT